>CM053032.1:268549598-268571490 GCA_028564925.1 Lithobates sylvaticus
CGGACTCGTTCGTTATTTCGTAAGAGTTATTTTTTCGTTGATTTGTTTTTCCGTTTATTCGAAATTCGTATTTTTGTTATATTTCGTATTCGGACGCATTCGTATTTTCGGAAGAGCTATATTTTCGTTGATTTAACCGATTCAACACCGGGCCATTTTACACCCTTCCTTACCAGAGCACTTTTTGCGATTCGGCACTGCGTCGCTTTAACTGACAATTGCGCGGTCGTGCGACGTTACACCCAAACAAAATTGACGTCCTTTTTTCCCCACAAATAGAGCTTTCTTTTGGTGGTATTTGATCGCCCCTGCGGTTTTTATTTTTTGCGCTATAAACAAAAGAAGAGCGACAATTTTGAAAAAAAAAACACAATATCTTTTACTTTTTGCTATAATAAATATCCCATTTTTTTTAAAAAAAAAATATTTTTTTCCTCAGTTTAGGCCGATACGTATTCTTCTACATATTCTGGGTAAAAAAAATTGCAATAAGCGTATATTGATCGGTTTGCGCAAAAGTTATAGCGTCTACAAAATAGGGGATAGATTTATTGCATTTTTTTTTACTAGTAATGGCAGCGATCTGCGATTTTTTTTTTCGTGACTGCGACATTGCGGCGGACACTTCGGACACTTTTGACACATTTTTGGGACCATTCACATTTACACAGCGATCGTTGCTATAAAATTGCATTGATTACTGTGTAAATGTGACTGGCAGGGAAGGGGTTAACACTAGGGGGGCGCTGCAGGGGTTAATGTATTCCCTATATGTGTGATTCTAACTGTGGGGGGAGGGGACTCAAGGGGAGGAGACCGATCGGTGTTCCTCCGTACTGGGATCACATGATCGGTCTCCTCTCCGCTGACAGGACGTGGAGCTGTGTGTTTACACACACAGCTCCACGGTCCCGCCCGGTCCCGTTGTTTTAACGGGCAATCGCGGGTGCCCGGCGGACATCGCGGCCGCCGGGCACTCGCACCGGGTCCCGAGCAACGCCGCCTGCGCGCGCGCCCCCCAGGCGGCCGGGAATGGGAGGACGTCATATGACGCCCACCCAGGATGGGAGATCCACCTTGTGGGCGTCATATGACTATGGCGGGATGGGAAGTGGTTAAGAAGATTCGTATTTCCGTTAATCTAATTTTTCGTTGATTCGAAATTCGTATTTTCGTAGATTTAGTTACATTCGTACTTTCGTGAGATTGATTTATTCGTACTTTCGTAATATTGTTTTCGTAAATTCGTAATCGGAGCATAATTCATAATTTTATGTTTAACTATTTATATGTTTAAGAAACAAAGAATTTCTCTCTCACAAGTCAGAACTTAACTCAAAAATCCACCAAAACACAGAGCCTCCGACCCAACCACACCCTATCTGGACTCTGGATGGAATATTTCAGAATCAGAACTAATATTCGTTCTTTCGAATTCTCGATCAGCAGAATTTTTGTTATTTCGTATTTTCGTTGTTTTGATTTCCTTTTTTTCGAATATTCGTAATTTCGATTTTTTTCGTTCATTTTGATTTTCGTTAATTTTTGAATCTTTGTTCGGTATTTTTGTTGTTCCTGTTTTCGTTTTTCGGATTTTCATTCTTTCGTAGTTTCGTTGTTTCTAATTTAATTATTTCATATTTTCGTTGTTTTTCATATTCGTTCTTTTCGATAGTTCGTTATTCGTTACAATTTTTAGTAAACCATTCGTTCAATCGTACGACAACGAATATAACGAATATAACGAATTTGAACGGAGAACGAATTCGTAACTAAACGAATTGCACATGTCTATTCATTATGCTATTTGGTTACTCTTGTATTCATCTATGGCAGGGATATGGAATTAGTGGACCACCAGCTGTTGTAGAACTACAAGTCCCATGAGGCATAGCGAGACTCTGACAGCCACAAGCATGACACCCAGAGGCAGAGGCATGCTGGGACTTGTAGTTTTGCAACAGCTGGAGGTCCGCTGATTGCATATCCCTGGTCTATTGTGTACCTTCGTTATGCTGATTTCCTTCAGCCTCTTTGCAGCCCCTTCCTGTCTACAGCATGGGCTGCACAGCATTGCTCTGGATTGGATTCCTAATAATGACAGCGGTGGTACATGCCCGGGGCGATGTGTGTTGGCACGGGCACTTGTAGTCAGAAAATATTCATCTATTTTTCACCTCTGTGTTGCTGATCTCCTGTTGCTGACTAAATTAATACTATTTTAGTTGACTAAAACTAAAACAATTGATCTCCTGCAGCCTCTTTGCAGCAGTTTCTTGGCTATATGCACTTCTCTCCAACATCAGCTATTTGCTATTTGGTTACTCTTGTATTCATCTATTGTGTACCTTCGTTATGCTGATCTCCTGCGGCCTCTTTTCAGCCCGTTCCTGTTTATATGCACTTCTCTCCAGTATCAGCTGCTCATCATTTTTCTGGATCAGATTCCTAATAGCAACAACTATGGAACATACCTGAGCAATGTGTGTTGGGGTGGCCACTTGTAGTCATAAAATATTCATCTATTTTTTTTTATTCATCTATTTTCCTTTTCAGTGGTCCTGATTGGATATGTTGTAGTGCTTTATTGGTCTTATGTAATCACATTTTCTGAGATAATGAATTTTGGGGTTTTCACTCACTGTGAACCTAAACCCCCCTCCTGCCCAGACCAATTTTCAGCTTTCGGCGCTGACGCACTTGGAATGACAATTGCGCGGTCATACAACACTGTACCCAAATGAAATGGTTATCATTTTTTCCCCACAAATAGAGCTTTCTTTTGGTGGTATTTAATCACAGATGGGTTTTATTTTTTGCTAAACAAACAAAAAAAGATGGAAAATTAAAAAAAAAAAAAAAAAAAATCATGTTTAATAGTTTGTTATACAATTTTGCAAACTGGTAATTTTTCTGCTTCATTGATATGCGCTGATGAGGCGGCATTGGTGGGCACTGATAGGCTGCACTGGTGGGCACAGATAAGGTGGCACTGATGGGGACAGATAAGTCGGTACTGATGGGCAAGGATAAGATGGCACTGATGGGCACGGATGGGTATCACAGATGGGTGGTACGGATGGGTGGCCCGGATGGGCACTGATAGATGGCACTGATAGGTGGCACTGATAGGTGGCACTGATGGGCACTGGTAGGTGAAACTGATGGGCACTGGTAGGTGACACTGATGAGCAGCACTGTAAAGGCACATTGTGGGCACTGGCACTGTGGGCACTGACAGATGGCACTGTGGGCACTGACAGATGAAGCTGGTGGGCACTGACAGGTGGAGCTGGTGGGCACTGGTAGGCGGCACTTGCATAGGGCACAGGTGGGCACCATGGACCTTGGGCACATTGCAGTGATCGGGACTGATGTCCCTCTCACTGCCGCCGGTGATCCGATGATCCGATTACCGGCTCTGTTGTTATCATATGATCAGCTGTCATTGGCTGACAGCTGATCACGTGGTAAGGGGTCAGGATCGACCCCTTACTCCGATCTGTGATCCAGCGAGTCTCACAGGGGGCGCGCAGGCCGCTCGTGAACGGGACGACATCAATAGACGTAGTCCCGGCAAGCTAGATCCGCGGTGTAGCCGTCATTCGGCAATAGCGCGGATCGCAGGTGGTTAAATGTAACCATATCGCTACACTTAGAGGCGCCTCTCTTCTCTTTTATACTCAGTTGTGACGTGACGCTACTTGTATATCAAGACATCGCTTGTGTATCAAGTCAAATTTTTTTTTTTTTTTTTTTTTTTTTTCCTTGAACCCCGACTGTGATCTATGGATGTGTAAGTTAGGATCATTAAACATTGGTTTGTAGAGATGAAAGGTCTGTGTTTGTGGTGCGTTTATTGATCTATTGAGTATTATAAGCTGACGGGATTGTCCCGGAAAGTCGTGTGATTGCGCCGGCGTTGTAATCAGGGAGAACACTCAGCACCTGCATTTCCATGTCGCTCTCCCTGCTCCCCAGTCATCGCAGGAAAGATTTCCTCTCCAGGTGACAATAGATGAGGTTGCAGCAAAGAACTCGGTGTCGGCAACCGGTTCTGCCGGCTCCATGGAGCATCAGATGTGAGACTCATCCTTGTCTCTGTTTTCTTGACTTGTCATGACATGTGTTTGTATGTAGAAGGAAAGTCTTCTATCTGTTCCATCACTCCGGGGCATGAAAAGTCAAGGACCGGTTTGATGAGTTCCAGTTCTTGGCACAACGATCTCCACTGATACCCATTGTGTAGGTGGAGCCGTCGTAGTGTCATTGATAGACTTTCTTCCTTATGGATGAGTTATTTCCACACCCTAAATGTGCCGGGTTAAACCTTTTGCGGTTTCATGTTTAACCACTTGACCCCCGGAAGATTTTACCCCCTTGCTGACCAGACCATTTTTTGCTATTCAGCATTGCGCTACTTTAACTGGTAATTGCACGGTACATAGTACCAGTGTTGGTCATCTTACTTTTAAAAAGTAATTAGTTAAGTTACAAATTACTTCTCCCAAAAAGTAATTGCGTTAGTAACTTGGTTACTACATTGGAAAAGTAATTAGTTACTCAGCAAAGTAACTGTGACAGGGGTGGCAGCGGTGGTACTTGAGGGGGGGGCAGCGGTGGTACTTGAGGGGGTGGCAGCGGTGGTACTTGAGGGGGTGGTAGCGGTGGTACTTGAGGGGTGGCAGCGGTGGTACTTGGAGAGGGGGGTGGCAGTGGTGGTGGTGTACTTGGGGGGTGGCAGTGGTGGTGGTTTACAGTACTTGGGGGGGTGGCAGCGGTGGTACTTGGGGGGGGGGGGGGTGGCAGCGGTGGTGTACTTGGGGGGGTGGCAGCGGTGGTTGTGCCATCCTCTCCCACCACCACCTCTGCCTCTTACTGATCCCATCCCCCACCACCACTGATCTCATCCCTACCCTACCCCCCCATCCCCTCTGTTGTAGAAGTGATGGTGGGGGGGTAGGGATGGGATCAGTAAGAAGCAGAGGTGGTGGAGGTCTTGGGATGGATCGATTGCACTGCAATTCGAATCGTCAGACAGTCACTTACTTGAATGCCTCCAGGGATGCCTTTACTCATGGGGAGAGAGAGAGACCCTCCCCTTCACTCGATTGGTGTCAGCTGGTCAGCTGACTTAATTTTTCAGTGTCCGCCCCGCCTCCCTACATTCTCTCTCTCTGGATAGGCGGGGCGGGATGGGGCGGTCCAGACAGTCTCTCTGAGTCTCAGCCTCTTCTCAGCTCAGCGGGCGAAAGCCCCCTCCCCGCGGCGGAACGAACGGCCAGGCAGCGCGGCCACGGCGGGCCTCCTGGGCGGTAGATGTAATTGCGGTAACGCCGTCCAAGTAATGGGAACTGAGTTACCATGAGGGGAAAAGTAATCAGTTAGATTACTTGTTACCGTCTAAAGTTACTGCGTTAAGTAACTCCATTTATTTTAACTGAGTTATTTACATCACTGCATAGAACATAGTATATAGTACAGTGGAACCTCGGATTACGAGTATAATCCGTTCCAGGAGAATGCTCGTAATCCAAAGTACTCGCATATCAAATGGGGTTTCCCTATGGAAGTCAATGTAAACGAAAATTATTTGTTTCGCATTGACTTCAATGGCATGCAATACCGTATGCGGCCAGAGCCGGGGGGGGGGGGGCACCGGAGAGCCTCGGAAATGTCCGAAAAGACCCGAGGACACCTCGGCTGACCTCGGCAAACCTCGGAAAGACTTTGTTCCCGAGATTTGCCGAGGTCAGGAGAGCTGTCCTCTGGCCTTTCCGTGCATTTCCAAACGGCGCTGTTCGGCTCTGGCCCCCCTCCTACCTCAGGCCAAACACAGTACTGCACACCGCTTTGGCCTGAATCCTGCTCGTTTTGTGAGACAACACTCGCAAACCGAGTTACGATTTTTAAAAATACAGTATATCGCATTGGGAAACGCTTGTTAACCGCGTTACTCGCAATCCGAGGTTCCACTGTACATAGTAGATGGGGTTGAAAAAAGACACAAGTCCATCAAGTCCAACCTATGTGTGTGATTATATGTCAGTATTACATTGTATATCCCTGTATGTTGCGGTCCTTCAGGTGCTTATCTAATAGTTTATCGATGCTCCCCGCTGAGACCACCACCTGTGGAAGGGAATTCCACATCCTTGCCGCTCTTACAGTAAAGAACCCTCTACGTAGTTTAAGGTTAAACATCTTTTCTTCTAATTTTAATGAGTGGCCACGAGTCTTGTTAAACTCCCTTCTGCGAAAAAGTTTTCTCCCTATTGTGGGGTCACCAGTACGTTATTTGTATATTGAAATCATATCACATCAAGCGTCTCTTCTCCAGAGAGAATAAGTTCAGTGCTCCCAACCTTTCCTCATAACTAATATCCTCCAGACCCTTTATTAGCTTTGTTGCCCTTCTTTGTACTCGCTCCATTTTCTAGTACATCCTTCCTGAGGACTAGTGCCCAGAACTGGACAGTATACTCCAGGTGCGGCCGGACCAGAGTCTTGTAGAGCGGGAGAATTATCGGTTTATCTCTGGAGTTGATCCCCTTTTTAATGCCAATATTGTGTTTGCTTTGTTAGTAGCAGCTTGGCATTGCTGAGCCTATCATCTACTAGGACCACCAGGTCCTTTTCCATCCTAGATTCCCCCAGAGGTTCTCCCCCCAGTCTATCGATTGCATTCATATTTTTGCCACCCAAATGCATTATTTTACATTTTTCTACATTGAACCTCATTTGCCATGTAGTTGCCACCCCATTAATTTGTTCAGATCTTCTTGCAAGGTTTCCACATCCTGCGGAGAAGTTATTGCCCTGCTTAGCTTAGTATCGTCCGCAAATACAGAGATTGAACTGTTTCCCCCATCCCCATCCTCCAGGTCGTTTATGAACAAATTAAACAAGATTGGTCCCAGCACAGAACCCTGGGGGACCCCACTACTCTGCCCACTGCGGTCATGCAACACTGTACCCAAATTAAATTTATATAATTTTTTTCACACAAATAGAGCTTTCTTATGCCCCATACACACGCTCGGATTATCCGAGGACCAGGTCCGTCGTACTTTGTCCGATGTTGGTGTTGCGTACACACGGTCGGACAAAGTTGTCGGAAAAATCCGATCATTCTGAACGTGGTGACGTTTGTTGCCTATGACGGGACTACGTAGAGGCTAGTAGCCAATAGATTTGGTCTTGTAATGTGATCTGAGCATGCGTAGCACTTTGTCCGTCGAACTACGCTACACACGATCGGAATTGGTATGATCGGACTTTGTTGTCGAAAAATCTATCCAGCAGGAGATAGGACTTTGTCCGTCGGACAATCCGACGTACACTGTCCGATGGTGCCTACACACGGTCGGAATTTACGACAACATTGTCCGATAGGACAGAATCCATCGGATAATCCGACCGTGTGTATGGGGCTTTAGTGGTATTTGATCACCACTGTTTTTTTTTTTTTTTTTTTTTTATCATATAAACAAAAAAAATAAAATAAATAAATAAATAAAAAAAATTCTGGCCAAAATGTATTCTACTACATGTCTTTGGTAAAAACAAAATCCCAATAAGTGTATATATGAATTGGTTTGTGTGAAAGCTATAGCATCTATCTATATATATATATATATATACACACCCTGTTTCGAAAATAAGCCCTACCCTGAAAATAAGACCTACAAGGACTTTAACTAGGGCTTATTTGGGGGGTAGGGCTTATATTGCAACCATCACCGGCAATCATGCTAGGTCTTATTTTGTGGGATCTTATATATGTATATATACAATATACTGGAATTTATGCAGCTCTTGAAAAAGTATTCATACCCCTTGATATTTTCCAAATTTTCTCATGTTACAACCAAAAATGTAAATGTATTTTATTGGGATTTTATGTGATAGACCAACACAAAGTGGCACATAATTGTCCAGTGGAAGGAAAATGATAAACGGTTTTGATATTTATTTACAAATAAATATGTGAAAAGTTTGTATTCAGCCCTCTTTACTCTGATACCCCTAACTAAGATCTAGTGGAACCAATTGCCTTCAGAAGTCACCTAATTAGTGAATAGAGTCCACCTGTGTGTAATTTAATCTCAGTATAAATACAACTGTTCTCTGAAGCCCTCAGAAGTTTGTTAGAGAACCTTAGTGATCAAGCAACATCACGAAGGCCAAGGAACACACCAGACAGGTCAGGGATAAAGTTGTGGAGAAGTATAAAGCAGGGTTAGGTTATAAAAAAATCTCCCAAGCTTTGAACATCTCACGGAGCTCTGTTCAATCCATCATCGGAAAATGGAAAGAGTATGGCCCAACTGCCAACCTACCAAGACATGACCGTCCACCTAAACTGACCGGCCGGGCAAGGAGAGCATTAATCAGAGAAGAGCCAAGAGGCCCATGGGAACTCTGGAGGAGCTGCAGAGATCCACAGCTCAGGGGGGAGAATCTGTCCACAGGGCAGTCCTAGAAATGTTGACTTAGTTCCCTAGCACAGCCCCCCCCCCCCTCCTTGCACATCACATCCCTCCCCTCTTTTGGGAGTTTCTAATTGCTGTTTGTGCTGGCCCAGCTCCTCCACCCCTCCCCACGTTTCTTTTATGAAGCTTTTTAGGGAGGAGTGAGGAGGAATACTATAGAGTGCCAGCTCTGGGTCTGATGGGGCCACTGACATCATATCCAAGATGGTGGCACCCAGCAGCAGTCTACACAATGGAGCCACTAATATATCTAAAATACGTAGAATGCACATAGAATGTGATGGGAAGTCATTGCTGAAATGAATGGCCTGGCCATGAGCACACATCCACGATCGTTTTGGTGAAAGTTCTGTTTGTTCGATGTGAGAAAAAGAGGAAATGAGATTTGCTTAGAAATTGTAACATTGCAACCGATTGTTGTACATTATTCCTTTCAAGGGTCTTCTGGCGGATGATGTCAGAGGTCCTTTTTTCGTTTCATTTCTTTTTTTTTTTTTTTCTTTCAAGGGCCTCCAGCTGATGATGTCAAGGGTCCTTATTATTTAAAACGTATTTTTTTTTTTTTTTCAATGGCTTTTTTTAATTATTAAAAAAAAATATTTAGAGGATCTTCCAGTTGATGATGTCAGAGGTCCTTTTTATCGTTATATTTTTTTAATTAAAAAAAAAAAAATTCAAGGGTCTTCTGGCGGATGATGTCAGAGGTCCTTTTTTCTTTTCATTTCTTTTTTTTTCTTTCAAGGGCCTCCAGCTGATGATGTCAGGGGTCCTTATTATTTAAAACGTTTTTTTTTTTTTTTTTTTTCAATGGCTTTTTTTAATTATTAAAAAAAATAAAAAAATATTTAGAGGGTCTTCCAGCTGATGATGTCAGAGGTCCTTTTTATCGTTATAGTTTTTCAATTAAAAAAAAAAAAAAAAAAATTTCAAGGGTCTTCTGGCTGATGATGTCAGCGGTCCTTTTTTCTTTTCATTTCTTTTTTTTTTTTTTCTTTCAAGGGCCTCCAGCTGATGATGTCAAGGGTCCTTATTATTTAAAACTTTTTTTTTTTTTCAACGGCTTTTTTTGATTATTAAAAAAAAAAAATATTTAGAGGGTCTTCCAGTTGATGATGTCAGAGGTCATTTTTATCGTTATATTTTCTTAATTAAAAAAAATAAAAAAAATTTCAAGGGTCTTTTGGCTGATGATGTCAGGGTGTTTTTTTTTTGTTTTTTTTTTTATCCTTTCAAAGGTCTTCCAGCTGATGATGTCAGAAGTCCTAAAACAGAAAAAAAGGGGACATTTCTTTCCATAAAACAGGGGACTTTAAAGGCAATGTACTATGACCAATGACACGCTGTACATAAAACACAGATTTATTATATCACATTTGATTTGATGTAATAAATCTTTGTTTTATCTACAGTGTATCATTGGTCATAGTACATTGCCTTTAAAGTCCCCTGTTTTAAGGAACTAAATTTTCCCTTTTTTCTGTTTTAAGACTCCTGACATCATCAGCTGGAAGACTTTGGAATGAAAAAAAAAAAAAAAAAAGAAAAAAGGAAGAACCCCTGACATCATCAGCTGGAAGACTTGAATGAAAAAATATTAAAATAAAAGAGGGACCCCTGACGTCATCCGCCAGAAGACCCTTGAAAAAAATAAAAAAATGTTTTTAATTAAAAAAATATAAATATAAAAAGGACCTCTGACATCATCAACTGGAAGACCCTAGAAATAATTGTTTTAAAAAAATATAATTAAAAATAAAAAGGACCCCAGGACATCATCAGCTAGAAGACCCTTGAAAAGATAATCGTACTTTCCTCCCCTGATATATATATATATATATATAATTTTCAAGGGATTTCTAGCTGATGATGTCAAGGGTTTATTTTTATTTTTTTATTTTTTTTTAGGTCTGGCAGATGAGGTCCTGAAGATGTCAGGGGTCATTTTTATTTTTAATAATTTTTTTTTTTTAAACAATTATTTCAAGGGTCTGCCAGTTGATGATGTCAGAGGTCCTTTTTATATTTATATTTTTTTAATTAAAAAAATGTTTTTATTTTTTTTCAAGGGTCTCCTTTCTTTCTTTCTTTCTTTCTTTCTTTCTTTCTTTCTTTAAAGGGGTTTCCAGCTGATGGTGTAAGGGGTCCTTACACCAAGAAAGAAAAACCCTTTCTTTCTAGGGTTTTCTAGCTGATGATTAAGACCCCTTTCATACGATCCGCCTATAGCGTTGGTGGTAATACGCCGCTATTTTTAGCAGTGTTTTACTGTCGGATTTGCGGTGCATTTCGGCCACTAGCGGGGCGCTTTTACCCCCTGCTGGCAGCCGAGAAAGGGTTAAAACCCCCGGCAAAACGCTGCAATAGCGCGTTTTGCCGGCGGTATTACAGCGCTGCCCCATTGATTTCAATGGGGAGCAGCGCTGGAGGAGCGGTGAGTTCACTGCTTCTTCACCGCTCCAAAGAAGCTGCTGGCAGGACTTTTTGTGACGCCCTTCCAGCGCACCACTGCAGTGTGAAAGCCCATGGGCTTTCACACTGCAGACAATGAAGCAGCAGTTTGAGGGCGGATTGCAGGCGCTATTTCTAACGCTATAGCGCCTGCAATACACCCGCAGTGTAAAAGGGGTCTAAGAGTTCCCTTCACTGGAACTAAGGGGCCAAGCCCAACCCCTGAAAAACAACCCCCAGCACCATAAACCCCCCTCCACCAAATGATTTGGACCAGTGCACAAAGCAAGGTCTATAAAGACATGGATGAGCAAGTTTGGGGTGGAGGAACTTGACTGGCCTGCCCAGAGTCCTGACCTCAACCTGATAAAACACCTTTGGGATGAAACAGAATGCGGACTGTAAGTCAGGGCTTCTCGTCCAACATCAGTGACTGACCTCACAAATGCTCTTCTGGAAGAATGGTCAAACATTCCCATAGACACCCTCCTAAACCTTGTGGACGGCCTTCCCAGAAGAGTTGAAGCTGTTATAGCTGCAAAGGGTGGGCCAACTCAATATTGAACCCTACGGACTAAGACTAGGATGCCATTAAAGTTCATGTGCGTGTAAAGGCAGGTGTCCCAATACTTGTGGTAATATACAGTGGTGTGAAAAAGTGTTTGCCCCCTTCCTCATTTCCTGTTCCTTTGCATGTTTGTCACACTTAAGTGTTTTCGGAACATCAAACCAATTTAAACAATAGTCAAGGACAACACAAGTAAACACAAAATGCAATTTGTAAATGAAGGTGTTTATTATTAAAGGTGAAAAAAAATCCAAACCATCATGGCCCTGTGTGAAAAAGTGATTGCCCCCTAAACCTAATAACTGGTTGGGCCACCCTTAGCAGCAACAACTGCAACCAAGCGTTTGCGATAACGTGCAATGAGGCTTTTACAGCGTCCTGGAGGAATTTTGGCCCACTCATCTTTGCAGAATTGTCCTAATTCAGTTACATTAGAGGGTTTTTGAGCATGAACGGCCTTTTTTAGGTCATACCACAACATCTCAATAGGATTCAGGTCAGGACTTTGGCTAGGCCACTCCAAAGTCTTCATTTTTTTTTCTTCAGCCATTCGGTGGTGGACTTGCTGGTGTGTTTAGGATCATTGTCCTGCTGCAGAACCCAAGTTCCTTTCAGCTTGAGTACACGAACAGATGGTCGGACATTCTCCTTCAGGATCTCTTGGTAGACAGCAGAATTCATAGTTCCTTTTATCACGGCAAGTCTTCCAGGTCCTGAAGCAGCAAAACAGCCCCAGACCATCACACTACCACCACCATATTTTACTGTTGGTATAATGTTCTTTTTCTGAAATGCAGTGTTCCTTCTACGCCAGATATACTTGGACACACACCTTCCAAAGAGTTCCACTTTTGTCTCATCGGTCCACAGAATGTTGTCCCAAAAGTCTTGGGATCATCAAGATGTGTTGTGGAGAAATTGAGACGAGCTTTGATGTTCTTTTTGCTCAGCAGTGGTTTTCTCCTTGGAACTCTGCCATGCAGGCCATTTTTTCCCAGTCTTTTCCTGATGGTGGAGGCATGAACGCTGACCTTAACTGAGGCAAGTGAGGCCTGCAGTTCCTTGGACGTTGTTGTGGGGTCTTTTGTGACCTCTTGGATGAGTCGTCGCTGCGCTCTTGGGGTAATTTTGGGCGGCCGGCCACTCCTGGGAAGGTTCACCACTGTTCCATGTCTTCGCCATTTGTGGATAATGGCTCTCACTGTGGTTCGCTGGATTCCCAAAGCTTTGGAAATGGCTTTATAACCCTTTCCAGACTGATAGATCTCAATTACTTTCTTTCTCAATTGTTCCTGAATTTCTTTGGGTCTCGGCATGATGTGTAGCTTTTAAGGATCTTCTGGTGGACCTTACTGTGTCAAGCAGCTCCTATTTAAGTGATGCCTTGATTGTGAACAGGTGTGGCAATAATCAGGCCTGGGTGTGGCTAGAGAAATTGAACTCAGGTGTGGACAACCACAGTTATAGTATGTTTTTAACAAGGGGGGCAATCACTTTTTCACACAGGGCCATGATGGTTTGGATTTTTTTTCACCTTTAATAATAAACACCTTCATTTACAAATTGCATTTTGTGTTTACTTGTGTTGTCCTTGACTATTGTTTAAATTGGTTTGATGTTCCGAAACACTTAAGTGTGACAAACATGCAAAGGAACAGGAAATGAGGAAGGGGGCAAACACTTTTTCACACCACTGTAGTGTATATTGAACATTATGTGTGGCCCTTTGGTGATGTCAGGGGCCACATCTGAGGCCCCCTTTAGCTCATAAGTTGACAACCTCTGATCTATATACTCTGCCTTTGTCTTCTGCTTCACTTACATTTGTAGATTTTTCTCATTTCTGTGAATCCAATTTTGGCTGCTGTTATACAGATGTGATAACATTGAAATGATAAGTAACAGAACCGGAATGAGCTGCTCGGGTGTTAATAATCATCATTTGAACTTCTGAGTAATCGCGGAAATATTCATAAACAGGTGCAGCAGAATTGCGCAAGGTTTATACGTATGTAATAGCCTTGTGAAATGTTCTCTCTATGATGTAGTGTATCTGGTTATTCAATCGTTAAGGAAAAATGGTACACCGAGCTGACGCATTTCATCAACTCCGGGTCTTAGTCATAGCTGAATACAAGCGAGTCTACGTCCTCTTAACCACTTCAGACCCGGAAGATTTTACCCCCTTCCTGACCAGAGCACTTTTTGTGATTCGGGACTGCGTAGCTTTAACTGACAATTGCGCGGTCGTGCAACGTTGCACCCAAACAAAATTGCCGTCCTTTTTTTCCCACAAATAGAGCTTTCCTTTGGTGGTATTTGATCACCTCTGCGGTTTTTATTTTTTGCGCTATAAACAAAAAAAGAGCAACAATTTTGAAAAAAAAAAACACAATATATTTGACTTTTTGCTACAATAAATATCCCCAAAAAATATATAAAAAAAAAAGTTTTCCTCAGTTTAGGCCGATTCGTATTCTTCTACATATTTTTGGTAAAAATAGTTTGCAATAAGCGATTATTGATTGGTTTGCGCAAAAGTTCTAGCATTTACAAAATAGGGGATAGATTTATGGCTTTTTTTGCTTATAATTTTTTTTTTATTAGTAATGGCGGCGATCTGCGATTTTTATCATGACTGCGACATTGCGGCGGACACATCCGACACTTTTGACTATTTTGGGACCATTGTCATTTATACAGCGATCAGTGCTATAAAAATGCACTGATTACTGTGTAAATTACACTGTCAGGGAAGGGGTCAAACACTAGGGAGGGATCAAGGGGTTAAGTGTGTCTTAGGGAGTGATTCCAACTGCAAGGGGGGGGGGGGGGGGGGGGTGAGCTACCACTCACATGACAGTGATCATTGCTCCCGATCACAGGGAACAGTAGATCTCTGTCATGTCACTAGGCAGAACAGGGAAATGCCTTGTTTACATAGGCATCTCCCCGTTCTACCTCTCCACACGGCAATCACGTGGCGCCAGCGAACACCGAGTTCCCAGGACCCGCGTGCACGCTCCCGTGGCGTGTGAAAGGCGGCAGATTTAAAGGGTCGTACCTGTACGCCCATTTGCCTGCCTGTGCCATTCTGCTGACTTATATGTGTGTGCGGCGGTCGGCAAGCGTTTTTTAACCACTTGATCTTTTTAGCTCTCTGTAAGGGGGCAATGCTTTCCAACGACCTCAAGTGTAAGGAGCATTCTTACCAATGACCATCACACTAATGTACCATGAGTTGTAGATATAGTCATTTTTAGCAGGGGTTCCCTGAGACCAGAAAGTAATTTCATGGCTTCAAGGGTTATTTTAAGGGTGTTGAAAAGGTTGAGAAAGGCAGTGGTATTCCAATGCTAACACAGCTCTGTCATGGGGAAGAGATGAATAATGGCCTTGAATGTCAAGAGTGACCCACATAGAGCCACCAATTCAGGTACAATTCTACAACTGAGACCAAATCGATTTAGTGCCTCTAATGAAGCCTGGCAACCGATATACCAGGGGTTACAGATAAGCATCCTCCCAATCCTCCTGTCTTTTAAACATCCTCCCAATTCTCCAGTCTCCCAAACATCCACTAAATCCCCCAGTCTCCCAAACATCCTCCCAATCCCCCAGTCTCCCAAACATCCTCCCAATTCCCAGTCTCCCAAACATCCTCCCAATCGCCCAGTCTCCCAAACATCCTCCCAATCGCCCAGTCTCCCAAACATCCTCCTAATCCCCCAGTCTCCCAAACATCCTCCCAATCCCCCAGTCTCCCAAACATCCTCCCAATCCCCCAGTCTCCCAAACATCCTCCCAATCCCCAGTCTCCCAAACATCCTCCCAATCCCCCAGTCTCCCAAACATCCTCCCAATCCCCCAGTCTACCAAACATCCTCCCAATCCCCCAGTCTTCCAACCATCCATCAAATCCCCTAGTCCTTCAAACACCCACCAAATCCCCCAGTCTCCAAAACATCCTCCCAATCCCCAGTCTCCCAAACATCATCCCAATCCCCCAGTCTCCCAAACATCCTCCCAATCAACAGTCTCCCAAACATCTTCCCAATCCCCTAGTCTCCCAAACATCCTCCAATCCCCCAGTCTCCCAAACATCCTCCCAATCCCCCAGTCTCCCAAACACCCACCAAATCCCCCAGTCTCCCAAACATTCCAAACCCCTAGTCTACCAAACATCCTCCCAATCCCTCAGTCTCCCAAGCATCTTCCCAATCCTCTAGTCTCCCAAACATACTCCCAATCTCCCAAACATTCTTCCAATCCCCTAGTCTCCCAAACATTCTTCCAATCCCCTAGTCTCCCAAACACCCTCCCTATTCCCCAATCTCCCAAACATCATCAGAATCCCCCAGTCTCCCAAACATTCTTCCAATCAACTAATCTCCCAAACATTCTTCCAATCCCCTAGTCTCCCAAACATCCTCCCAATCCCCCAATCTCCCAAACATCATCCGAATCCCCCAGTCTCCCAAACATTCCAATCCCATAGTCTCCCAAACATTCTTCCAATCCCCTAGTCTCCCAAACATCCTACCAATCCCCTAGTCTCCCAAACATCCTACCAATCCCCCAGTCTCCCAAACATCCTCCCAATCCCCAGTCTCCTAAATATCCTCCCAATCCCCCAGTCTCCCAAACATCCTCCCAATCCTCCAGTCTCCCAAGCATCCACTAAATCCCCCAGTCTCCCAAACATCCTCCCAATCGCCCAGTTTCCCAAACATCCTCCCATTCCCAAGTCTCCCAAGCATCGTCCCAATCCCCCAGTCTCCCAAGCATCGTCCCAATCCCCCAGTCTCCCAAGCATCTTACCAATCCCCCAGTCTCCCAAACATCCTCCCAATCCCAAGTCTCCCAAACATCATCCCAATCCCCCAGTCTCCCAAACATCCTCCCAATCCCCCAGTCTCCCAAGCATCCTCCCAATCCTCCAGTCCCAATCGCCCAGTCTACCAAACATCCTCCCAATCCCCCAGTCTCCCAAACATCCTCCCAATCCCCTAGTCTCCCAAACATCCTCCCAATCCCCCAGTCTCCCAAACATCCTCCCAATCCCCCAGTCTACCAAACATCCTCCCAATCCCCCAGTCTCCCAACCATCCATCAAATCCCCTAGTCCCCCAAACACCTACCAAATCCCCCAGTCTCCCAAACATCCTCCCAATCCCCAGTCTCCCAAATATCCTCCCAATTCCCCAGTCTTCCAAACATCCTCCCAATCCCCCAGTCTCCCAAACATCATCCGAATCCCCCAGTCTCCCAAACATCATCCGAATCCCCCAGTCTCCCAAACATCTTCCCAATCCCCCAGTCTCCCAAACATCTTCCCAATCCTCCAGTCTACCAAACATCCTCCCAATCCCCCAGTCTCCCAAGCATCCTCCCAATCCCCCAGTCTCCCAAACATCCTCCCAATCCCCCAGTCTCCCAAACATCATCCGAATCCCCCAGTCTCCCAAGCATCTTCCCAATCCCCCAGTCTCCCAAGCATCTTCCCAATCCCCCAGTCTCCCAAGCATCTTCCCAATCCTCCAGTCTCCCAAACATCCTCCCAATCCCCCAATCTCCCAAACATTCTTCCAATACCCTAGTCTCCCAAACATTCTTCCAATCCCCTAGTCTCCCAAACATCCTCCCAATCCCCCAGTCTCCCAAACATCATCCGAATCCCCCAGTCTCCCAAACATTCCAATCCCCTAGTCTCCCAAACATTCTTCCAATCCCCCAGTCTCCCAAACATCTTCCCAATCCCCCAGTCTCCCAAACATCCTCCCAATCCCCCAGTCTCCCAAACATCCTCCCAATCCCTCAGTCTCCCAAGCATCTTCCCAATCCTCCAGTCTCCCAAACATCCTCCCAATCTCCCAAACATTCTTCCAATTCCCTAGTCTCCCAAACATCCTCCCTATCCCCCAATCTCCCAAACATTCTTCCAATCCCCTAATCTCCCAAACATTCTTCCAATCAACTAATCTCCCAAACATTCCAATCCCCTAGTCTCCCAAACATCCTACCAATCCCCTAGTCTCCCAAACATCCTACCAATCCCCCAGTCTCCCAAACATCCTCCCAATCCCCCAGTCTCCCAAATATCCTCCCAATCCCCCAGTCTCCCAAACATCCTCCCAATCACCCAGTCTCCCAAACATCCTCCCAATCCCCCAGTCCCCCAAGCATCCATCAAATCCCCCAGTCCCCCAAACACCCACCAAATCCCCCAGTCTCCCAAACATTATTCCAATCCCCTAATCTCCCAAACATTCTTCCAATCCCCTAGTCTCCCAAACATCCTCCCAATCCCCCAGTCTCCCAAACATCATCCGAATCCCCCACTCTCCCAAACATTCCAATCCCCCAGTCTCCCAAACATTCTTCCAATCCCCCAGTCTCCCAAACATCCTCCCAATCCCCCAGTCTCCCAAGCATCTTCCCAATCCCCTAGTCTTCCAAACATCCTCCCAATCCCCCAGTCTCCCAAGCATCTCCCCAATCCCCCAGTCTTCCAAACATCTTCCCAATCCCTTAGTCTCCCAAACATCCTCCCAATCCCCCAGTCTCCCAAACATCCTCCCTAATCCCCCAGTCTTCCAAACATCGTCCCAATCCCCCAGTCTCCCAAACATCCTCCCAATCCCCCAATCTCCCAAACATCCTCCCAATCCCCCAGTCTCCCAAACATCCTCCCTAATCCCCCAGTCTCCCAAACATCCTCCCAATCCCCACTCTTCCAAACACCCACCAAATCCCCCAGTCTCAATTCTTCCAATCCCTAAGCATCCTCCCAATCCCCACATAGCATGCAGTGGGGGTAACAGGTATTAGAACATTTGTATTACTTGCATAGGTGTGCGCACAGGGTGTGCCAGGTGTACACAGGCTCACCCTGTACAGCACAGATTCATTCTACTGCCCTGACCCCCACAGTGCTGCCGGCTTCCCTCCTCTCCTCTCCCACCAGCTGCTGCTGCGGGCACACACAGGGGGATGTTTTTGGAAAAGTGGGGAAGGGGCCAGTAAATATGTGATTTACTGGCCCCTTCCCTTTCTGAGTGAACACAGTGAGGGATCGGTAGCGTGTATTTGAGCTTTGGGGTGCACACCCTAATCCAATAGGCTGCGCACACCTATGATAACTTGCATACTTTCAGCAGCCAGGGTGAAGCAAAATGGAGACATTATAAGAAATGGACCACCAGAAAAGTACTGTATATAATTTCTTCTTCTAGCAGGTATGTTGTCGTATATAGAGGTGACCCTGTGCTGAAAAGTTCACTTTAATTCAGGTTTCTGGAGTTTTGCATGAGGACAATGTAAAATGACACAGATGCAAATAGGGACACTCTTCCAAACAAATCCAGTTAATGTTCTGAACGCTATATTTCTGGAGCCCCTGTCTTAGTGTCCTGGCACGTCAGTCCTCAGAAAGATTGTGGCCACTTCTCCGGAATACCCAGGTAACGACAGGAGAACTCATATGTACATAAAATATACATAAATATAGATAGTGTAACCTGGACAGCCCTGTATAGATTCTTCTACATTTACTTGTATCCTTCACAATCTGTTTAGTTGTATAGATAATATGCATAGATTCTGCTATTACAATGGAAGTATACCTATATAGTCAAAGGTTTCCATTCTGTGTGCTTTATTGCTTTCTTCAGATGTAGCATTTCTTTAGAAAGTTGTATGTTTATTGGATGTTATGTTTTGATGGGGGGCCTATTTATACAAATTTTCTGTGCAAAAATGCCTGTAATATGTCTAATGTGCTTATTCCCTATGATTGTCACCGCCATCTAGTGGCCATAAAGCAGTGTTTTCTTTTTTTTTTTCAGAAAAATACCGCATTATGGTCACTAGATGGAACTAGATGATCATAGGCAAAAAAATTAATAAAAAAATTAGACATACCGTATTTATCGGCGTATAACACGCACCCCAAGTTTTAGGAGGGAAGTTTAGGGGAAAAAAAAAAACTTACATTTAAGCGTCATTTGCAGCTTGCCCAGCGTCATTTGCAGCTTGCCCAGCGTCATTTGCAGCTTGCCCAGCGTCATTTGCAGCTTGCCCAGTGTCATTTGCAGCTTGCCCAGTGTCATTTGTAGCTTGCCCAGTGTCATTTGCAGCCTGCCCAGTGTCATTTGTAGCTTGCCCAGCGTCATTTGCAGCTTGCCCAGTGTTATTTGCAGCCTGCCCAGCGTCATTTGCAGCTTGCCCAGCGTCATTTGCAGCTTGCCCAGTGTCATTTGCAGCTTGCCCAGTGTCATTTGTAGCTTGCCCAGCGTCATTTGCAGCTTGCCCAGCATCATTTGCAGCTTGCCCAGCGTCATTTGCAGCCTGCCCAGCGTCATTTGCAGCTTGCCCAGCGTCATTTGCAGCTTGCCCAGCGTCATTTGCAGCTTGCCCAGCGTCATTTGCAGCTTGCCCAGCATCATTTGCAGCTTGCCCAGTGTCATTTGTAGCTTGCCCAGTGTCATTTGCAGCTTGCCCAGCGTCATTTGCAGCTTGCCCAGCGTCATTTTCAGCTTGCCCAGCGTCATTTGCAGCTTGCCCAGTGTCATTTGTAGCTTGCCCAGTGTCATTTGCAGCTTGCCCAGTGTCATTTGTAGCTTGCCCAGTGTCATTTGCAGCTTGCCCAGCGTCATTTGCAGCTTGCCCAGTGTCATTTGCAGCTTGCCCAGCGTCATTTGCAGCTTGCCCAGCGTCATTTTCAGCTTGCCCAGCGTCATTTGCAGCTTGCCCAGTGTCATTTGTAGCTTGCCCAGTGTCATTTTCAGCTTGCCCAGCGTCATTTGCAGCTTGCTCAGCATCATTTGCAGCTTGCCCAGTGTCATTTGCAGCTTGCCCAGTGCCATTTGCAGCTTGCCCAGCGTCATTTGCAGCTTGACCAGCATCATTTGTAGCTTGCCCAGCGTCATTTGCAGCTTGCCCAGCGTCATTTGCAGCCTGCCCAGCGTCATTTGCAGCCTTGCCCAGCGTCATTTGCAGCTTGCCCAGCGTCATTTGCAGCTTGCCCAGCGTCATTTGCAGCCTTGCCCAGCGTCATTTGCAGCTTGCCCAGTGTCATTTGCAGCTTGCCCAGCGTCATTTGCAGCTTGCCCAGCGTCATCTGCAGCCTTGCCCAGCGTCATTTGCAGCCTTGCCCAGCGTCATTTGCAGCCTTGCCCAGCGTCATTTGCAGCTTGCCCAGCGTCATCTACAGCCTTGCCCAGCGTCATTTGCAGCTTGCACAGTGTCATTTGCAGCTTGCCAGCGTCATTTGCAGCCTTGCCCACGTTTAAATTTCCCGCCAAGACAGACCACGCGTGCGCCGCCGGAAAAGACCGAAGCGCCGCCGGAAAAGACCGAGCCGACTGTTCGGCTCCGCTCGCGGTCCCGCCTCCCTGCTGTTTCGGGAGCGAGCGCAGGGAGGCGGGACTACGAGCGGAGCCGAACAGTCGGCTCGGTCTTTCCGGCGGCGCTTCGGTCTTTTCCGGCAGCGATTCGGTCTTTTTCGGCGGTGCTCACTAGTTTTCGGCGCCGCTATTTTTGTCACTTTTTTGGGGGGGTATCACCCACGACTTTCCCCAGATTTTAAGGGGGAAAAGGTGTGTGTTATACGCCGATAAATCTGGTAACATGGCAGTTATTCATAACGACTGTACAAATGGTAAGCCATTCACACAGCATTGTTTTTTTATAAATAGATCCCTATGGTTATTGGGCTTGCAATGGGGGCAGGCTCACTCCCAAGCAGCGGCTTTGTGTGTCCATTCACACACAGAGCTGTGGCTCGGCCCCGCCCCCTCAACCTCTTCATTGGCTCACTGGCTGTGTTGTACTATTCTTTTATTTTCTATTCTATTCCTTTCTTTTAATTTCTTTATTTTCTATTATATTTAATTCTATTCTGTTGTAGTCCATTCTATTTTATTCTATTCTTGTTTTCTAATTCAATTTTGAATTCAAATTAGTTTTCGAATTCGAATCAAATTAGAATTTCGGCCGAATTTTGTTTTGTTTTTTCGGATTAGTTTAAATTCCTAACTATTGTAATTCACAAGTTCGGATACATATTTCCAAATAAAGAAAAAATAATGACTATAGCCGAGGCTCTTGTGCACATCCCTGGAGGAAGATTGGGCTCAGGTAAGTATTAAGAGGGGGGGCTGCTGTACAGAAAAGGTATTTTTTATTTTCATGCATAGAATGCATGGAGGAAGAAAACCTTGCGCCTTTAGCACCACTGTAACTACAGGCACAAAAACTTTTTTTTAAATATATTCCTCAGTAGCCTCAAAGGATATACATTCACTTTGTGTGCACCAAATGCCTTTGCAAATCCAGATATTTTCTTGTAAAAGTAGCAGTGACATCATCACTGTGCTGT
>CM053032.1:268571928-269057850 GCA_028564925.1 Lithobates sylvaticus
AAGTGCACACTATAGAGCCCTGGTGCCCAACCTACGGCCCTTTGGCATCTTTTGTGCAGCCCTCAGAGGTCCTCCAGACACTAATCTGTGTTTCCCTTTTGCTCTTTCAGAGCAGTAATTTCTAGCAGTCTCGTGTAATATGTCTCCGGTCAATGACTGTCTCCTGAAACATGTCCCCGGTCTCCAACAATTCCTATATCATGTCTATAGTCTCTGACCATCTCTTCTATCACCTTTGCAGTCCCTATCTCTTGTATCATGTCTGCAGTCTCTGACCATCTCCTGTATTATGTCTGCAGACTCTGATACCTGAGGAAGGAGTCCACGCCCTGTGAAACGTGTTGTCATCCGTGCATCAGACATCCTTCAAGTCCAGTTGGGTTCGCTCATCATCAAAGGACTTTCGTTGTGAGTGGGTGGCTCACGTACAGCTTGTTGGCGGCTGCACATCCTCCCACTAGGACTACTCACCACCGCTTGGTCCAGACCCTGCCTGGAGCCTTGTGTGCCGGAGCTACATTACAGCACAACCACTGACACTTTTACTCTAGGAACACAATGTAAGTGTTTAGTGTTTTCTTGTTACTTTGTATTTCCATTCATTAAATGGTGTTGCACTAGGGGTAGACACACTCTCTCTCTTTTTTTGTATCTCTTGTATCATGTCTGCAGTCTCTAACCCTCTCCAGTATCATGTCTGCAGTCTCTGATCATCTACTGTAACATGTCTGCAGTCTCTGACCATCTCCTGTATCATGTCTGCAGTCTCTGATCATCTACTGTAACATGTCTGCAGTCTCTGACCATCTCCTGTATCATGTCTGCAATCTCTGACCATCTCCTGTATCATGTCTGCAGTCTCTGACCATCTCCTGTATCATGTCTGCAGTCTCTGACCATCCCCAGTATCATGTCTGCAGTCTCTGACCATCTCCAGTATCATGTATGCAGTCTCTGACCATCTCCTGTATCATGTCTTCAGTCTCTGGCCATCTCCTGTATCATGTCTTCAGTCTCTGGCCATCTCCTGTATCATGTCTTCAGTCTCTGACTATCTCCTGTATCATGTCTGCAATCTCTGACCATCTCCTGTATCATGTCTGCAGTCTCTGACCATCTCCTGTATCATGTCTGCAGTCTCTGACTATCTCCTGTATCATGTCTGCAGTCTCTGACCATCTCCTGTATCATGTCTGCAGTCTCTACCCATCTCCTGTATCATGTCTGCAACCTCTGACCATCTCATGTATCATGTCTTCAGTCTCTGACCATCTCCTGTATCATGTCTGCAGTCTCTGACCATCTCCTGTATCATGTCTGCAATCTCTGACCATCTTCTGTATCATGTCTGCAGTCTCTGACCATCTCCTGTATCATGTCTGCAGTCTCTGACTATCTCCTGTATCATGTCTGCAACCTCTGACCATCTCCTGTATCATGTCTGCAGTCTCTACCCATCTCCTGTATCATGTCTGCAACCTCTGACCATCTCATGTATCATGTCTTCAGTCTCTGGCCTTCTCCTGTATCGTGTCTGCAGTCTCTGACTATCTACTGTATCATGTCTGCAATCTCTGACCATCTCCTGTATCATGTCTGCAACCTCTGACCATCTCATGTATCATGTCTTCAGTCTCTGGCCTTCTCCTGTATCATGTCTGCAGTCTCTGGCCTTCTCCTGTATCATGTCTGCAGTCTCTGACCATCTTCTGTATCATGTCTGCAGTCTCTGACCATCTTCTGTATCATGCCATTAGTCTTTGACTATATTTTGTTGTGTGTCTGCTGTCTTCTGCACATTTCTTGAATTCTATTGGTGGCCTCATGCCAAGAAGGTTGGCCACCACTCTTATAGAAGGATACGCTTTGTCAGTTTTTCATGTCAGAGGTTTACAAGCACTTTAATGGAAATGTTTGCACCCTGAGCTGCTCTAAGTGCTGAAGTGACCATTATGTGTTCTATTCTCTCTCTGCTTTACCAACAGATACTGGGGGGCGGGAAAAGGACCTCACCTGAGACTGTGATCTCACAATGAACTGCAAGTCACTGGCCAGTCTGCTGCTTCTCCTAATAGGTAAGTACAGAGATATTTTATATGATTGCCCCTCTTTTCCTACAAGTGTTCTGGTTGCTGTAATTCCCGCTTCACACAGCAAAATATCTAAATGAACTGTGCCCAGAGCATACTTCCCATCTTTATCACAACTATGGCGCAACAATGAGGAGTGGTATATCCCAACATGCCCTAAACCTAAACACTGTGCAGGTCCTTAAAAAGTCCAATATCATGTGGAAGTGGAAAACACTCGGCATGGCTGCAGCACCTCGTTGAAGTAGGAACTTGGGTAATCCCACGGGTAATATCACAAAGGAAGAAAGAGCGAGAGGGCGCCACCATCTAAGTGTAGATTTATTAATAAAAGCACATATACACTTATTGTGGAAATAAATAGATCAGCTTACCTGACAGCGCTACATGCACCACCAATGTAAGGGGGGGCTCTACATGCACCACCAATGTAAGGGGGGCTCTACATGCACCACCAATGTAAGGGGGGCTCTACATGCACCACCAATGTAAGGGGGGGGGGCTCTACATTCACCACCAATGTAAGGGGGCACTACATGCACCACCAATGTAAGGGGGGCACTACATGCACCACCAATGTAAGGGGGTTCTACATGCACCACCAATGTAAGGGGGGCTCTACATGCACCACCAATGTAAGGGGGGGGGGGGCTTTACATTCACCACCAATGTAAGGGGGCACTACATGCACCACCAATGTAAGGGGGGCACTACATGCACCACCAATGTAAGGGGGGCTCTACATGCACCACCAATGTAAGGGGGGCTCTACATGCACCACCAATGTAAGGGGGGCACTACATGCACCACCAATGTAAGGGGGGCACTACATGCACCACCAATGTAAGGGGGGCTCTACATGCACCACCAATGTAAGGGGGGCACTACATGCACCACCAATGTAAGGGGAGCTCTACATGCACCACCAATGTTAGGGGGGCACTACATGCATCACCAATGTAAGGGGGGGGCACTACATGCACCACCAATGTAAGGTGGGCTCTACATGCATCACCAATGTAAGGGGGGCACTCAGGGCCGTCTTTAATATTGATTGGACCCTGGGCAAAACTTTTCTTGGGGCCCCCCATGCAGTTTCGCTCTCCACCTGCTCTGAGACATACAATAAATAGCAGCTAGACTCAAAATCAGTTTACTGAATCAGATCAGACAGCTATTGCAATTGGTTGCCAGAGGTTACAGTGTATCATTACCGCTCACTGAATGGTTGCTAGAGGTTACAGCACACATTACGGCTCACTGATTAGTGCACCACCAATGTAAGGGGGGCTCTACATGCACCACCAATGTAAGGGGGGCTCTACATGCACCACCAATGTAAGGGGGGGCTCTACATGCACCACCAATGTAAGGGGGCTCTACATGCACCACCAATGTAAGGGGGGCACTACATGCACCACCAATGTATGGGGGGCTCTACATGCACCACCAATGTAAGGGGGGCACTACATGCACCACCAATGTAAGGGGGGCTCTACATGCACCACCAATGTAAGGGGGGCACTACATGCACCACCAATGTAAGGGGGGCACTACATGCACCACCAATGTAAGGGGGGCTCTACATGCACCACCAATGTAAGGGGGGCACTACATGCACCACCAATGTAAGGAGGGCATTACATGCACCACCAATGTAAGGGGGGCTCTACATGCACCACCAATGTAAGGGGGGCACTACATGCACCACCAATGTAAGGGGGGCTCTACATGCACCACCAATGTAAGGGGGGCACTACATGCACCACCAATGTAAGGGGGGCACTCAGGGCCATCTTTAATATTGATTGGACCCTGGGCAAAACTTTTCTTGGGGCCCCCCATGCAGTTTTGCTCTCCACCTGCTCTGAGACATACAATAAATAGCCTCTAGACTCAAAATCAGTTTACTGAATCAGATCAGACAGCTATTGTAATTGGTTGCCAGAGGTTACACTGTATCATTACCGCTCACTGACTGGTTGCTAGAGGTTACAGCACAAATTACGGCTCACTGATTAGTTGCTAGAAGTTACAGCACATGATTTCTGCTTGTTGATTGGTTGCTATAGATTACTGTGGATATGACCTCAGGGGGGCACGATATAAATATCAATGCCGCTGGCCACCGCTATTTACATATGAATACCGTTAATTTACATGTAAACACAGGTCTGCAGGTGAGTCATCTGTACACAACAATAGGGCAGAGCTGGGCAGCATTAGTAGCAGCACTTCACACTGATATTGGGACATGGCACGGGACTAAAATCTCAAGGGACGAGGAAATTTAAACCAGGATAGTTGTCAAGTATGAGGCAGCTGTTTTGGGCCATACAAAAATGACAGGGCCCAGGGCAGCTGCCCCTTTTGCCCTGCCTTAAAAACGGGCCTGGGGGCACTACAGGCACCACCAATGTAAGGGGGGCACTACATGCACCACCAATGTAAGGGGGGTTCTACATGCACCACCAATGTAAGGGGGGCTCTACATGCACCACCAATGTAAGGGGGGCACTACATGCACCAATGTAAGGGGGGGCTCTACATGCACCACCAATGTAAGGGGGGCTCTACATGCACCACCAATGTTAGGGGGGCTCTACATGCACTACCAATGTAAGGGGGGCTCTACATGCACCACCAATGTAAGGGGGGCTCTACATGCACCACCAATGTAAGGGGGGCACTACATGCACCACCAATGTAAGGGGGGACTACATGCACCACCAATGTAAGGGGGGCACTACATGCACCATCAATGTAAGGGGGCACTACATGCACCACCAATGTAAGGGGGGCACTACATGCACCACCAATGTAAGGGGGAACTACATGCACCACCAATGTAAGGGGGCACTACATGCACCACCAATGTAAGGGGGGCTCTACATGCACCACCAATGTAAGGTGGGCACTACATGCACCACCAATGTATGGGGGGCTCTACATGCACCACCAATGTAAGGGGGGCTTTACATGCACCACCAATGTAAGGTGGGCACTACATGCACCACCAATGTAAGGGGGGCACTACATGCACCACCAATGTAAGGGGGGCTCTACATGCACCACCAATGTAAGGGGGGCACTACATGCACCACCAATGTAAGGGGGGCTCTACATGCACCACCAATGTAAGGGGGGCACTACATGCACCACCAATGTAAGGGGGGCACTACATGCACCACCAATGTAAGGGGGGCACTACATGCACCACCAATGTAAGGGGGGCACTACATGCACCACCAATGTAAGGGGGGCACTACATGCACCACCAATGTAAGGGGGGCTCTACATGCAACACCAATGTAAGAATGTAAGGGGGGCTCTACATGCACCACCAATGTAAGGGGGGCACTACATGCACCACCAATGTAAGGGGGGCACTACATGCACCACCAATGTAAGGGGGGCACTACATGCACCACCAATGTAAGGGGGGGGGGCTCTACATGTACCACCAATGTAAGGGGGGGGTACTAGTGTATTTTCCTTCTGTTTATTTATTTTTTGTAACATTCAGTCCTAGGTGTGGTCACAGAAGCTCAGACTGAATCTACCACTTCAGATACCTCTAATTCTACATCAACAGGTAAGTGGAAGTCCAGTAGATTATACTGAATTGGAATACTACAGGTGTGACTATAGGAGAAAGTTTGCTCTGTATAGAATGTAATAAACTGTTGAAACACACAAATGAGCAATCCAGACAGTGCTGGCGTCCAACCTTTTTAAATGTATCTTTTTTATCTACAGCCTATTCATTGCACTAATGTACTATGAGCTGTAGATATAGTAGGTTTTAGCAGGGGCTCCCTGAGACCTGAAAATTTAAATTTATTTCAAGGGCTCCTTTATAAAAAAAAAGTCTAATATCTCCAGTGACAATCTTGCATTTGATGCTTTGAATGTCAATTCAAGAAATAAATTAATTTAGTTTTCGCCATGAATATATAGGGATCGAGGCAGACAGTGTGACCTAGTATTCAGATATAAAAGACTTACTGACGTTAATTTGTTATATCCCCTAATGGGAAGAGTTTCTCCTTTGAATAATTCCTGCTTTGAACCACACAATGCAACAACGGCAGCATGCACCAGAGGGCGCCACAGGATTATATGGGCAACGTGACAACCCATCGCTCAGATTTTTAGCTGATAATTGGGTAGGAGATCATACAGAAAAAAATATGATGGCTGGAAAATGCATTTACAGAATAAAAATTCAAAAAAGAAGATAATTAAGTAACGTAATTATATAGTTGCTATTTTTTCTTTTACATTTCTTTTTTTTTTTCCTCTTTTTCTTTTATTCCCTATTTTTTTTTCCTTTTCTCTATTTTTCAATTTTATTCTATTTCTTTTTTTTTCCCCCTAATTTTGTAATTTTTTTATTTTTATCCTTTTTTTCTTTTTTTTTTCTGTTTTTAATATTTTAATATTTTCTCTATTTTACTTTCTTTTCTCTATTGGTTGAACTCGATGGCGTCTTTTTTTTTTCAACCAGACTGTCTATGTATCCCCACACACACAGACCATAAGTCTAGTTATATCTGTCTCTCTCTGGCTTTAACCATTTCCTGCCGATGTGGCGCATATATGCGGCCCTATGTAAACAGCTTTCTATGCTGAGTGTGTGCCCACTTTTTTGTTGTTTTTTAGAGGGTTACTTGGATAGAGATGGGAGGTTATGGGATGCCCATTTGACTTCAGCAAACTTCAGGGACAACTTCCTATATACACCTATACAGTGGCGGAATTACCAGGGTCGCAACAGTCGCAACTTGCGAAGGGGTCCTGGCATTCCGCCACTGTCGGAGGGCCCCAGCGGAGTTACTCGTCACACAGCTCTGAGCTGACAGTGTCAATCTCATGGAACAGCACAGAGCCGGTGTCCTGTGGGATAGTGTCCCCCATCGGATACTGTCCGCTGTGTACTGCGCATGCGCAGTACGCATGACAAGCAGATTCCGAAAATATCCGAAGATGAACGGCGCCTGCGCCATGAGTCCAGGTTAAAGCCCCACCATCCAAGTGGACATAGAGTTCGAATAAAAAAAGAGCTGAGCGAAGCGAGGCCGTGCCCGAAGCGTGGCGAGCAAAACGAGACCGCGAGGGGCCCTCTAACTTTGTGCAGCCCTATGTCCACTTGGATGGTGGGGCTTGCACCTGGACTCACGGCGCAGTTGCCGTTCATCTTCTGAGATTTTCCGAATCTCCTTGTCCTCCGTACTGCGCAAGCGCTGCGCCGGCGCAGTACGGGGTGGACACTTTTCGATAGGCGGACATTTTTTGACAGAACACCGGCATTGACTGTTCTATCTTTCCCTCCATCCTCTCTCGCACAGGATGAGACAGGACACAGTCGATCTGCTCCCCCTTCTCTCTCCTGTGTGCTCTGCGGGCAGTCAAGTGTGAAGCTAACGAGCTCACATTTACCACGGAGCACACAGGAGAGGGGAGGGTGAGAAGGGGGAGCAGATCGACTGTGTCCTGTCTCATCCCGTGCAAAAGAGAGGACAGAGGGGGAGGTAGAACAGTCAATGCCAGCTCTGTGCTGTTTCACTGATAGGAGGCATTGATGGGCACTCATAGGAGGCTCTAATGGGCTGCATTGATGAGCACTGATAGGCAGCACTGATAGGAGGCACTAATGTGCACTGATAGGAGGCACTAATGAGCACTGATAGGTGGCATTGATGGGCACTGATAGGTGGCACTAATGGGCACAGATAGGCTGCATTGATGAGCACTGATAGGCAGAACTGATAGGAGGCACTAATGTGCACTGATAGGTGGCATTGATGGGCACTGACAGATGGCACTGTGGGTCATTGATGAGCACTGATAGGCAAAGCTCGAATTTTTTTAAATCACTTCTGCCCCCCCCCCCCCCCCCCCCAGACAAACATGTATAAGTGGTGATTGCACCGCACATGTGAGGTATTGCCCCAAACAGAGTGAGAGTAATAATTCTAGAGTTATAATCTTACAATTAACGCTAAAATGATAACTGTAAAAGCCGTCACCAATGGACAATTTTAGGTATCATATTTTGCTTCCATTTCACAGGAGCGATCGATTTTAAATCTTGACAAGTTTGGTGCCTATTTACTCGACACAACATCATCTTTAATATTTTACAAAAAAATGGGTATTATATTGTGTTTGTGGGCACTAAAATAGATTTAAAGTTGAACTATAGGCAAAACTTTTTTTTTTATTTTGGATAGAGGAAGGGAGGGTTACAATTTTTTTTTTCACCATCCGTGTCCCATTGTGAAGATTTCCCTTTCACTTCCTGTCCCATAGCCAAACAGGAAGTTAAGGGAATTCCTTGGGGACCCCCAGGTCACCAGAACTAGTGTCCCCATTGGAAGATTTCCCCTTTTATTAAAGTTCTGGGGGCAACCCAAAATGTGGGATTTTCTTTTACTTTCACTTTTAATGATAGTGGTAAACAGGACCTAATCGGTGCACAGACAGAAACAAAAATTGCCAGGGGTTCTAATCTCTCTCCACTCTATCCCAAACTAAAAAAATAAGTTTTGCCTTTAGTTACACAAGTATATTTTTGGACTTAATAAATGGCGCTGCAAATATTGCCCGACATAAGAAATGGCAATGGCTGCTATTTTATTCTCGGGGGCTCTGCATTCAGAAAATATATAATGTTTAGGGATTCAAAGTAATTTTCTAGCAAAAACCGATGATTTTAACATGTGTGTGAAACATTTAAAAAATTTGGCCCGGTAGGCAAGAGATTAAGGTGTATGTGTGGGCGAAATCTGAACAAAAACAGCACATCTTTTCAATAAATGGACATTTCCTGGTCTCTCTAACTGCACTGTAAGTACTGAGAATCCCTGATGATCCTGCCAGAGATGTGGTCAGCATCTGACTTCCTGCAGTGATCTGACCACACTGCACTGAAATGTTGTCTTCCCCACCTGAGTCCTGCCCTGTTGGACTACAGAACTTCTCCCCAACTCCTCATCTCCATAACTTCTCCCCAACTCCTCGTCTCCATAACTTCTCCCCAACTCCTCGTCTCCATAACTTCTCCCCAACTCCTCGTCTAAATAACTTCTCCCCAACTCCTCATCTCCATAACTTCTCCCCAATTCCTCGTCTCCATAACTTCTCCCCAACTCCTCATCTCCATAACTTCTCCCCAACTCCTCGTCTCCATAACTTCTCCCCAACTCCTCGTCTCCATAACTTCTCCCCAACTCCTCGTCTCCATAACTTCTCCCCAACTCCTCGTGTCCATAACTTCTCCCCAACTCCTCGTCTCCATAACTTCTCCCCAACTCCTCGTCTCCATAACTTCTCCCCAACTCCTCGTCTCCATAACTTCTCCCCAACTCCTCGTCTCCATAACTTCTCCCCAACTCCTCATCTCCATAACTTCTCCCCAATTCCTCGTCTCCATAACTTCTCCCCAACTCCTCATCTCCATAACTTCTCCCCAACTCCTCGTCTCCATAACTTCTCCCCAACTCCTCATCTCCATAACTTCTCCCCAATTCCTCGTCTCCATAACTTCTCCCCAACTCCTCGTCTCCATAACTTTTCCCCAACTCCTCGTCTCCATAACTTTTCCCCAACTCCTCGTCTCCATAACTTCTCCCCAACTCCTCGTCTCCATAACTTCTCCCCAACTCCTCGTCTCCATAACTTCTCCCCAACTCCTCGTCTCCATAACTTCTCCCCAACTCATCGTCTCCATAACTTCTCCCCAACTCATCGTCTCCATAACTTCTCCCCACCTCCTCGTCTCCATAACTTCTCCCCAACTCCTCGTCTCCGTAACTTCTCCCCACCTCCTCGTCTCCGTAACTTCTCCCCACCTCCTCGTCTCCGTAACTTCTCCCCACCTCCTCGTCTCCGTAACTTCTCCCCACCTCCTCATCTCCGTAACTTCTCCCCAACTCCTCGTCTCCGTAACTTCTCCCCAAATCCTCGTCTCCGTAACTTCTCCCCAACTGCTCGTCTCCGTAACTTCTCCCCAACTCCTCGTCTCCGCAACTTCTCCCCAACTCCTCGTCTCCAAAACTTCTCCTCGTCTCCATAACTTCTCCCCAACTCCTCATCTCCATAACTTCTTCCCAACTCCTCGTCTCCATAACTTCTCCCCAACTCCTCGTCTCCATAACTTCTCCCCACCTCCTCGTCTCCATAACTTCTCCCCACCTCCTCGTCTCCATAACTTCTCCCCAACTCCTCATCTACATAACTTCTCCCCACCTCCTCGTCTCCATAACTTCTCCCCATCTCCTCGTCTCCAAAACGTCTCCCCACCTCCTTGTCTCCATAACTTCTCCCCACCTCCTCGTCTCCGTAACTTCTCCCCACCTCCTCGTCTCCGTAACTTCTCCCCAACTCCTCGTCTCCGTAACTTCTCCCCAACTCCTCGTCTCCATAACTTCTCCTCGTCTCCATAACTTCTCCCCAACTCCTCATCTCCATAACTTCTCCCCAACTCCTCATCTCCATAACTTCTCCCCAACTCCTCATCTCCATAATTTCTCCAGGTTTACGTTCTCAGCACTCCCTTCCATTCCATACCAGTTGTCTGCTGTTTCTCCCCCAGTCCTACTATTTCTGTGCAGCATTGGAAGTGTTGTCAGGCCACTGCAGGAAGTTAGTAGCTGGCTGCATTTCTGGCAGGATCCTTTGATTTTTTTTGTACAGCACCATGAAGAGATAGGAAAGTTCATGTAATGGAGAGCTGTGCTCAGTATGTTTGTTTAGATAATGACCACTCAAAAACCTCAAAGGAATTACAAAGTATGACTCATGATATAACAAAATACTATGAAAATATCAAAATACTTCATTGTATGTGTTTCTGTGTTACAAACAAAATATTAAGATATGACATTAAATATAAAGTATATAAAGTATAGCTCAAAACAATTTATTAACACTTTATTTTGAAACAATAGATGTAACTGCAACAACGGAACCATCAACAGAGACGGCACCAGATATGACCTCCACAATAACAACTGCTGAATCAACAATGAGCACTCAGGATCCAATAACAATGGCAGGCAGCACAGAACCCCCGACCACCATGGAGAAAGCAACCAGCACTGAAACTCCAACCATTACCTTGGCTGCAATTACCACTGCGACTCCAACCACCATAATAGTAACCAGTAATGAAACTCCAATAACCACCATTACAGCAACAACAGCTTCTGAGTCTACAACCACCTCTATAGCAGCCAATTCTGAAACTCCAATACCCACCATGACACCAAAAACCACTGAATCTCCAACAACCATAACAGCAACAAGCACTGAAACTTCAACCACTGCCATGACAACAACAACTACAGAATCTACAACCACTACAATAGCAACCAGCACTGAAACTCCAAAAACCACCATGATAACAGCCACCTCTGAGCCTCTCACAATCACAACTGAGCCTCCAACCACCATGACAACAGCCAGCAGTGAAACTCAAACCACCATCATGATTACAACCACCACTGAGCCTCCAACCACCACTATAGCAACAAGCACTGAAACTCCAACCACTACCCTGACAGCAAGCACTACTGAGTCTACAACCCCCACTATAGCAACCAGCACTGAAACTTCAACCACTGCCATGACAGCAACAACTACAGAATCTCCAACCACTACAACAGCAACCAGCACTGACACTCCAACAACCACCATAACACCAAAAACCACTGGACCGCCAACTACCATGACAACAACCAGCAGTGAATCTTCAACCACCACCACCAACACAGCAGCCACCACCGGGCCTGTAACAACAACTGCCAGTTCAACCATTACAACAAAAACCACAACAACCACCATGGACACTCAAACCACCATGACAGAAACCAGCACTGAAACGCCAACCACCACCATAATAGCAACCAGCACTGAGACTCCAACAACCACCAAGATAACAATTACCACTGAGTTTCCAATCACCACTGAAACTCAAGCCACCGCCATGGATGGAACCACCACTGACCCTCCAACCACCACAATAGCAACCAGCACTGAAACTCCAACTACTACCATAACAACAACAACCATGGAGCCTCCAACCACCATAATAATAACCAGTATTGAAACTCCAACAACCATAATAATATCAACCACCACTGAACCTTCAGCCACCACCACTGAGCTTCCAACCACAACTATGATAAAAACTAGGACTGAAAATCAAACTACTACCATGATAGCAACAATCACTGAGCCTCCGACCACCACTGACACTCCAACCACCATGAGAGCAACCAGCACTGAAGCTTCAACCACCCCCATGACAGCAACAAACACTGATCCTCCAACCACCTCAACATCAACCAGTACTGAAACTCCAACAACAATGACAACAGCCACCACTGAGCCTCTGACCACATCCAGCCTAACAACTAGCAGTGAAGCTAAAGCTACCACTATGATAGTAACAACCACTGAGCCACCAACCACCCCACCAGCAAACAGCACTGAAACTTCAATAACCACTATGACATCAACAACCACTGACCTCCCAAACACCTCAGCAGCAACCAGTACTGAAACTCCAACATCCACAACCACCATTGAGCCACCAACCATGACTATAGCAACCAGCACTGAAATTCCAACAACCACCATGTCAGCAAAAACCACTGAGCCTCCAACCACCATGACAGCAAGCAACACTGCACCTCCAACACCTGGATCCAGTACAACTCCAGGAACTAGTACAACACCTGAATCCAGCACAGCCCCTGGAGCCATTTCAACTCCAGAAACCAGTACAACACCTGGATCCAGTACGACTCCAGAAGCTAGCACAACAGCTGGATCCAATACGACTCCAGAGGCCAGTACAACACCTGGACCCAGTACAACTCCAGAAGCCAGTACAACACCTGGACCCAGTACAACTCCAGGAACCAGTACAACACCTGGACCCAGTACAACTCCAGAAGCCAGTACAACACCTGCATCCACTACAACATCTGGATCCAGTACAAATCCAGAAGCCAATACAACACCTGGATCCAGCTTAACTCCAGAAGCCAGTACAACACCTGAATCCAGTACAACTCCAGAAGCCAGTACCATACCTGGATCCAGTACAACTCCAGGAGCTAGTACAACAGCTGAATCCAGTACAACTCCAGGAGCTAGTACAACAGCTGAATCCAGTACAACTCCAGGAGCTAGTACAACAGCTGAATCCAGTACAGCCCCTGGATCCAGTTCAACCCCTGAAACCAGTACAACACCTGGATCCAGTGCAACTCCAGCAGCCAGTACAACACCTGAATCCAGTACGACTCCAGAGGCCAGTACAACACCTGGACCCAGTACAAATCCAGAAGCCAGTACAACACCTGAATCCACTACAACATCTGGATCCAGTACAAATCCAGAAGCCAATACAACACCTGGATCCAGCTTAACTCCAGAAGCCAGTACAACACCTGGATCCAGTACAACTCCAGAAGCTAGTACCACACCTGGACCCAGTACAACTCCAGGAGCTAGTACAACAGCTGAATCCAGTACAACTCCAGGAGCTAGTACAACATCTGAATCCAGTACAGCCCCTGGATCCAGTTCAACCCCTGAAACCAGTACAACACCTGGATCCAGTATAACTCCAGAAGCCAGTACAACACCTGGATCTAGTACAACACCTGGATCCAGTGCAACTCCAGCAGCCAGTACAACACCTGAATCCAGTACAACACCAGAAGCCAGTACAACTCCAGAAGCCAGTACAACACCTGAATCCAGTACAGCACCAGAAGCCAGTACAACTCCAGAAGCCAGTACAACGCCTGGATCCAGTACAACGCCTGGATCCAGTACAACTCTAGAAGTCAGTACAACCCCTGGATCCAGTACAACTCCAGAAGCCAGTACAACCCCTGGATCCAGTACAACTACAGAAGCCAGTACCACACCTGGATCCAGTACAACTCCAGGAGCTAGTACAACAGCTGAATCCAGTACAACTCAAGGAGCTAGGACAACAGCTGAATCCAGTACAGCCCCTGGATCCAGTTCAACCCCTGAAACCAGTACAACACCTGGATCCAGTGCAACTCCAGCAGCCAGTACAACACCTGAATCCAGTACAACACCAGAAGCCATTACAACTCCAGAAGCCAGTACAACACCTGAATCCAGTACAGCCCCCGGAGCCAGTACAACTCCAGAAGCCAGTACAACACCTGGATCCAGTACAACTCTAGAAGTCAGTACAACACCTGGATCCAGTACAACTCCAGAAGCCAGTACAACCCCTGGATCCAGTACAACTCCAGGAACGAGTACAGCAATTGGATCTAGTATAACTCCAGAAACCAGAACAACACCCGGATCTAGTACAACTCCAGGAACTAGTATAGCACCTGGATCCAATAGAACTCCAGAAGCCAGTACAACACCAGGATCCAGTACAACTCCAGAAGCCAGTACAACACCTGGATCCAGTACAAATCCAGAAACCAATACCCCTGGATCCAGTACAACTCCAGGAACCAGTACAACTCCTGGATCCAGTATAACTCCAGAAGCCAGTACAACACCTGGATCCAGTACAACTCCAGGAACCAGTACAACCCCTGGATCCAGTACAACTCCAGGAACCAGTACAACATTTGGATCCAGTACAGCTCTAGAAGCCAGTACAACATCTGGATCCAGCACAACTCACGGAACCAGTATAACACCCTTATCCAGTACAACTCCAGAAGCCAGTACAACACATGTATCCAGTACAACTCCAGAAACCAGTACAATCCCTGGATCCAGTACGACTCCAGAGGCCAGTACAACACCTGGACCCAGTACAACTCCAGAAGCCAGTACAACAGCTGAATCCACTACAACATCTGGATCCAGTACATATCCAGAAGCCAATACAACACCTGGATCCAGCTTAACTCCAGAAGCCAGTACAACACCTAGATCCAGTACAACTCCAGAAGCCAGTACCACACCTGGATCCAGTACAACTCCAGGAGCTAGTACAACAGCTGAATCCAGTACAACTCCAGGAGCTAGTACAACAGCTGAATCCAGTACAGCCCCTGGATCCAGTTCAACCCCTGAAACCAGTACAACACCTGGATCCAGTGCAACTCCAGCAGCCAGTACAACACCTGAATCCAGTACGACTCCAGAGGCCAGTACAACACCTGGACCCAGTACAAATCCAGAAGCCAGTACAACACCTGAATCCACTACAACATCTGGATCCAGTACAAATCCAGAAGCCAATACAACACCTGGATCCAGCTTAACTCCAGAAGCCAGTACAACACCTGGATCCAGTACAACTCCAGAAGCTAGTACCACACCTGGACCCAGTACAACTCCAGGAGCTAGTACAACAGCTGAATCCAGTACAACTCCAGGAGCTAGTACAACAGCTGAATCCAGTACAGCCCCTGGATCCAGTTCAACCCCTGAAACCAGTACAACACCGGGATCCAGTATAACTCCAGAAGCCAGTACAACACCTGGATCTAGAACAACACCTGGATCCAGTGCAACTCCAGCAGCCAGTACAACACCTGAATCCAGTACAACACCAGAAGCCAGTACAACTCCAGAAGCCAGTACAACACCTGAATCCAGTACAGCACCAGAAGCCAGTACAACTCCAGAAGCCAGTACAACGTCTGGATCCAGTACAACGCCTGGATCCAGTACAACTCTAGAAGTCAGTACAACCCCTGGATCCAGTACAACTCCAGAAGCCAGTACAACCCCTGGATCCAGTACAACTACAGAAGCCAGTACCACACCTGGATCCAGTACAACTCCAGGAGCTAGTACAACAGCTGAATCCAGTACAACTCAAGGAGCTAGGACAACAGCTGAATCCAGTACAGCCCCTGGATCCAGTTCAACCCCTGAAACCAGTACAACAACTGGATCCAGTGCAACTCCATCAGCCAGTACAACACCTGAATCCAGTACAACACCAGAAGCCATTACAACTCCAGAAGCCAGTACAACACCTGAATCCAGTACAGCCCCCGGAGCCAGTACAACTCCAGAAGCCAGTACAACACCTGGATCCAGTACAACTCTAGAAGTCAGTACAACTCCTGGATCCAGTACAACTCCAGAAGCCAGTACAACCCCTGGATCCAGTACAACTCCAGGAACCAGTACAGCACTTGGATCTAGAATAACTCCAGAAACCAGAACAACACCCGGATCTAGTACAACTCCAGGAACTAGTATAGCACCTGGATCCAATAGAACTCCAGAAGCCAGTACAACACCAGGATCCAGTACAACTCCAGAAGCCAGTACAACACCTGGATCCAGTACAAATCCAGAAACCAATACCCCTGGATCCAGTACAACTCCAGGAACCAGTACAACTCCTGGATCCAGTATAACTCCAGAAGCCAGTACAACACCTGGATCCAGTACAACTCCAGGAACCAGTACAACCCCTGGATCCAGTACAACTCCAGGAACCAGTACAACATTTGGATCCAGTACAGCTCTAGAAGCCAGTACAACATCTGGATCCAGCACAACTCCAGGAACCAGTATAACACCCTTATCCAGTACAACTCCAGAAGCCAGTACAACACATGTATCCAGTACAACTCCAGAAACCAGTACAACCCCTGGATCCAGTACGACTCCAGAGGCCAGTACAACACCTGGACCTAGTACAACTCCAGAAGCCAGTACAACACCTGAATCCACTACAACATCTAGATCCAGTACATATCCAGAAGCCAATACAACACCTGGATCCAGCTTAACTCCAGAAGCCAGTACAACACCTAGATCCAGTACAACTCCAGAAGCCAGTACCACACCTGGATCCAGTACAACTCCAGGAGCTAGTACAACAGCTGAATCCAGTACAACTCCAGGAGCTAGTACAACAGCTGAATCCAGTACAGCCCCTGGATCCAGTTCAACCCCTGAAACCAGTACAACACCTGGATCCAGTATAACTCCAGAAGCCAGTACAACACCTGGATCTAGTACAACACCTGGATACAGTGCAACTCCAGCAGCCAGTACAACACCTGAATCCAGTACAACACCAGAAGCCAGTACAACTCCAGAAGCCAGTACAACACCTGAATCCAGTACAGCACCAGAAGCCAGTACAACTCCAGAAGCCAGTACAACACCTGGATCCAGTACAACTCTAGAAGTCAGTACAACACCTGGTTCCAGTACAACTCCAGAAGCCAGTACAACCCCTGGATCCAGTACAACTCCAGAAGCCAGTACCACACCTGGATCCAGTACAACTCCAGGAGCTAGTACAACAGCTGAATCCAGTACAACTCCAGGAGCTAGTACAACAGCTGAATCCAGTACAGCCCCTGGATCCAGTTCAACCCCTGAAACCAGTACAACATCTGGATCCAGTGCAACTCCAGCAGCCAGTACAACACCTGAATCCAGTACAACACCAGAAGCCAGTACAACTCCAGAAGCCAGTACAACACCAGAATCCAGTACAGCCCCCAGAGCCAGTACAACTCCAGAAGCCAGTACAACACCTGGATCCAGTACAACTCTAGAAGTCAGTACAAAACCTGGATCCAGTACAACTCCAGAAGCCAGTACAACCCCTGGATCCAGTACAACTCCAGGAACCAGTACAGCACTTGGATCTAGTATAACTCCAGAAACCAGAACAACACCCGGATCTAGTACAACTCCAGGAACTAGTATAGCACCTGGATCCAGTAGAACTCCAGAAGCCAGTACAACACCAGGATCCAGTACAACTCCAGAAGCCAGTACAACACCTGGATCCAGTACAACTCTAGAAACCAATACCCCTGGATCCAGTACAACTCCAGGAACCAGTACAACACCTGGATCCAGTATAACTCCAGGAGCCAGTACAACACCTGGATCCAGTACAACTCCAGGAACCAGTACAACCCCTGGATCCAGTACAACTCCAGGAACCAGTACAACATTTGGATCCAGTACAGCTCTAGAAGCCAGTACAACATCTGGATCCAGCACAACTCCAGGAACCAGTATAACAGCCTTATCCAGTACAACTCCAGAAGCCAGTACAACACATGTATCCAGTACAACTCCAGAAGCCAGTACAACCCCTGGATCCAGTACGACTCCAGAGGCCACTACAACATCTGGATCCAGTACAAATCCAGAAGCCAATACAACACCTGGATCCAGCTTAACTCCAGAAGCCAGTACAACACCTGGATCCAGTACAACTCCAGAAGCCAGTACCACACCTGGATCTAGTACAACTCCAGGAGCTAGTACAACAGCTGAATCCAGTACAACTCCAGGAGCTAGTACAACAGCTGAATCCAGTACAGCCCCTGGATCCAGTTCAACCCCTGAAACCAGTACAACACCTGGATCCAGTATAACTCCAGAAGCCAGTACAACACCTGGATCTAGTACAACACCTGGATCCAGTGCAACTCCAGCAGCCAGTACAACACCTGAATCCAGTAAAACACCAGAAGCCAGTACAACTCCAGAAGCCAGTACAACACCTGAATCCAGAACAGCACCAGAAGCCAGTACAACTCCAGAAGCCAGTACAACACCTGGATCCAGTACAACTCTAGAAGTCAATACAACACCTGGATCCAGTACAACTCCAGAATCCAGTACAACCCCTGGATCCAGTACAACTCCAGGAACCAGTACAACACTTGGATCTAGTATAACTACAGAAACCAGAACAACACCAGGATCTAGTACAACTCCAGGAACTAGTATAGCACCTGGATCCAGTAGAACTCCAGAAGCCAGTACAACACCAGGATCCAGTACAACTCCAGAAGCCAGTACAACACCTGGATCCAGTACAACTCTAGAAACCAATACCCCTGGATCCAGTACAACTCCAGGAACCAGTACAACTCCTGGATCCGGTATAACTCCAGAAGCCAGTACAACACCTGGATCCAGTACAACTCCAGGAACCAGTACAACCCCTGGATCCAGTACAACTCCAGAAACTAGTACAACACTTGGGTCCAGTACAGCTCTAGAAGCCAGTACAAAATCTGGATCCAGCACAACTCCAGGAACCAGTACAACACCCTTATCCAGTACAACTCCAGAAGCCAGTACAACACATGTATCCAGTACAACTCCAGAAGCCAGTACAACCACTGGATCCAGTACAACTCCAGGAATCAGTGCAACACTTGGGTCCAGTACAACTCTAGAAGCCAGTACAACATCTGGATCCAGCACAACTCCAGGGACTAGTACAACACCTGGATCCAGTACAACTTCAGAAGCCAGTACCACACCTGGATCCAGTACAACTCCAGGAGCTAGTACAACAGCTGAATCCAGTACAACTCCAGGAGCTAGTACAACAGCTGAATCCAGTACAGCCCCTGGATCCAGTTCAACCCCTGAAACCAGTACAACACCTGGATCCAGTATAACTCCAGAAGCCAGTGCAACACCTGGATCTAGTACAACACCTGGATCCAGTGCAACTCCAGCAGCCAGTACAACACCTGAATCCATTACAACACCAGAAGCCAGTACAACACCTGAATCCAGTACAACACCAGAAGCCAGTACAACTCCAGAAGCCAGTACAATACCTGGATCCAGTACAACTGTAGAAGGCAGTACAACACCTGGATCCAGTACAACTCCAGAAGCCAGTAAAACCCCTGGATCCAGTACAACTCCAGGAACCAGTACAACACTTGGATCTAGTATAACTCCAGAAACCAGAACAACACCCGGATCTAGTACAACTCCAGGAACTAGCATAGCACCTGGATCCAGTAGAACTCCAGAAGCCAGTACAACACCAGGATCCAGTACAACTCCAGAAGCCAGTATAACACCTGGATCCAGTACAAATCTAGAAACCAATACCCCTGGATCCAGTACAACTCCAGGAACCAGTACAACTCCTGGATCCAGTATAACTCCAGAAGCCAGTACAACACCTGGATCCAGTACAACTCCAAGAACCAGTACAACCCCTGGATCCAGTACAACTCCAGGAACCAGTACAACACTTGGATCCAGTACAGCTCTAGAAGCCAGTACAACATCTGGATCCAGCACAACTACAGGAACCAGTATAACACCCTTATCCAGTACAACTCCAGAAGCCAGTACAACCCCTGGATCCAGTATCACTCCAGAGGCCAGTACAACACCTGGACCCAGTACAACTCCAGAAGCCAGTACAACACCTGAATCCACTACAGCATCTGGATCCAGTACAAATCCAGAAGCCAATACAACACCTGGATCCAGCTTAACTCCAGAAGCCAGTACAACACCTGGATCCAGTACAACTCCAGAAGCCAGTACAACACCTGGATCCAGTACAACTCCAGAAGCCAGTACCACACCTGGATCCAGTACAACTCCAGCAGCCAGTACAACACCTGAATCCAGTACAACACCAGAAGCCAGTAAAACTCCAGAATCCAGTACAACACCTGAATCCAGTACAGCACCAGAAGCCAGTACAACTCCAGAAGCCAGTACAACTCCAGAAGCCAGTACAACCCCTGGATCCAGTACAACTCTAGAAGTCAGTACAACACCTGGATCCAGTACAACTCCAGAAGCCAGTACAACCCCTGGATCCAGTACAACTCCAGGAACCAGTACAACACTTGGATCTAGTATAACTCCAGAAACCAGAACAACACCCGGATCTAGTACAACTCCAGGAACTAGTATAGCACCTGGATCCAGTAGAACTCCAGAATCCAGTACAACACCAGGATCCAGTACAACTCCAGAAGCCAGTACAACACCTGGATCCAGTACAACTCTAGAAACCAATACCCCTGGATCCAGTACAACTCCAGGAACCAGTACAACTCCTGGATCCAGTATAACTCCTGAAGCCAGTACAACACCTGGATCCAGTACAACTCCAGGAACCAGTGCAACCCCTAGATCCAGTACAACTCCAGAAACCAGTACAACACTTGGGTCCAGTACAGCTCTAGAAGCCAGTACAACATCTGGATCCAGCACAACTCCAGGAACCAGTACAACACCCTTATCCAGCACAACTCCAGGAACCAGTGCAACACCTGGATCTAGTACAACTCCAGAAGCTAGTACAACACCTGGATCCAGTACAACTCCTGGAACTAGTACAACCCCTGGATCCAGTACAACTGTAGAAGGCAGTACAACACCTGGATCCAGTACAACTCCAGAAGCCAGTACAACCCCTGGATCCAGTACAACTCCAGGAACCAGTACAACACTTGGATCTAGTATAACTCCAGAAACCAGAACAACACCCGGATCTAGTACAACTCCAGGAACCAGCATAGCACCTGGATCCAGTAGAACTCCAGAAGCCAGTACAACACCAGGATCCAGTACAACTCCAGAAGCCAGTATAACACCTGGATCCAGTACAAATCTAGAAACCAATACCCCTGGATCCAGTACAACTCCAGGAACCAGTACAACTCCTGGATCCAGTATAACTCCAGAAGCCAGTACAACACCTGGATCCAGTACAACTCCAAGAACCAGTACAACCCCTGGATCCAGTACAACTCCAGGAACCAGTACAACACTTGGATCCAGTACAGCTCTAGAAGCCAGTACAACATCTGGATCCAGCACAACTACAGGAACCAGTATAACACCCTTATCCAGTACAACTCCAGAAGCCAGTACAACCCCTGGATCCAGTATCACTCCAGAGGCCATTACAACACCTGGACCCAGTACAACTCCAGAAGCCAGTACAACACCTGAATCCACTACAGCATCTGGATCCAGTACAAATCCAGAAGCCAATACAACACCTGGATCCAGCTTAACTCCAGAAGCCAGTACAACACCTGGATCCAGTACAACTCCAGAAGCCAGTACAACACCTGGATCCAGTACAACTCCAGAAGCCAGTACCACACCTGGATCCAGTACAACTCCAGCAGCCAGTACAACACCTGAATCCAGTACAACACCAGAAGCCAGTAAAACTCCAGAAGCCAGTACAACACCTGAATCCAGTACAGCACCAGAAGCCAGTACAACTCCAGAAGCCAGTACAACTCCAGAAGCCAGTACAACACCTGGATCCAGTACAACTCTAGAAGTCAGTACAACACCTGGATCCAGTACAACTCCAGAAGCCAGTACAACCCCTGGATCCAGTACAACTCCAGGAACCAGTACAACACTTGGATCTAGTATAACTCCAGAAACCAGAACAACACCCGGATCTAGTACAACTCCAGGAACTAGTATAGCACCTGGATCCAGTAGAACTCCAGAATCCAGTACAACACCAGGATCCAGTACAACTCCAGAAGCCAGTACAACACCTGGATCCAGTACAACTCTAGAAACCAATACCCCTGGATCCAGTACAACTCCAGGAACCAGTACAACTCCTGGATCCAGTATAACTCCTGAAGCCAGTACAACACCTGGATCCAGTACAACTCCAGGAACCAGTGCAACCCCTAGATCCAGTACAACTCCAGAAACCAGTACAACACTTGGGTCCAGTACAGCTCTAGAAGCCAGTACAACATCTGGATCCAGCACAACTCCAGGAACCAGTACAACACCCTTATCCAGCACAACTCCAGGAACCAGTGCAACACCTGGATCTAGTACAACTCCAGAAGCTAGTACAACACCTGGATCCAGTACAACTCCAGGAACCAGTACAACCCCTGGATCCAGTACAACTCCAGGAACCAGTACAACACATGTATCCAGTACAACTCCAGAATCCAGTACAACATCTGGATCCAGTACAACTCCAGGAACCAGTACAACACATGTATCAAGTACATCTCAAGGAACCAGTACAACACTCGGATTTAGTACAACATCTGGAACCAGTACAACACCTGGTTCTAGTACAAAATCTGGATACAGTACAACTCCAGAAGCCAGTACAACACCTGGATCCAGTACAACTCCAGAAGCCAGTACAACACCTGGATCCAGTACAACTCTAGAAACCAACACCCCTGGATCCAGTACAACTCCCGGAACCAGTACAACACTTGGATCTAGTATAACTCCAGAAACCAGAACAACACCCGGATCTAGTACAACTCCAGGAACTAGTATAACACCTGGATCCAGTAGAACTCCAGAAGCCAGTACAACACCTGGATCCAGTACAACTCCAGAAGCCAGTACAACACCTGGATCCAGTACAACTCTAGAAACCAATACCCCTGGATCCAGTACAACTCCAGGAACCAGTACAACCTCTGGATCCAGTACAACTCCAGAAACCAGTACAACACTCTTATCCAGTACAACTCCAGAAGCCAGTACAACACATGTATACAGTACAACTCCAGAAGCCAGTACAACCCCTGGATCCAGTACAACTCCAGGAATCAGTGCAACACTTGAGTCCAGTACAGCTCTAGAAGCCAGTACAACATCTGGATCCAGCACAACTGCAGAAACCAGTACAACACCTGAATCCAGTACAACTCCAGAAGCTAGTACAACACCTGGATCCAGTACAACTCCAGGAACCAGTACAACCCCTGGATCCAGTACAACTCCAGGAACCAGTACAACAGCTGGATCCAGTACAACTCCAGGAACCAGTACAACACATTTATCCAGTACAACTCCAGGAACCAGTACAACACTTGGATCTAGTACAATATCTGGATACAGTACAACTCCAGAAGCCAGTACAACACCAGGATCCAGTACAACACCTGGGTCCAGTACAACTCCAGGAACCAGTACAACACATGTATCCAGTACAACTCCAGAATCCAGTACAACAGCTGGATCCAGTACAACTCCAGGAACCAGTACAACTCCAGGAACCAGTACAACACATGTATCCAGTACAACTCCAGAATCCAGTACAACAGCTGGATCCAGTACAACTCCAGGAATCAGTACAACACATTTATCCAGTACAACTCCAGGAACCAGTACAACACTTGGATCTAGTACAACATCTGGATACAGTACAACTCCAGCAGCCAGTACAGCACCTGGATCCAGTACAACTCCAGAAACTAGTTCAACACCTGGATCCAGTACAACACCAGTAGCCAGTACAACACTTCAATCCAGTACAACATCAATATCCAGTACAGCACCTGGATCCAGTACAACTTCAGGAACCAGTACAACATCTGGATACAGTACAATTCCAGAAGCCAGTACAACACTTGGATCCAGTACAAATTCAGAAGCCAGTACAACACCTGGATCCAGTACAACACCAGTAGCCAGTACAATACTTCATTCCAGTACAACATCCATATCCAGTACAACACCTGGATCCAGTACAACACCAGGAACCAGTACAGCATTTGGATCCAGTACAATACCTGAATCCAGTACAACACCAGAAGCCAGTACAACTCCAGAAGCCAGTACAACACCTGGATCCAGTACAACTCCAGGAACCAATACAATACCTGGATCCAGTATAACTCTAGAAGTCAGTACAACACCTGGATCCAGTACAACCCCTGGATCCAGTACAACTCCAGGAACCAGTACAACACTTGGATCTAGTATAACTCCAGAAACCAGAACAACACCCGAATCTAGTACAACTCCAGGAACTAGTATAGCATCTGGATCCAGTAGAACTCCAGAAGCCAGTACAACATCAGGATCCAGTACAACTCCAGAAGCCAGTACAACACCTGGATCCAGTACAAATCTAGAAACCAATACCCCTGGATCCAGTACAACTCCAGGAACCAGTACAACTCCTGGATCCAGTATAACTCCAGAAGCCAGTACAACACCTGGATCCAGTACAACTCCAGGAACCAGTACAACACTTGGATCCAGTACAGCTCTAGAAGCCAGTACAACATCTGGATCCAGCGCAACTCCAGGAACCAGTATAACACCCTTATCCAGTACAACTCCAGATGCCAGTACAACACATGTATCCAGTACAACTCCAGAAGCCAGTACAACCCCTGGATCCAGTACAACTCTAGGAATCAGTGCAATACTGGGGACCAGTACAGCTCTAGAAGCCAGTACAACATCTGGATCCAGCACAACTCCAGGAACCAGTACAACACCTGGATCCAGTACAACTCCAGAAGCTAGTACAACACCTGGATCCAGTACAACTCCAGGAACCAGTACAACCCCTGGATCCAGTACAACTCCAGGAACCAGTACAACACATGTATCCAGTACAACTCCAGAATCCAGTACAACATCTGGATCCAGTACAACCCCAGGAACCAGTACAACACATTTATCCAGTACAACTCCAGGAACCAGTACAACACTTGGATCTAGTACAACATCTGGAACCAGTACAACACCTGGTTCTAGTACAAAATCTGGATACAGTACAACTCCAGAAGCCAGTACAACACCTGGATCCAGTACAACTCCAGAAGCCAGTACAACACCTGGATCCAGTACAACTCTAGAAACCAATACCCCTGGATCCAGTACAACTCCAGGACCCAGTACAACTCCGGGATCCAGTATAACTCCGGAAGCCAGTACAACACCTGGATCCAGTACAACTCCAGGAACCAGTACAACCCCTGGATCCAATACAACACCAGAAACCAGTACAACACTTGGGTCCAGTACAGCTCTAGAAGCCAGTACAACATCTGGATCCAGCACAACTCCAGGAACCAGTACAACACCCTTATCCAGTACAACTCCAGAAGCCAGTACAACACATGTATCCAGTACAACTCCAGAAGCCAGTACAACCCCTGGAATCAGTGCAACACTTGGGTCCAGTACAGCTCTAGAAGCCAGTACAACATCTGGATCCAGCACAACTCCAGTAAGCAGTACAACACCTGGATCCAGTACAACTCCAGAAGCTAGTACAACACCTGGATCCAGTACAACTTCAGGAACCAGTACAACCCCTGGATCCAGTACAACTCCAGGAACCAGTACAACAGCTGGATCCAGTACAACTCCAGGAGCCAGTACAACACATTTATCTAGTACAACTCCAGGAACCAGTACAACACTTGGATCTAGTACAACTCCAGGAACCAGTACAACACCTGGTACTAGTACAAAATCTGGATACAGTACAACTCCAGAAGCCAGTACAACACCTGGATCCATTACAGCTCCAGAAGCCAGTACGACACCTGGATCCAGTACAACTCCAGGATCCAGTACAACTCCAGGATCCAATACAACTCCAGGATCCAGTACAACACCTGGATCCAGTACAACTCCAGGAACCAGTACAACACATGTATCCAGTACAACTTCAGAATCCAGTACAACTCCAGGAACCAGTACAACTCCAGGAACCAGTACAACTCCAGGAACCAGTACAACTCCAGGAACCAGTACAACACATGTTTCCAGTACAACTCCAGAATCCAGTACAACAGCTGGATCCAGTACAACAGCTGGATCCAGTACAACTCCAGGATCCAGTACAACACATTTATCCAGTACAACTCCAGGAACCAGTACAACACTTGGATCTAGTACAACATCTGGATACAGTACAACTCCAGCAGCCAGTGCAGCACCTGGATCCAGTACAACTCCAGAAACTAGTTCAACACCTGGATCCAGTACAACTCCAGTAGCCAGTACAACACTTCGATCCAGTACAACATCCAGATCCAGTGCAACAGCTGGATCCAGTACAACTTCAGGAACCAGTACAGCATTTGGATCCAGTACAACTCCAGAAGCCAGTACAACACCAAAAACCAGTACAACAATTGGATCCAGCACAACTCCAGGAACCAGTACAGCACCTGGATCAAGCACAGTTTCTGCCAGTGCAACATCTGAAAACAGTACTACACAAGGTACGCTTTGGTTTGGCCTAGGCTACACCCTCAATTAGAACATGTATGCTGATTGTTGATACAGTTTGTAGTAAGCAGTGTATTGTATTTTGGAGTTATTGCCAGCGAGTTAAACCCAAAATTGGACTCAGGATTTCCTTTGCTGTTTATCCCTGCTCTCATAGACGCACCACTGTACTTATGAAAAAAAACCTCATATACAGTACAAACCTTTTTCTATGTGCCCTTGGCTCACAATGTCACAGGTCCTCTCCATCCTTTTCTTCTTCCAGTGGTGGACAGATCTAAATGCTGCACTGAGCAACACCACCTAATGAAGTGTTGGCACTCTTTGCAGTATTCTCCAATTCTAGATCTTAACCCGATCACTAGAATCTCATATAAGCTTTAAAATTGCTGTCAAGTACCTGGTAGAAGCTGAGCCGAGGAGCGGGCTTCCCTTAGGCTGGGTTCACCAGTGATGTAAGTAACTGAGTTAAAATAAACTGAGTTACCTAACGCAGTTACTTTAGAGGGTAACGAGTAATTTAACTGATTACTTTTCCCCTCATGGTAACTCAGTTCCCATTACTTTGGCTTATTTACCCCAATTACATCTACCGCCACTAGATGGCAGTAGTGTAATTCCGGTGTCCTGCCGAAAAAATTCCCCCGCCGGATAAGGACCCCCCTGTACTGCGCAGGCGCAGGGCTTGCGCAGTACGAAGGACTACGGAGCTTCCGAAAATTGCCGAACCTAAACAGCTCTGAGTGAACTCTACACCGCGCAGGTGCAGTTAACATGTAATCGTACGAGGCGAGGGGCGTCTATCGTGTAACTAAGGGGCGGGTCTTGTATTACTGTAACCAAGGGGGCGCATTTATTATTATTGTTATATATCGAGCTCTGCCCATTAATTTAACATTCGCCCTCTTCTGTAGTCACCCACCCCTTACACGATATAATAATAATAGACCCGCCCCTTACACGATATAATAATAATAGACCCGCCCCTTGCTTACACGCTATAACAGATCTACCCCTTGGTTAGAGTAATAATAGAGCAGCCCCTTGGTTACACGATATATAACAATAAATGCGCCCCTTGGTTACAGTAATACTAGACCCGCCCCTTAGTTACACGTATAGAATATTTAAAAAAAAAAGTCAGTTACTTTGCTGCGTAACTAATTACTTTTCCAATGTAGTAACTGAGTTACTAACACAATTACTTTTTGGGAGACGTAATTTGTAACTTAACTAATTACTTTTTTAAAGTAAGATGACCAACACTGGGGTTCACATATATGCAGTGCGGGACACCGTATGTGATTCGGACACCAATTCCTACTCAAATCAGATTCTATTCTTTGCAGTACGATTTGAGCACATTCATTTCGTATGGGCTCAATTCACACCGCACTGCACAAAAAAGGTGCAGGTATCTTTTTTTTTTTTTCCTGCACCGGAATCGGATTGCATGGGGTGTTCACACCCATGCGATCCGATTCTTACAATTGTATTGCGCTTTGGAATCTGTTTTTAGGGTGTCATTAATTTAACATTGACACTGGTGGCAGATCACATGAGCGCCATGCGATTTCAGTTCGGTACGGAAAACGCTCAGGTTTGGCTGTGTTTCCTGCACCACATATACGTGAACCGATCCTAATGACGTGTACACACGGTCAGACATTCTGGCAGAAAGAGTCAGATGGGAGCTTTTCATCGGATATTCTGACCGTGTGTATGCCCCATCGGACTTTTTCTGTCGGAAATTCAGACGGACTTGGATAGAGAACATGTTCTAAATTTTTCAGATGGAAACAATTTTGAGCGTTAAAAAACGCTCGTCTGTATGCTGTTCCGACGCACCAAAAATCACACATGCTCTGAAGGAAGAGCGAGACGGAAGCTATTGGCTACTGGCTATTGAACTTCCGTTTTCTAGTCCCGTCATACGTGTCGTACGTCACCGCGTTCTGGGCGGTCGGAATTTGGTGTGACCATGTGTTAGACATGTGCGATTATTTTCGTACAAAACGAAAATTCGTACGAATTTCCAGAAATTCGTACGTTCGTACGAATCCGAAATACACATTTTTATGCATACAAATTCCGTACAAAATACAAAATTTCGTTTACAAATTTCGGATCCAAATTCATAACAAAAATTTGTTATTGTTACGAAACGTTAACGACCCTAAAAGTTAAAACCCCAGGAAGTCAGCACAGCACAGGGATGGTGGGAACCCCTCATAATGATAAATTCATCATAACGAAAATACTTAATTGTTACGAAAAGTTAATGACCCTAAAAGTTAAAACCCCAGGAAGCCAGCACAGAGATGGAGGGAACTTTATGGGAATTTCTATGCTTACAAATTTTATACGAAATACGAAATTTCGTTAACGAATTTCGGATCCAAATTAACAGAATTGTGACTGGTGTTTTGTTCACCAATCAGAGGAAGTCAGCACAGGGATTGTGGGAACCCTTCATAATGGGCACAGCGGGTGTACACTCAGACCCGGGAACTCAGCACAGGGATGGTGGGAACCCCTCATAATGATAAATTCATCATAACGAAAATTCGTAATTGTTACGAAAAGTTAACGACCCTAAAAGTTAAAACCCCAGGAACTCAGCACAGGGATGGTGGGAACCCTATGGGAATTTCTATGCTTACGAATTTTATACGAAATACGAAATTTCGTTAACGAATTTCGGAATTTCGGATCCAAATTAACAGAACTGTGACTGGTGTTTTGTTCACCAATCAGAGGAAGTCAGCACAGGGATGGTGTGAACCCCTCATAATGGGCACAGCGGGTGTACAGACCCGGGAACTCAGCACAGCGATGGTGGGAACCCCTCATAATGGGCACAGCGGGTGTACAGACCTGGAACTCAGCACAGGGATAGTGGGAACCCCTCATAATGGGCACAGCAGGTGTACAGACCTGGGAACTCAGCACAGGGATAGTGGGAACCCCTCATAATGGGCACAGCGGGTGTACAGACCTGGGAACTCGGCACAGGGATGGTGGGAACCCCTCATAATGGGCACAGCTGGTGTACAGACCCGGGAACTCAGCACAGGGATGGTGAGAACCCTTCATAATGGGCACAGCAGGTGTACAGACCTGGGAACTCAGCACAGGAATGGTGGGAACCCCTCATAATGGGCACAGCAGATGTACAGACCTGGGAACTCAGCACAGGGATGGTGGGAACCCCTCATAATGAGCACAGCAGGTGTACAGACCTGGGAACTCAGCACAGGGATGGTGGGAACCCCTCATAATGGGCACAGCGGGTGTACAGACCTGGGAACTCGGCACAGGGATGGTGGGAACCCCTCATAATGGGCACAGCAGGTGTACAGACCCGGGAACTCAGCACAGGATGGTGAGAACCCCTCATAATGGGCACAGCGGGTGTACAGACCTGGGAACTCAGCACAGGGATGGTGGGAACCCCTCATAATGGGCACAGCAGGTGTACAGACCCAGGAACTCAGCACAGGGATGGTGAGAACCCCTCATAATGGGCACAGCGGGTGTACAGACCCGGGAACTCAGCACAGGGATGGTGGGAACCCCTCATAATGGGCACAGCAGGTGTACAGACCCGGAACTCAGCACAGGGATGGTGGGAACCCCTCATAATGATAAATTCATCATAACGAACTTTCGTTATTTTAACGAAAAGTTTACGAATCTAACGAAAATTCGTATTTTGTACGAATCCGAAATTTAATTTCGTACATGAATCTGAGCACCAAAAGCCAGTGCCAAATGTGTATTCTAATTCATGCACATGAGGTACGCACAGCCCTCACTATGTATCGACTATGAGCAGCAGTATACACATGTGCAGACCTCTGGGCATGGCCATGCATAGACATGTGCAGAATGAACATTTTTTTTTTTTAAATGTCTTTTTGTTTAAGTCTTAACACAACTTTTTTTTTTTCAATTTTTTTTCCCATCTAGCACAAACTGTTGGAAGTGGTATATCTGGATCCATCCCTGGTTATGCTATTGCTCTCATCGCAGTTATAGCTGTTGTTATGGTTGCCATACCTGTAGTGGCATATCTGGTAAGTGTCAACATTCCAGTATGGCACATTCATATAGTGTGTACTACAGTAATTTAGCCAAAATAGATTTTGCCACAATATCGCTAATTTCCCCCTTATCTCAAAACATAGTTACATAGTAGGTGAGGTTGAAAAAAAGACACAAGTCCATCAGGTCCAACCTATGTGTGTGATTATATGTCAGTATTACATTGTATATCCCTGTATGTTGTGGTCGTTCAGGTGCTTATCTAATAGTTTCTTGAAACTATCGATGCCCCCGCTGAGACCACCGCCTGTGAAGGGAATTCCACATCCTTGCCGCTCTTACAGTAAAGACCCTCTACGTAGTTTAAGGTTTAACCTCTTTTCTTCTAATTTTAATGAGTGGCCACGTGTCTTTTTAAACTACCTTTCGCAAAAAAGTTTTTTCCCTATTGTGGGGTCACCAGTCCGGTATTTGTATATTGAAATCATATCCCCTCTCAAGCGTCTCTTCTCCAGAGAGAAGAAGTTCAGAGCTCACAACCTTTCCTCATAACTAATATCCTCCAGACCCTTTATTAGCTTTGTTGCCCTTCTTTGTACTCGCTCCATTTCCAGTACATCATCCCTGAGGACTGGTGCCCAGAACTGGACAGCATACTCCAGGTGCGGCCGGACCAGAGTCTTGTAGAGCTGGAGAATTATCCTTTTATCTCTGGAGTTGATCCCCTTTTTAATGCCAATATTCTGTTTGCTTTGTTAGCAGCAGCTTGGCATTGCATGTCATTGGTGAGCCTATCATCTACTAGGACCCCCAGGTGTAGACTCCCGCAGGAGTCTATGCCCAGAAGTGGGTGCAAATACCTGTCTTATGCCCCGTACACACGGTTGGAAATTCCGACGGATTTTTTCAGACGGATTTTGTCCGACACTGGTGTTGCATACACATTGTCGGAAAAAGTTGTCGGAAAATCCGATCATTCTGAACGCGGTGACGTTCGTTGCGTACGACGGAACTACGTAGAGGCTAGTAGCCAATAGCTTTGGTCTTCTAATGTGATCTGAGCATGCGTGGCACTTTGTCCGTCGGAATTCTCTACACACGATCGGAAAAAGTCCGATCGGACTTTGTTGTCGTAAAATTTGAGAGCAGGATCTCAAATTTTTCCCGTCGGAATTTCCGACGGAAAAAGTCCGATGGAGCCCACACACAGTCGGATTTTCCGACAACATGGTCCGATAGGACATTTTCTGTCGGAAATTCCGACCCTTTGTATGCATTAGACAGGAAGGGTTCCGAAACGCGGAGGTAAAATTTTTGTATGAACCTTTTTTTTTTGGTTGTAACATGACAAAATGTGGAAAATTGATGACTTTTTCAAGGCACTGTATATGTGTGTGTATATATATATATATTATAAATTATGCAATTTTATAAGTTTGTACAACTTTATACCATTTGTTTTTCTTGCTCACCCTCATCAATTTTTGTTCACAGGTAGCCAAACTGGGATTTTTTGCTACCTTCGTTCCAAGAGAGATCCCATTATATAACTTTCCAGAGACTGGAATGAGGCTGCGAACTTTCGAAATGCGAATGCCAACATCCAGGGTAACAAGACTCATTTCATCTTAAAATGTGAAAATTTGCACTTGCTGAGTGGGTTTATAAATTGACTGATCGAGGTGTATGGACTACATTTAGTCCCATATACAATATTTGTCGGGGGCTACAGGGGGGGTATATTTACTAAAACTGGAACACTCAAAATCTGGTGCAGCTGTGCATGGTAGCCAATCAGCTTCTAACTTCAGCTTGCTCAATTAAGCTTTGACAAAATACCTGGAAGCTGATTGGTTTCTATGCAGAGCTGCACCGGATGTTGCACTCTTCATTTTTAGTAATTCCCCCCAATGGAACCAATATAAAAGCATCTATTTGTTATTTTATTTTCATTTACAACATTGGAAGGGCTGTCATTATATAAGTGAAAGAGACACTATCTATTTCCAGTGCTAAGCAAGATTTAAAGAGTAGAGCCAAAACCTTTTTTCTATTCTGGAACTTCACCGTCTCGATTCGTCCTGGTGATCAATCATTGGTGACCATGGGCGTCCGCAGAACTTTTTTCAGGGGGGGGGCATCATTTTAGGGCCACCCCCACGCACCGCCCCTTTTCGACAATGTCGTTATCACATTATCATGCTCAAAGACTGCAGACGTAGTACAGTCCCTAGGATAGGTAATGGATAATGGCCAACAGGCCCTCTTACCAGACCCAGCGAAACTACAGCAGTGATCCCTCCGGCTGGACGATCGTTCACTCTGGGTTCCCCGGGGGCGACTCTGGTCAGTAGTGTAGCATGTCTGTACCCTGGAAGTGGCTCAGTCTTTCTCTCTCTGGTGGTGCTGGCAGCGTGGCTCTCTCTCTGGTGGTGCTGGGGCAGCGTGGCTCTCTCTCTGACTTCCACCCAGCACACTCCTCGTTCTTTGTCCTGTAGAACTCTCTCAGTTTTTTTCCAGGCTGCAGTCTCTCAATCTCTCTCGATCGAGCTGTAGCCTCCTCCCTGTGGAAAATGGGGCCGCCAATCTTTGGGACTACATGTCCCATGATGTTCCCCTCTCCTAGTCTCCTTTGATTGGCCCTCAGTTATGGCCAATAGGGAAGGAATGGAGCGGGCAGGAAGCTGAGTGGGGAACCTGGTGAGAGCCGCCGTCAGGGGCAAGTGGGGGAAGCCTCTGATAGCCCGCAGCTCACCTTTCTCCTGTTACAGCACCGCCGAGTTCTCTGCTGGACTGAGCAGGGAAAAGAGCCGAAGTCACACTACACTGATGGGGGCTTGACAGCACCTTGATGGTGTCACCCCACAGGCGGATGGCACCCGGGTGCGGGCTGCCCACACCCCGATAGCGACGCAACTGTGCTGAATTTAAGATCCGATCCCTGATTCCAGGGGGGGGGGGGGCACTTGACCCCCCCTTGCCCCTACCTGCGGACGCCCATGTTGGTGAATATTGTCACTGGGACAGAAAATAATGGGAATCTTAAAATGTTATGGCGATCTGTGGCTGCCCAAGAAGGGATTTCCCCATAATTAGAAGAGATTCCCTTATAAGCTGGCCATATACTAGTAGATTTTTGAACAAACATTTGTACAGTTCATGACTCGATGAAAGTCATTTGAGTACTTCAAAAAAGGTTGCCTTTTGATTTGAGTGAATTTAATTTTCCCAACAAAACTATATTGAGATTTTCATCATTGTGACCCCCATTAACCATTAGACAATCAAACAAAGGTTTCTAATGGTCAGCTTTGCCGATCTGTCTTGGAAACAGGAGGTGACCTTGGGTGTCCAGGTATCATCATGTTTCTCTAGAAAAGAAAGACACAGGGACCAATAAAAACCTGACATGTGTATTACCATCCCCCACTCTACTAAATAAAAGTGTTTTTGTTGAGTTCTCTGTTTCTATCAAAGAAATATCTCCTGTCCTTACGATTCCCTGTCACGGGACAGGAAGGTGTTCACCTATCCAACGGGAACACAAATACCAGTAAACTTCACAACTGTACAAAACTTAAAGAAGAGGAACTTGGCTGGAGTTGGGCTTTAGCTCTTTTACACTTTTGATAGTCCTGCCTCCGTTAGTGGCAAGTGTGCCAGTGTACCTTGTCTACTAGTGGCCTTAATGTGACACGTACAGTATATGGCCAACTGAGTGTGGACTTCCCTCCAAGTGATTGAGTTCAGGTGTTTCTAGTCAAGGTACTGGTAATACTACATCGTACAAAGACATTGTAGACAATTCTGCTCTTCCACCCTTGTGGTAACAGTTTGGTGAAGACCCTTTTCTGCTCAAGCATGACTGCGCCCCTTTGTACAATGCCAGCTCCATAAAGACATGGGTTGACCAGTTTGGTGTGAAGAACCTGGAGTGTCCTGCACAAAGCCCTGACCTCAACCCTACTAAACACCTTTTATATGAATTAAAATGCCAATTGCGAGACAGATCTTCTCATCCAACATCAATACCCCAAGGTCCTCCATATTTGTGGTAACAGTTTGGTGAAGATCCTTTCTGACTGTGCCCTGTGTACAAAGCCAACTCCATAAAGACATGGTGTGACCAGTCTGGTGTGGAGGAACGTGTGTGTCCTACACAGAGCCCTGACCTCAACCCTACTGAACACCTTGGGCATGAATTAAAATGCTGATTGTGAGCCAGATCTTCTCATCAAACATCAGTACCTCCAAGGTTTTCCATCTTTGTGGTAACAGATTGGTGAAGACCCTTTTCTGTTCCAGAGTGTACAAAGCCAACTCCATAAAGACATGGTGTGACCAGTCGGGTGTGGAGGAACTTGTGTTTCCTACACAGAGCCCTGAACTCAACCCTATTGAACACCTTGGGCATGAATTAAAATGCTGATTGTGAGCCAGATCTTCTCATCAAACATCAGTAACCTCAAGGTCCTCCATCTTTGTGGTAACAGTTGGGTGAAGAACCTTTTCTGTTCCGGCATGACTGTGCCCCTGTGTACAAAGCCAGCTCTATAAAGACATGGTGTGACCAGTCTGGTGTGGAGGACCTTGTGTTTCCTACACAGAGCCCTGACCTCAACCCTACTGAACACCTTGGGCATGAATTAAAATGCTGAGTGCGAGCCAGATCTTCTCATCAAACATCAGTACCTCCAAGGTTTTCCATCTTTTGTGGTAACAGCTTGGTGAAGAACCTTTTCTGTTTCAGCATGACTGTGCCCCGGTATACAAAGCCAGCTCCAAAAAGACATGGTGTGACCAGTTTGGTGTGGAGGAACTCATGTATCCTACAAAGAGCCCTGAACTCAACCCTACTGAACACCTTTGGGATGAATTGGAACATCGATTGGAAGCCAGGTCTTCTTATCCCATGAATTAGAACCTGACTTTACAAATGGGCACAAATTCTCCAGACACCCCCCAAATCTTGTGCAAAAGGCATCTCTGACGATCAGAGGCTGCTATAGTAACAAAAGGTGGGGGGAGGGAAGTACCCATATGTCAAGAACACAGGCCTGGCAGCAACTCACTAACTGGGGCGAGAACCTTATTTGGTGGAGGAGAAATGACAAATGAGGCTGGGAAACCTGTTTCTCAGCTGGCTTTCCCCTTCCTGGAAGAAGCTCTTTATTTCAGAACGGTAAAGCCAGCTGTAAAACAGGTTTCACAGCCTTCAATATCTAGGCCACCATTCACTACATATCTGGCTGGCTGGCCATACACAGGCTGATACAATTTGATGCACCATAAGCCTGAAAAAAAAAAAAAAATTATCACACACTTCTAGGATCCTTCAAACTATCCTGCGAGGTGGAATCCTTGCCTTAAAGTGGTGTTCCGCCCAAGAAAAAAAAAATTAAAAGCCAGCAGCTACACATACTGCAGCTGCTGGCTTTTAACAATAGGACACTTACCTGTCCTGGAGTCCAGCGATGTCGGCTGGTTACTATGCAGCAGGGCTTAGGACCCAGAAGATAGTGGCGATTACTGTAGTAGCTGCAAAATGTTTGCTGTGTGGATATGACAAACATTCACACTGTCAGGATGAAAATTGCCGTCATTTTCTATATGTGCAGTTCCTTCATCAGTGCCACCTAGTGGCCGTAATAGTTATTTTTTTCCCCAGAAATACCTCACTAAGGGAAAAAAAGACACCTAGATCAGGGGTAGGCAACCTGGGGCCCTCCAGCTGTTGCAGAACCAGGGCTGGTGCAAGGATTTTTGACACCCTAGGCGAAACCTAATTTTGCTGCCCCCAGCGACTCCACCCCCTTTGCCATGCCCATGTATACCCCACCTTTTTAATGAAGTGCCCATCAAATGCAGCCTCACCAGCGCCCATCAAATGCAGCCTCATCAGTGCCCATTAAATTCAGCCTACCAGTGCCCATCAATGCAGCCTACCAGTGCCCATCAATGCAGCCTATCAGCGCCCATCAAATGCAGCCTCACCAGCGCCTATCAAATGCAGCCTCACCAGTGCCCATTAAATGCAGCCTACCAGTGCCCATCAATGCAGCCTACCAGCGCCCATCAATGCAGCCTATCAGCGCCCATCAAATGCAGCCTCACCAGCGCCCATCAAATGCAGCCTCATCAGTGCCCATTAAATGCAGCCTACCAGTGCCCATCAATGCAGCCTATCAGCGCCCATCAAATGCAGCCTCACCAGTGCCCATTAAATGCAGCCTTCCAGCACCCATCAATGTAGCCTACCAACGCCCATCAATCCAGCCTCACCAGCGCCCATCAAATGCAGCCTCACCAGCGCCTATCAAATGCAGCCTCATCAGTGCCCATTAAATGCAGCCTCACCAGTGCCCATCAAATACAGCCTCACCAGTGCCCATTAAATGCAGCCTACCAGCACCCATCAATGTAGCCTACCAGCGCCCATCAATGCAGCCTCACCAGCGTCCATCAATGCAGCTTCACCAGCGCCCATCAAATGCAGCCTCACCAGCGCCCATCAAATGCAGCCTCACCAGCGCCCATCAAATGCAGCCTCACCAGCACCCATCAAATGCAGCCTCACCAGCGCCCATCAAATGCAGCCTCATCAGCGCCCATCAAATGCAGCCTCACCAGCACCCATCAAATGCAGCCTCACCAGCACCCATCAAATGCAGCCTCACCAGCGCCCACCAATGCAGCCTACCAGTGCCCATCAATGAGTGTTTGCTTGTTTCCATTAATTTGGGAGTCGGGACACAATCACACACACGGCTGCTTGCTGATGCTGAGATATAGTTGCTTGCTGCAGAGAGAAAAGAGTAGGAACACCAGTACACCCTAGGCGGCTGTCTAGTGGTAGCACCGGCCCAGTGCAGAACTACAAGTCCCATCATGCCTCTGAGAGTAATTGTAACTACCAGCCTTGCAATGCCTCATGGTAAATGTAGTTCCACAACAGCTGATGATAATAGAACCTCACATAATAGGAGAAGTACCACGATTTTCGTCCTAATTGTTTGAATGTTTTGTACCTAGACCCCTTAAAACTTACTGTGTTTTTTATGGGTCTGTTTTGGCAGAACTGGTATTTTTTTTTTTGTTCCCACACCTATTAATAATTTCCTCTTTTCACAGACTGGAGGGTATAATCTGCCCAGATAGACTAACCCACTGGCTCAAGACCACCGGCCACATCGGACTACTCCGGGAGAAATCGGAACGTTTGACCTTTATCCGAGGACACGTGCAATAAGAAGCGGTTATACTGTCCATGCCACGGCTCTGCCGGGATCACCGATAATGAAGCCACGTGGTGGATCTGTTTACAATACCGCTATCCCTGCTGGGATTCCGGCACACCGGACATATTTATTAAGAATTGAATTGCACTGAACTTTACCTCTCAGGTCACTATTTGCAGTGGAAATAGACTCATGTATATTATATGTACAGACGGAATCTCTAAGGACTCATTCTGGTTGAGATCCAAGGCATTGCCACTAACAGCGTGACGTGGTTCTCCAGCCTAAAAAATGATAAGCTATCCTTGGCAAACTGTGATGTACACTGGCAGTACACTCATTGTTGAAAGCCTTGTTTTGTTTACCCAGTGATCCCGTCTTTGCTCCCCAATCTGAATTAATATCCTGTCCTGGTCTGACAACGCTTTTCAGCTGCTCTGCAAAGGGATGCCCCGCCCCCAGCGTTGTCGGAACTTGGAAGCAGCGCTGCCGTATACATAAGAGCACAAGGACGTCACCAGCTTTTTTTTTTTTTATAATTTTTTACAATATCATTTTTTTCTGGGGGGTTGGCAACCCATCACATGACCCGTAATTGACGGGTAGACCGTGATTGATGGTTTATTGAGCCCCCAGATTAGGATGTGCCCAGGCACATCCGGCACACCCTATGCACACGCCTATGGACCCAACAGTGACCGAGCTGTGAAAGACAGGAGCAGTGATTTTTTTTTTTTTTAAATGCTTAAAGCGGACCTTCAGTCATTTTTTTACGTCTTATTTGCAAAAAAGAAAATTACACTTTGATGCCAGTAAATGCCTTATTCATGCACTTTCTCTTTCCATTAAGGACATACGCCTAGGGGAATGATGTAGGCAGATGCAGTCCCAATGACTCCTGGGATACTGTAGTCAGTAATCCCAGGAGTTATCGGGTTTTCTTTTTTCACTGTCCTCACCGTGCACGTGCAGCGCCTGCACTGCTCATTCACGGGTACACGCCCACACCAACCAGCCGCCTATCCACCGTCTATAATGGCAACTTTCAAGGTCCAGACATTACGGCCGCTGGCACTGTGCATACGCAGTATGACTGCCGAGGTGCACGTACGCGCACTATGACTGCCGAACCACACGCATGTGCAGTGCAAAAGCGGCCGCACTGCGTGTGCGTGACATTTGCAATTAGGCCCCTTTCACACCGGCCCCATTCACTCCAGTGTGAAAACCGGCGGGCTTTCACACTGGAGCGGTGCGCTAGCAGGACGGTCAAAAAAGTCCTGCTAGCAGCATCTTTGGAGCGGTATAGGAGCCGTGTATTCACCGCTCCTATACCGCTCCTACCCATTGATTTCAATGGGACACCGCGGTAATACTGCGGCAATACCGCCGCAAAGCGCCACTACAGCGCCGCTTTGCGGGGGACTTTAACCCTTTTTCGGCCGAATCCCGCGGCTAAAATGACGGTAAAGCAGCGCTAAATATATCGCTGCTTCACCGTCACCGCGGCTCCCGCCCCAGTGTGAAAGGGGCCTTAGAGAGGCCAGAGATTCAGTTGAATGACTAGGAAACCAAAGGACGCTGGCTTCAGCTGCCCACACTTAAAATGGCTACTGCAGTACAACAAGGCGAGTGCCCTCTAGCCTTTTGAATAGGAAAGAGGCAGATTTTGCTGTGGTAAGTGGATAAACACCATAACTAGGGCACTCTAACACAGGAGGTGTGCTACTGGGCAGATCGCCAGGTGAAAACTGAGGGGGAAAAAAGCCTAAAAAAAATCAAAAAATGAATGCAGCCACCACAGCTAATGATTGGTAAGCTGATATACGCCTAGCTCGCAACTGTCCCTGATTTCGAGGGACTGTCCCTGATTTGGAGCAAAGTCCCTCTGTCCCTCTTTCCCCCTTATTTGTCCCTCATTTTGGTCTATATCTATATAGTTATATATAAAATGCACTTTTTATATTACCTTTTTAATGTAATACAATGCTGCCTAACTATAATACTCCTTTATTGAATGTGTTTACTTTAGCGAATGTATTTTAATTTATTTATTTTAAACTTGATTTTATTTTTATATATTTTATATATTTTATACCATGTATCTTTGTGAAATTGTGGGGACATGTCAGGACATGGCGCCCGATATTTATGATGATTAATCTTATTTATAACAATTTCTATTCCTAATAAAGTGAAATAATATTAAACCAGTGTATGGCTCCTAATTATAAAACATACAGTACAATCTGAAAATATACAACCCCTTTGGATGGAATGAATCCATGTATAACATAAACATAATAAAGGGATGGCGTTTAAATACAATATGATACAAGGCAGGGCTGGACTGGGACAAAAATGTGGCCCTGGACTTCATCCAGACCGGCCCACTTTAATTTTGCAAACACGCACTAAAACAGTATATAAACTATACGCAATTGCGCAAAAAAAGAAAAAACATAAGTAAAAACATTCCACTGTAAGTAAAAAAAAAAAACACAGGTCACCGCACTATGGGTGAGCAGGGACTTGGGTATCTGTGGTGTCACTGAAAGAAAAAGAAAACTCCTTGCATTGGTGGTTTCACTGGAAGGACAAATGTCCTTCTGTCCGTGTTGTCACTGGAAGAAAAAAAAATGTCCCTGCATCCATCATATGTGACGTGCACCAGTAAATTTAAGGAGGTGGGGTGGTAGGAAGCTGGCATGGGGATGAAGATGACAGGGGGGGGTGGTAGGAAGCTGACAGGGGGATGAAGATGACATGGAGCGGGTGGTAGGAAGCTGGCAGGGGGATGAAGATGACAGGGGGGGGGTGGTAGGAAGCTGACTGGGGGGTGAAGATGACAGGGGCGGGTGGTAGGAAGCTGACAGGAGGATGAAGATGACAGGGGCGGGTGGTAGGAAGCTGACAGGGGGATGAAGATGACAGGGAGCGGGTGGTAGGAAGCTGGCAGGGGGATGAAGATGACAGGGGGTGGTAGGAAGCTGACTGGGGGGTGAAGATGACAGGGGGGGTGGTAGGAAGCTGACAGGGGGATGAAGATGACAGGGGCAGGTGGTAGGAAGCTGACAGGGGGATGAAGATGACAGGGGTGGGTGGTAGGAAGCTGACAGGGGGATGAAGATGACAGGGGTGGTAGGAAGCTGACAGGAGGATGAAGATGACAGGTGTAGTATGTTATATCTAATGTATATATATATATATATATATATATATATATATATATATATATATATATATATATATATATATATATATATATATATATATATATTAGATATATGTAGTGTTTTTTATGTATTTCATATAGGCATTTTATTTAGGCATTCTAAGACAAATTCATTATGCAAGAATTTAGATTGGGGATTCAAGTCTATTCTACACCTCAAAAGGGTGTTAAGGTGGTATCTGTTAATCTAATTGCGCATACTTGTTGATGTTATGACTACAGCTGTTCACAGCTTGGGGTGATCTCCTGTCACTCTGAATGACAGGAGCAGATCAAAGCATTTAATGGAAACGGCCAATCAAATTGCTCAGCCATTCAGTGTGTGTGTGGATATAACAGGACATTCAATCTGTTTAGAAGTGTGTGTTCTTATGAAGGCACCGAGAGTCACATGGTTCCATGGGGCTCTAAATATTTACTAGCACTGTCGTGATTATGCCCTGTTGGATTGTCATCTACTACAAGACTGATTTTGTCATCTATAACGAGACTGTTCTGTTTTGGAAGCCAATAAAGTGCCTCTCTCTGGAAAACTGGGTTTGCTGCGGGGACAATACTTTTAATAACTACAAACCATCTACGAACGATATATTAGATCACTACAACAGGGAGCGGGTGGTAGGAAGCTGACAGGGGATGAAGATGACAGGGGGTGGTAGGAAGCTGACAGGGGGATGAAGATGACATGGAGCGGGTGGTAGGAAGCTAGCAGGGGGATGAAGATGACAGGGGCGGGTGGTAGGAAGCTGGCAGAGGGATGAAGATGACAGGGGGTGGGGTGGTAGGAAGCTGACAGGGGGTGAAGGTGATAGGGGGTGGGTGGTAGGAAGCTGACAGGAGGATGAAAATGACAGGGGCGGGTGGTAGGAAGCTGACAGGGGGATGAAGATGACAGGGAGCAGGTGGTAGGAAGCTGGCAGGAGGATGAAGATGACAGGGGGCGGGTGGTAGGAAGCTGACAGGGGGATGAAGTTGACATGGAGCGGGTGGTAGGAAGCTGATAGGGGGATGAAGATGACATGGAGCGGGTGGTAGGAAGCTAGCAGGGGGATGAAGATGACAGGGGGGGGTGGTAGGAAGCTGGCAGAGGGATGAAGATGACAGGGGTGGGGTGGTAGGAAGCTGACAGGGGGTGAAGGTGATAGGGGGTGGGTGGTAGGAAGCTGACAGGGGGATGAAAATGACAGGGGCGGGTGGTAGGAAGCTGACAGGGGGATGAAGATGTCAGGGAGCGGGTGGTAGGAAGCTGACAGGGGGATGAAGATGACAGGGGTGGATGGTAGGAAGCTGGCAGGGGAATAAAGATGACAGGGGGTGGTAGGAAGCTGACATGGGGATGAAGATGACAGGGGGCGGGTGGTAGGAAGCTGACAGGAGGATGAAGATGACAGGGGGTGGTAGGAAGCTGACAGGAGGATGAAGATGACGGGGCGGTTGGTAGGAAGCTGGCAGGGGGATGAAGATGACAGGGGTGGTAGGAAGCTGACAGGGGGATGAAGATGACAGGGGGGTGGTAGGAAGCTGACAGGGGGATGAAGTTGACATTGAGCGGGTGGTAGGAAGCTAGCAGGGGGATGAAGATGACAGGGGCGGGTGGTAGGAAGCAGGCAGGGGGATGAAGATGACAGGGGGTGGTAGGAAGCTGACAGGAGGATGAAGATGACAGGGGCGGGTGGTAGGAAGCTGACAGGGGATGAAGATGACAGGGAGCGGGTGGTAGGAATCTGACAGGGGGATGAAGTTGACATGGAGCGGGTGGTAGGAAGCTGGCAGGGGGATGAAGATGACAGGGGGTGGTAGGAAGCTGACAGGGGGATGAAGATGACATGGAGCGGGTGGTAGGAAGCTAGCAGGGGGATGAAGATGACAGGGCGGGTGGTAGGAAGCTGGCAGAGGGATGAAGATGACAGGGGGTGGGGTGGTAGGAAGCTGACAGGGGGTGAAGGTGACAGGGGGTGGGTGGTAGGAAGCTGACAGGAGGATGAAAATGACAGGGGCGGGTGGTAGGAAGCTGACAGGGGATGAAGATGACAGGAGCGGGTGGTAGGAAGCTGACAGGGGGATGAAGATGACAGGGGTGGGTGGTAGGAAGCTGGCAGGGGGATGAAGATGACAGGGGGGGGGTGGTAGGAAGCTGACATGGGGATGAAGATGACAGGGAGCGGGTGGTAGGAAGCTGACAGGAGGATGAAGATGACAGGGGGCGGGTGGTAGGAAGCTGGCAGGGGGATGAAGATGACAGGGGGTGGTAGGAAGCTGACATGGGGATGATGATGACACGGGGCGGGTGGTAAGAAGCTGGCAGGGGGATGAAGCTGACAGGGGGGTGGTAGGAAGCTGACAGGGGGATGAAGATGACGGGGCGGTTGGTAGGAAGCTGGCAGGGGGATGAAGATGACAGGGGGTGGTAGGAAGCTGACAGGAGGGGTGAAGTTGACAGGATGTGGGTGGTAAGAAGCTGGCAGGGGGATGAAGATGACCAGGGGGCGGGTGGTACAACAGGCCCAACCATCGTAGAAAGTTGGGGCCGAATCCAAATCTTCTCAGTACTTCCCAAAGATAGGTCCATTCAACAGAGTCAAACGCCTTCTCCGCGTCCAGAGAGGCGATGACCCTGTTGCCCCCGTTATCATGGTCAGTGGCTAGATGGAGGAACAGCCTCCTGATGTGGATATCGGTGCCCTTCCCCGGCATGAAACCCGTTTGGTCCTGATGGATCAGGTCCTCTATGACAGTTGCCAGCCGGAGGGCCAGAATCTTGGCAAGCAGCTTGGCATCTGCATTGATTAACAAAATAGGCCTGTAGAAGGCACAGTTCTCCGGGTCCTTACCGGGTTTGGGCACCAGCACCGCTTCCGACATAGACTCGGGTAGTGATTCCAGGGACGAGAACTGTTTCATCAGTGAGACCAACTTTGGAGCCAGAAGATCCTGATGTACAGAGTAAAACTCTATTGGAAGGCCATCAGGTCCCGGGGACTTACCCGCCTGCATACAACTCAGGGCCTTCTGTACCTCCTCCAGTGTAATCTCCTCCTCCAGAGCCGCACATTTGTCCGGGTCCAAAGTAGGAAACAACACATGGTCCAAGTAGTTAGACAATTCCGGGGGGCGGGTGGTAGGAAGCTGACAGGGGATGAAGATGACAGGGGGCTGGTGGTAGGAAGCTGACAGGAGGATGAAGATGACAGGGGGCGGGTGGTAGGAAGCCGGCAGGGGGATGAAGTTGACAGGGGGTGGTAGGAAGCTGACATGGGGATGAAGATGACAGGGGGCGGGTGGTAGGAAACTGACAGGAGGATGAAGATGACAGGGGCGGGTGGTAGGAAACTGACAGGAGGATGAAGATGACAGGGGGCGGGTGGTAGGAAGCTGACAGGAGGATTAAGATGACAGGGGGGGGGTGGTAGGAAGCTGACAGGGGGATGAAGATTACAGGGGGTGGGTGGTAGGAAGCTGACAGGGGGATGAAGATGACAGGGTGCGGGTGGTAGGAAGCTGATAGGGGGATGAAGATGACAGGGGGTGGGGTGGTAGGAAGCTGACAGGGGGATGAAGATGACAGGGGGTGGGGTTGTAGGAAGCTGACAGGGGGATGAAGAAGACAGGAAGTGGGTTGGTAGGAAGCTGACAGGGGGATGAAAATGACAGGGGGGGGGTGGTAGGAAGCTGACAGGAGGATGAAGATGACAGGGGGTGGGGTGGTAGGAAGCTGACAGGAGGATGAAGATGACAGGGAGTGGGGTGGTAGGAAGCTGACAGGGGGAGGAAGATGACAGGGGGTGGGTGGTAGGAACCTGACAGGGGGAGGAAGATGACAGGGGGTGGGGTTATAGGAAGCTGACACAATGCCAGCAAGGCCGCAGTGATTGGCGGGCAGCGGCAACTCACCACCAATCCGAAAGTGCACACAGACAGCGCTGACGGACCATGGGGCTTGCACACTGAGCACATTATGCATAGGCGCACACACAGTGAGTGCTAGACTAGACAGCAATGCGCTCTAGGCGACAAGCTGTTTTGTTTTTTCTTAGTTTAGGATAGTTCTAAGATATGTGTTCTATCTTGATGTTATGTTCAAGCCGGGGAATGCCCAGAGGCTCTGTTTTGTTAAACCTTAATCTTTTAAAAAAAAAAAAAAGGAGCAGAGCACTGCGCCCCGAGTCCACCCAGTTGTGTGACAATAGTGAATTAATATTCGCTATTGTCTTCCTGATTCTCCTCCCGGCTAATTAGTAAGCGGGCCCTGAGACGCTTCAGCCGATTGGCCGAAAGATGAAGCGATCCTATTGTCCGCCGAGGAGGAGGAGGTGTCAGGGCTGGGCTCAGCCCTTCCTTCTCTGAGCTGGCCGCTCAGCTGTCGGCTAATTGCCAGCTCCTATCTCTCTTCACAGTTACTCAGCTGTTGATGATATCCTGCTCGTCAGTCCTGCCTACTTAAGCCATCCAGTCCAGAGGAGCTCTGCCTTCGCCTTGGTCAACATCACAGAGACTATCTCCTGCGATCCTGTTCAAGACTTGCTGTGCTGACATCCCTTCTGGCTCCAGATCCTGCTTGCTGTTCCACTAGATTGATCCCTGACTTCTGGCTTGGCTGACTTTCCATTCCGGTTACTGAACTTTGGCTATGTTTTGACTACGTTTGTTCTTTTTACTTTTTTATTATTAAACAAGTGTGATTTAACTGTACTTCTGTCTCGGCCTGATTTCATGTTTCTGACAGGAGAGAGGAGATGCAGGTGGAGACGCAGGATGAAACTGCCACCTGGAGGAAGCACTGCCCCCGACCTAGATGGGGTAAGTGCGTGGCTGGTGACCGACCGATCAGGGGTGTGGCGGTGGGTGGATTGTTTACCACCAGCCGCCACAACAACCAGCATGAAGCCGGCGTGCGTTCCAACCGTTGCTCTCGATTCTAAGCCCTCGATTCTTATCATTTTGTATTTAGGGGCCATACCTTTATTATGTTTATGCTTTTCTTAATAAAGAAGTATCATGACAGGTCTGTTGTTGTCATTAAGGATGAGCCCGGTGTTCGATTCGAACCCATGTTCGAATCGAGCACCGGGTGTTCGCTCGCTCGGCGAGCCCAGAACTATTGGGGCCGCTCGCATCAAATTCGTGTGATGCGAGCGGCCCCGCAATGCATTGCGGCCCGCGCAGTGCAATGCTGGCTGATGATTGGCCAAGCATGCACTGTGACCCCGCATGCTTGGCCAATCACAGCGCCGGCAGCGAGGAGAGCCATAATTGGCTACAGGCAGGATGCCTGTAGCCAATTATAGCTCAGGGGCTTTAGTACACGCCCCACGGTATAAGAGGCCGCCGCGCCGGCGGCCTCGCATATTATGTTTCAGACAGTGTCAGCGTGTCAGTGTGCTGCTGACTGCTGACAACAATATGTGCTTTATTTCTGGGGATATGTGTGTGCATGCTGTTAGAACAGCATTGCAGTATCACATCTGGGGGGTGTCTATAGGTGGCCTGTGAAGGGGGGCAGGTTTCCTGTGCTTAGAACTTTCCCTGCAAAAAAGTGTCATTTTTGCAGGAAGAAAGCTATTTAAATCACTCGCGGCTAATGAATTGATGGCTCCTGTAACACAGAGAGCTGTCATTCATTAATAAAAAACAAAAAAAAAAGCGTAGGGGTCCCCCCAAATTCAATAACCAGGCCCTTCAGGTCTGGGATGGATATTAAGGGGGATCCCAGCCAAAAAAAAAAAAAAAAATGGCGTAGGGTCCCCCTCAAAATCCATACCAGACCCTTGAGGTCTGGTATGGATTTTAAGGGGAACCCTAGCCAAAAAAAATGGCGTGGGGTCCCCCTCAAAATCCATACCAGACCCTTATCCGAGCACGCAACCTGCAGGCCGCAGGAAAAGAGGGGGGGACGAGAGCGGCCCCCCCTCTCGCCTGAACCGTACCAGGCCACATGCCCTCAACATTGGGAGGATGCTTTGGGGGTCTAAGACCCCTAAAGCACCTTGTCCCCATGTTGATGAGGACAAGGGCCTCTTCCCCACAACCCTGGCCGGTGGTTGTGGGGGTCTGCGGGCGGGGGGCTTATCGGAATCTGGAAGCCCCCTTTAACAAGGGGACCCCCAGATCCCGCCCCCCCCCCTGTGTGAAATGGTAAGGGGGTACAAAAGTACCCCTACCATTTCACCAAAAAAGTGGCAAAAATGGTAAAAATGACAGGAGACAGTCTTTGACAATTCCTTTATTAAAATCTTCTTTCTTCTTTCTTCATCCTTCGGTTTCTTCATCTTCTCCTTCCTTCATCTTCTTCCATCTTCTTCTTCCATTTTCTTCTTCCTCCGATCCGCTTCTTCTTGCGCTGGTCTTCTCGTCCTTCTCGTCCGGCATCTTCTTCCGTCGGCGTCGGCGTCGGTGTCGGTGTCTCTGTCTCTTCTTGGGCCGCTCCGCGCAATGGGAGGCTCCCGCTGTGTGAGGCTCCGCTCCGTCTGACAGGTCTTTTATAATGGAGGGCACCTGGTGACCCCGCCCCCTCTGACGCACAGGGACGTCATGGGGAATTCCATGATGGCTTTCCCCATGACGTCAGAGGGGGGCGGGGTCACCAGTGCCCTCCGTTTTAAAAGACCTGTCAGATGGAGCGGAGCCTCACACAGCGGGAGCCTCCCATTGCGCGGAGCGGCCCAAGAAGACACCGACACCGACGCCGACGCCGACGGAAGAAGATGCCGGACGAGAAGGACGAGAAGACCAGCGCAAGAAGAAGCGGATCGGAGGAAGAAGAAAATGGAAGAAGAAGATGGAAGAAGATGAAGGAAGGAGAAGATGAAGAATCCGAAGGATGAAGAAAGAAGAAAGAAGATTTTAATAAAGGAATTGTCAAAGACTGTCTCCTGTCATTTTTACCATTTTTGCCACTTTTTTGGTGAAATGGTAGGGGTACTTTTGTACCCCCTTACCATTTCACACAGGGGGGGGGCCGGGATCTGGGGGTCCCCTTGTTAAAGGGGGCTTCCAGATTCCGATAAGCCCCCCGCCCGCAGACCCCCACAACCACCGGCCAGGGTTGTGGGGAAGAGGCCCTTGTCCTCATCAACATGGGGACAAGGTGCTTTAGGGGTCTTAGACCCCCAAAGCATCCTCCCAATGTTGAGGGCATGTGGCCTGGTACGGTTCAGGCGAGAGGGGGGGCCGCTCTCGTCCCACCCTCTTTTCCTGCGGCCTGCCAGGTTGCGTGCTCGGATAAGGGTCTGGTATGGATTTTGAGGGGGACCCCACGCCATTTTTTTTGGCTAGGGTTCCCCTTAAAATCCATACCAGACCTCAATGGGTCTGGTATGGATTTTGAGGGGGACCCTACGCCATTTTTTTTTTTTTTTTTTTGGCTGGGATCCCCCTTAATATCCATCCCATACCTGAAGGGCCTGGTTATTGAATTTGGGGGGACCCCTACGCTTTTTTTTTTTTCATTTTTTTTTATTTTTTATCAATGACTTTTTTTTATGAATGAGTTTCAATGAATCACTGTTCTCTGTGTTACGGGAGCCGTGAATTAACATTAGCCGCGAGTGATTTTAAATAGCTTTTTTTACTTTCAAAAATGACACTTTGCGCAGAGACAGTTCTAAACACGGGAAACATGCGCCCCTTTACAGGCATACTATAGACACCCCCCAGGTACGAAATTTAAAGGAATATTACACTTTTATTGTTTCAATTTAAGCATTATTAAAATCACTGCTCCTGAAAAAACGGCCGTTTTTAAAAAAAAATTTTGCATTGATACATGTCCCCTGGGGCAGGACCCAGGTCCCCAAACACTTTTTATGACATTAACATGCATATTAGCCTTTAAAATGAGCACTTTTAATTTCGAACGTTCGCATCCATTATAACTAATAGGGTTCTAAAGCTCGCACGGACTTTAGGTCCGTTCGCGGGTTCTGGTGCGAGCCGAACGGGGGGGTGTTCGGCTCATCCCTAGTTGTCATTATGAAGAAGGGGATTCCAGCCCTGCTGTTGGAAACAATGTAACTAAACATAATTTTGTTATTACAGGCTGGAGCAAAAGATACTTAGAGAATATAATCAACAGAAACACGCTTGTCTGCAGCATGTGATGTTTTGCATGAGCATATAAAACCCAACAACAATTTCTGGGGACTTTTCAGGTGCTACAATAACAAGCCACACAGGTACACAGCATTTCATTAAGAAAATACATTTATTTTTACATTTTAAATCACCAAGTTCATAAAAATGCCTCTTCAAAACTCAGGGCAGAAACTGTGTAATAATGTCCCGTACACACGGTCGGATTCTCCGACGGAAAATGTCCTATCGGACAATGTTGTCGGAAATTCCGACCGTGTGTAGGCTCCATCGGACTTTTTCCGTCGGATTTTCCGACGGACAAAGTTTTATCTCCTGCTCTCAAATTTTCAGACAACAAAGTCCTATCGGACTTTTTCCGATCGTGTGTAGCGAACGGACAAAGTGCCACGCATGCTCAGATCACATTACAAGACCAAAGCTATTGGCTACTAGCCTCTACGTAGTCCTGTCGTACGCAACGAACATCACCGCGTTCAGAATGATCGGATTTTCCAACAACTTTGTCCGACCGTGTGTATGCAACACCAGTGTCGGACAAAATCCGTCGGAAAAAATCTGATGGATTTTGTGGTCGGATTTTCCGACCGTGTGTACGGGGCATTAGTGTGTTTATTTATTCTTACATTTTTTGTTGTGTGCATAAGTAGGGGTACTATGTTCAAACTACAAAGGAAAAAATATAAAAGGCAACAAAATACAACCACTGAACACCTTAGAGAGATGAGGAAGGTCAATGCATTTTGCGGCACAGCGCACCCCCTTCCAAAAAATAAATAAAAATAAAACTTTACACGCTGCCCCCATTTCTGCACATAATGCCCCTCCCTTTAACCCTACACTCCCTTCCTGTAAACACTGCCCCCTATTTCCCCTGCACAGACTGCCCCCTTTAACTCTACACTCCTTTCTGCACACACTGCCCCCCTTCCTTCACACACTGACCCCCTTCCTTCACACACTGACCCCCTCCCTTCACACACTGACCCCCTTCCTTCACACACTGACCCCCTCCCTTCACACAATGACCCCCTTCATTCACACACTGACCCCCTTCATTTACACACTGCCCCCCTTCCTTCACACACTGCCCCCCTTCCTTCACACATTGACCCCCTCCCTTCACACACTGACCTCCTCCCTTCACACACTGACCCCCTCCCTTCACACACTGACCCCCTCCCTTCACACACTGACCCCCTTCATTTACACACTGCCCCCTTCCTTCACACACTGCCCCCTTCCTTCACACACTGACCCCCTTCCTTCACACACTGCCCCCTTCCTTCTCACACTGACCCCCTCCCTTCACACACTGACCCCCTCCCTTCACACACTGACCCCCTTCCTTTCTTCACACACTGACCCCCTCCCTTCACACAATGACCCCCTTCATTCACACACTGACCCCCTTCATTTACACACTGCCCCCCTTCCTTCTCACACTGACCCCCTCCCTTCACACACTGACCCCCTTCCTTCACACACTGCCCCCTTCCTTCACACACTGACCCACTCCCTTCACACACTGACCCCCTTCCTTCACACACTGCCCCCTTCCTTCACACACTGACCCACTCCCTTCACACACTGCCCCCTTCCTTCACACACTGACCCCTTCCTTCACACACTGCCCCCTTCCTTCACACACTGACCCACTCCCTTCACACACTGACCCCTTCCTTCACACACTGACCCCCTCCCTTCACACACTGACCCCTCCCTTCACACACTGACCCCCTCCCTTCACACACTGACCCCCTTCCTTCACACACTTACCCCCTTCCTTCACACACTGACCCCCTTCCTTCACACACTGACCCCCTCCCTTCACACACTGTCCCCCTTCCTTCTCACACTGACCCCCTCCCTTCACACACTGACCCCTTCCTTCACACACTGACCCCTTCCTTCACACAATGACCCCCTTCCTTCACACACTGACCCCCTCCCTTCACACACTGACCCCCCTCCCTTCACACACTGACCCCCTTCCTTCACACACTGACCCCCTTCCTTCACACACTGACCCCCTTCCTTCACACACTGACCCCCTCCCTTCACACACTGACCCCCTTCCTTCATACACTGACCCCCTTCCTTCACACACTGACCCCCTCCCTTCACACACTGATGTAGTGATATAATATGTAGTTCGTAGATGGTTTGTAGATGTTAATAAGTATTGTCCCGCAGCAAACCTAGTTCTCCAGAGAGATGCACTTTATTGGCTTCCAAAACAGAACAGTCTTACAGATGATAAAAATCCAACAGAGTTCATATGACAAGGAATATCTTCCCTAGACTTGTGCCTTCATAATCACAGACCCTTCTCTGAGATAGTTCTTATTAGACTGAAAGACATCTTATATCCCCTACACACAATGAATGGCTGAGCAATTTGTAAAACTGCCCTAATCTGCATTCTTTAACATTAACAAGTCCCCCTTTGATATGTGTGACTACTGATTAGATTAAGAGATGACACCTGAACACCCTTTTGAGGTGTAGAATAGACTTGAATCCCCAATCTATATTCTTGCATAATGAATTTGTCTTAGAATGCCTAAATAAAATGCCTATATGAAATACATAAAAAACACTACATATATCTAATATATATATATATATATAATATATATATATATATATATATATATATATATATATATATATAAATATTAGATATAACATACTACAACTGACCCCTTCCTTCTCACATGGCCCCCTTCCTTCACACACTGACCCCCTTCCTTCACACACTGACCCCCTTCCTTCACACACTGACCCCCTTCCTTCACACACTGACCCCTTCCCTCACACACTGACCCCCTTCCTTCACACACTGTCCCCTTCCTTCACACACTGACCCCCTTCCTTCACACACTGACCCCCTTCCTTCACACACTGACCCCTTCCCTCACACACTGACCCCCTTCCTTCACACACTGTCCCCTTCCTTCACACACAGACCCCCTTCCTTCACGCACTGACCCCTTCCTTCACACACTGACCCCCTTCCTTCACGCACTGACCCCCTTCCTTCACGCACTGAACCCTTCCTTCACGCACTGACCCCCTTCCTTCACGCACTGACCCCTTCCTTCACGCACTGACCCCCTTCCTTCACACACTGACCCCTTCCCTCACACACTGACCCCCTTCCTTCACACACTGTCCCCTTCCTTCACGCACTGACCCCTTCCTTCACGCACTGACCCCCTTCCTTCACACACTGACCCCTTCCCTCACACACTGACCCCCTTCCTTCACACACTGTGCCCTTCCTTCACACACAGACCCCCTTCCTTCACGCACTGACCCCTTCCTTCACGCACTGACCCCCTTCCTTCACGCACTGCCCCCCTTCCTTCACGCACTGATCCCTTCCTTCACGCACTGACCCCCTTCCTTCACACACTGAACCCTTCCTTCACGCACTGACCCCCTTCCTTCACGCACTGACCCCTTCCTTCACGCACTGACCCCCTTCCTTCACACACTGACCCCCTTCCTTCACACACTGACCCCTTCCCTCACACACTGACCCCCTTCCTTCACACACTGACCCCCTCCCTTCACACACTGACCCCCTCCCTTCACACACTGACCCCCTTCCTTCACACACTGCCCCCCTCCGTTCACACACTGACCCCCCTCCCTTCACACACTGAGCCCCTCCCTTCACACACTGACCCCCTTCCTTCACACACTGACCCCCTTCCTTCACACACTGACCCCTTCCCTCACACAATGACCCCCTTCCTTCACACACTGTCCCCCTTCCTTCACACACTGTCCCCCTTCCTTTACACACTGACCCCCTCCCTTCACACACTGACCCCCTTCCTTCACACACTGACCCCCTTCCTTCACACACTGACCCCTTCCTTCACACACTGACCCCCTTCCTTCACACACTGACCCCCTTCCTTCACACACTGACCCCCTCCCTTCACACACTGACCCCCTCCCTTCACACACTGACCCCTTCCTTCATACACTGACCCCCTCCCTTCACACACTTACCCCCTCCCTTCACACACTGACCCCTTCCTTCACACACTGACCCCCTTCCTTCACACACTGACCCCCTTCCTTCACACACTGACCCCCTCCTCCTCACACACTGACCCCCTTCCTTCACACACTGACCCCCTTCCTTCACACACTGACCCCCTTCCTTCACACACTGACCCCCTCCCTTCACACACTGACCCCCTCCCTTCACACACTGACCCCTTCCTTCATACACTGACCCCCTCCCTTCACACACTTACCCCCTCCCTTCACACACTGACCCCTTCCTTCACACACTGACCCCCCTTCCCCCCTTGACCCCCTTCCTTCACACACTGACCCCCTTCCTTCACACACTGACCCCCTTCCTTCACACACTGACCCCCTTCCTTCATACACTGACCCCCTTCCTTCACACACTGACCCCCTCCCTTCACACACTGATGTAGTGATATAATATGTAGTTCGTAGATGGTTTGTAGATGTTAATAAGTATTGTCCCGCAGCAAACCTAGTTCTCCAGAGAGATGCACTTTATTGGCTTCCAAAACAGAACAGTCTTACAGATGATAAAAATCCAACAGAGTTCATATGACAAGGAATATCTTCCCTAGACTTGTGCCTTCATAATCACAGACCCTTCTCTGAGATAGTTTTTATTAGACTGAAAGACATCTTATATCCCCTACACACACTGAATGGCTGAGCAATTTGTAAAACTGCCCTAATCTGCATTCTTTAACATTAACAAGTCCCCCTTTGATATGTGTGACTACTGATTAGATTAAGAGATGACACCTGAACACCCTTTTGAGGTGTAGAATAGACTTGAATCCCCAATCTATATTCTTGCATAATGAATTTGTCTTAGAATGCCTAAATAAAATGCCTATATGAAATACATAAAAAACACTACATATATCTAATATATATATATATATATATATATATATATATATATATATATATATATATATATATATATATATTAGATATAACATACTACAACTGACCCCTTCCTTCTCACATGGCCCCCTTCCTTCACACACTGACCCCCTTCCTTCACACACTGACCCCCTTCCTTCACACACTGACCCCTTCCCTCACACACTGACCCCCTTCCTTCACACACTGTCCCCTTCCTTCACACACTGACCCCCTTCCTTCACACACTGACCCCCTTCCTTCACACACTGACCCCTTCCCTCACACACTGACCCCCTTCCTTCACACACTGTCCCCTTCCTTCACACACAGACCCCCTTCCTTCACGCACTGACCCCTTCCTTCACACACTGACCCCCTTCCTTCACGCACTGACCCCCTTCCTTCACGCACTGAACCCTTCCTTCACGCACTGACCCCCTTCCTTCACGCACTGACCCCTTCCTTCACGCACTGACCCCCTTCCTTCACACACTGACCCCTTCCCTCACACACTGACCCCCTTCCTTCACACACTGTCCCCTTCCTTCACGCACTGACCCCTTCCTTCACGCACTGACCCCCTTCCTTCACACACTGACCCCTTCCCTCACACACTGACCCCCTTCCTTCACACACTGTGCCCTTCCTTCACACACAGACCCCCTTCCTTCACGCACTGACCCCTTCCTTCACGCACTGACCCCCTTCCTTCACGCACTGCCCCCCTTCCTTCACGCACTGATCCCTTCCTTCACGCACTGACCCCCTTCCTTCACACACTGAACCCTTCCTTCACGCACTGACCCCCTTCCTTCACACACTGACCCCCTTCCTTCACACACTGACCCCTTCCCTCACACACTGACCCCCTTCCTTCACACACTGACCCCCTCCCTTCACACACTGACCCCCTCCCTTCACACACTGACCCCCTTCCTTCACACACTGACCCCCTCCCTTCACACACTGACCCCCTCCCTTCACACACTGACCCCCTCCCTTCACACACTGACCCCCTTCCTTCACACACTGACCCCCTTCCTTCACACACTGACCCCTTCCCTCACACAATGACCCCCTTCCTTCACACACTGACCCCCTTCCTTCACACACTGACCCCCTTCCTTTACACACTGACCCCCTCCCTTCACACACTGACCCCCTTCCTTCACACACTGACCCCCTTCCTTCACACACTGACCCCTTCCTTCACACACTGACCCCCTTCCTTCACACACTGACCCCCTTCCTTCACACACTGACCCCCTCCCTTCACACACTGACCCCCTCCCTTCACACACTGACCCCTTCCTTCATACACTGACCCCCTCCCTTCACACACTTACCCCCTCCCTTCACACACTGACCCCTTCCTTCACACACTGACCCCCTTCCTTCACACACTGACCCCCTTCCTTCACACACTGACCCCCTTCCTTCACACACTGACCCCCTTCCTTCACACACTGACCCCCTTCCTTCACACACTGACCCCCTCCCTTCACACACTGACCCCCTCCCTTCACACACTGACCCCTTCCTTCATACACTGACCCCCTCCCTTCACACACTTACCCCCTCCCTTCACACACTGACCCCTTCCTTCACACACTGCCCCCCTTCCTTCACACACTGACCCCCTTCCTTCACACACTGACCCCTTCCTTCACACACTGACCCCCTTCCTTCACACACTGACCCCCTTCCTTCACACACTGACCCCCTTCCTTCATACACTGACCCCCTTCCTTCACACACTGACCCCCTCCCTTCACACACTGACCCCCTTCCTTCACACACTACTTCCCTTTAACCCTACACCCCCTTCCTGCACACACTGCCCCCCTTCCTTCATACACTGTCCACTTATTTTTTTTATAACCTAACCCTGACTTGTACTTCTCAACAACATTGTCCCTTACTTGTTTGGAGAGTTCCTTGGTCTTCGTGGCAGTGTTTGGTTAGTGGTGCCTTTTGCTTAGGTGTTGCATATATTTCAGATAAAAAAAACATTGAACTAAAGGCTGTAATGTAACAAAATATGTAAAACGCCAAGGGGGGTGAATACTTTTGCAAGGCACTGTATGTACAGTAAATATGCAGGTAGCAAACAGCCAATCATGATAATATGTGGGCACTGGGCAGCATGTACGCAATCTTTACTATATGCTGGCAACACACGGGCAATGAGTCCAATATGTGGGCAATCAAAACAAAGCATAGAAAACAAATTGAAAATCGTTACAAAATTTTTACAATCTATGGACAATGTACAGGCAATTGTTACAATACTCTGGCAACAAATGGGCAATAATTAGGTTTGGTGGGTAACAAATGGAACAATCGTTAAACTACGTGGGCAACAAAAAAATTATTTATAATATTACACAGACTGCAAACAGGTATTTATGACAATGTGTGGGCAACAAACAGGACGTTGTTACAATTTTAAGAAAATGAATGGGCATTTTTTGACAATATGGGAGAAACAAATCGCCGACCGCCTCACGCCGATGTACGTCGGCAGAATGGCACGGCTAGGCAAAACCACGTACAGGTACGTGGCCCTTTAAAAGCCTAGCCGTGGGTCATGCGCGCGCCCCCGGGGGCACGCTCATGACCCGGTCGGGAGCTCCGTGACCAGCGGACCCAATCGCCGCTGGTGTCCCGCGATCGGGTCACAGAGCTGAAGAACGGGGAGAGGTCTGTGTAAACAAACCTCTCCCCGCGCTTCCTACACTGCCTGTCACTGATCGGCTGTTCCCTGTCATCGGGAATGCCGATCAATGACGTCAGACGTCAGCCCCGCCCCCTAATGTTAAAAAAAACACACACGTCACAGCCCATAACCCCTCCCCTCCCCCTAGTGGTTAACTCTTTCACTGCCAGTGTCATTTATACAGGACTCAATGCATTTAAATAGCACTGATTGCTGTATAAATGACAATGGTCCCAAAAATGTGTCAAAAATGTCCGATGTGTCCGTCATAATGTCGCAGTCATAATAAAAATCGCTGATCGCCGCCATTACTAGTAAAAAAAAAAAATATTAATAAAAATGCTATAAAACTATCCCCTATTTTGTAAACGCTATAACTTTTGCGCAAACCAATCAATAATCGCTAATTGCGTTTTGTTTTACCAAAAATATGTAGAAGAATACGTATCGGCCTAAACTGAGGAAAAAAAAATTTTTTTTATATATTTTTTTGTGGGATATTTATTATAGCAAAAAGCAAAAAATATTGCATTTTTTTCAAAATTGTCGCTCTATTTTTGTTTATAGCGCAAAAAATAAAAACCGCAGGGGCGATCAAATACCACCAAAAGAAAGCTCTATTTGTGGGAAAAAAAGGACGCCAATTTTGTTTGGGAGCCACGTCGCACGACCGCGCAATTGTCAGGTAAAGCGACGCAGTGCAGAATCGCAAAAAGGGGCCTGGTCCTTTGGCTGCCAATTGGTCCGGGGCTGAAGTGGTTAAAATGTGTGGGTAACAACAGCAGCTGGTAGAAAACATTACAAACCAATAAAATATAGTGACATACAGAAACCCGCTGGTTTTATTGAATCCAGGGCTGGAAATATCACCAGTAGTGCTTTTGTTAATGCACAAAATAATTTCATCTCATTGACCTACATAAAAAAGCACTCCGTCTGATCAAACTGCATTCCTCTGATATCTTTCTGTATCTCTGATGATAATTGCAGAAGGCTCACAGCAGTCACAGAATGTAGCAAAAAAATGAAACAGGCCACGTGATCTCAAGGCATCTACAGGCCCGGATTTACTTCCTTTGCCGCCCCAAGGCCGGGTCCTTCAATGCCGCCCCCCCCCCCCCCACACACACACACACACACACACACCACCATTCTTGTCCTTTATGCAATCATAGTACAGGAGCTGATCAGAGACTGCAGACATGATACAAGAGATGGTCAGAGACTGTAATTATGATACAAGAGACTGTCAGAGACTGCAGACATAGTACAGGAGATGGTCAGAGACTGCAGTTTCTATGGACGTTAGTAAATAATGGCCGATCGGCCCTCTCACCTGACCCAGCGATACAGCAACGGTTCCTCTGATCAGGAGTCGGCTCACTCTGAATTTCCCGTGGTGACTATGCTGGGTAGCACCCAGATCGGTATTCCTGCAATGACTCTGTTCCATTCTCCGCCAGGGATGGCGCCAGGCTGTGTGGGCTTTCCCTCTGGTGGTGCAGGGCAGCGGGGTTCTCTCTCTCCCTCCATTAGTACAGACCCCTCCCCCGGAAAACCCCCCCTCCAATAGTACAGACCCCCTCAGGACAAACCACCCCCCTCCAATAGTACTGACCCCCCCCCCCCCGAGGACAAACCACCCCCCTCCAATAGTACAGACCCCCTCAGGACAAACCACCCCCCTCCAATAGTACTGACCCCCCCCCCCCCCGAGGACAAACCACCCCCCTCCAATAGTACTGACCCCCCCCCCCCGAGGACAAACCACCCCCCTCCAATAGTACAGACCCCCTCAGGACAAACCACCCCCCTCCAATAGTACTGACCCCCCCCCCCCCGAGGACAAACCACCCCCCTCCAATAGTACAGACCCCCTCAGGACAAACCACCCCCCTCCAATAGTACTGACCCCCCCCCCCCCGAGGACAAACCACCCCCCTCCAATAGTACAGACCGCCTCAGGACAAACCACCCCCCTCCAATAGTACAGACCTCCTCAGGACAAACCACCCCCCTCCAATAGTACAGACCTCCTCAGGACAAACCACCCCCCTCCAATAGTACTGACCCCCCCCGAGGACAAACCACCCCCCTCCAATAGTACTGACCCCCCCCCCCCAGGACAAACCACCCCCCTCCAATAGTACAGACCTCCTCAGGACAAACCACCCCCCTCCAATCGTACTGACCCCCCCCGAGGACAAACCACCCCCCTCCAATAGTACTGACCCCCCCTCCCCGAGGACAAACCACCCCCCTCCAATAGTACTGACCCCCCCCCAGGACAAACCACCCCCCTCCAATAATACTGACCCTCCCCAGGACAAACCACCCCCTCCAATAGTACTGACCCCCCCCCCCCCCCCCCCCAGGACAGATCCCCCCTCCATTATGTTACATAAAAACACCCGGGCGGCAGCTGGAGAGAAGAGGACAATGTGCAGCCGCGCCGCCCGGGTGGAGAGCACTCCTGCGCTTCATGCAGGAGAGAGACAGAGGAGGAATAGTGACAGGCACGGACCGCCCCGCAACGTCACTCCGCTGGTCACGCTCCACACACACTACAGCCGCTCCGCCTCCGATCTCATCCCCGGCTGCTCTCCTTCTCTGACAGGAGGAGGGAGCGGGGAGGAGCTTGACAAAGAAAGACAGCGGCGGAGCGAGCCGCCTCTGCAAAAGAACAAGAGGTGGAGGGAAGGGAGCACTCTGGCGCTTCAGCGCCCCCACCTCTCTGGCGCTCGGGAGCACTGCACCCCCGAGCAGCCTAGGATGAGCCCTGCATGCGGCGCCGCCCCTGCACCACTGCCGCCCCGAGGCCTGGCCTCGGTGGCCTTGTGGGAAATCCGGCCCTGGGCATCTACACTATAGAACCATCCTTAAAGTGGACCTTCAGTATTTTTTTTCAACTTTCCATTTATTAAATCTTCTGCTCTTGTTGTTGTTTTAACTTTGGATAGTAAAACATTTTTTTTCTGCCAGTAAATCCCTTATACAGCCCACTTCCTGTTTCCTGTCTGGTCATTGAGCTAGGCTTATGACATCATGCAAAGCTCTCTCTCTCACTCTCATGAGATTTTGCCAGGAAGGGAGGGGGGGGGGGGTGAGTCACAAGAGGGCCAATGAGAGCTGCAGAGCTGGAGGTGTGACTCTGTGTGTCTGTGTGAATCCAGGAAGTGAACAGGCAGCAGCTTCAGCTGCCCACAGTTAAAATGGCTGCAGCCAGACTCAGTGGAGGGAGATTTCTGCAGTATATTTGGCAAGTACAGAATCGCAGTATATATAAAATAATATGCAAAGTGGTTGGAGGGAAGCTTCAGAATGGCAAAGATGTTTTTATTACAAATCATGTGAGCAGACTGCCGTACCATCCTTAAAGCGGAGCTACACTGCCCCTGAGGTTTTTTTTTTTCAATGGTGATTAATAAAGAAATTCATTTGTAATTGAGTAACTCACCTGTCCTGTTTCTATCACTTGTGCCTTTCGTTTTTTATCTCCTAAAAAGACTTTATAAAAATTTTCGGTTCGTTCTCCATCTTGCCTGTGGGCATTTGAAACCTCCAGGCGTTCTCTTCCTGGATTTCATTGACGCCTATTCATTGTAATCTGGCGCATGCGCAGTACAAACAGCATAGGATAGGTTGTGATAGCAGAGGCCGAACGTGACTGTCGTGATGACGTCACGTTCGGTTTCAAGTCTCGTGCTATCTCGGGCCAGGCCGCCGCTAGACATGTGCACAATAGAAAAATTTGTTTATTTTCGGTTCGTTTCTTTCATTTCCGTTGATTCGTAACGATTCGCAAGTCGTCGGTGTTCGTATTCGTAATGATTCGTATTTTCGCAAGAGTTATTTTTTCGTTGATTTGTTTTTCCGTTTAATTTTCGTTTATTCGAAATTCGGACGCATTCGTATTTTCGTAAAATTAAGTTACATTCGTACTTTCGTTAGATTGATTTATTCGTACTTTCTTAACATTGTTTTCGTAGATTCGTAAATTCATAATTTTATGTAATGTGTATGCTATTATTACATTTTAAGAGACACGGAAAATTACGAATCGAAAAAAAAACTTACGAATGTACGAATTTTTTCGTTCAATCCATTTGAAGCACGTTAAGCAGCGCCATTGTAAGAGACACGGAAAATTACGAATCGCAAAAAAAAAAGTTACGAATGTACAAATTTTTTCGTTCAATCCATTCGAAGCACGTTAAGCAGCGCCATTGTAAGGGACACGGAAAATTACCAATTCAACAAAAAAAATAAAGTTACGAATGTACGAATTTTTTCGTTCATTTTGATTTTCGTTGTTCCTGTTTTTGGTTTTCGGATTTTCTTCTTTCGTAGTTTCGTTGTTTCTAATTTGGTTAGTTTCGGATTTTCGTTGTTTTTCGGATTCGTTCGATTCAAACATTCGTTATTCGTTAAAATCTTTAGCGAATCGTTTGTTCATTCGTACGATAGCGAATGAACGAATATAACGAATTTTAACGAAAAAGGAAAAAAAAAAACGAAACGAATTGCACATGTCTAGCCGCCGCACTGACTCCTGGGAGCTATGACACAAGCTCCCAGGAGACAGTGCGGGCTAGGGGATATTACGAAATAGCCGTAATATCCTCGCCCATATCCGAGGGAAGGAAAACCGGAAGCGATGGATGGCAAGAAGAAAACAACAAAAGGTAAGTTAAAAAAAATAAAAAAAAACTACCGTTTCGGATCGAGGAAGGTGAGTATTATTTTTTAGATCTATGTCTTAAAAACGGGTGGAGCTCCGCTTTCAGTCTTCAATTGGGCTTTTTTCTAGTAACACATTGGAATGATCTCTAATGTGAAGTCACTTCCAGCAACCAGGGATAAGCAACAGAGTTTTTGCTTTGCTAATATCTAGATAAAAATCAGAGCATGATTAGCCACTTAAAGAGGGACTGTACCTGAATTATTTTTTTTTAAAAGCCAGCAGCTACAAATACTGCAGCTGCCGACTTTTAATAAATGGACACTTACCTGTTCCAGGGTCCAGCGATGTCGGCAGCAGAGGCCGATCAATCGCTCAGCTCTCTGCTGCTGCCGGCGCCATTCTCGGTGAGGGAATCAGGAAGTTAAGCGTTGCGGCTTCACTTCCTGGTTCCCTACTGCGCATGCGCGATAAGAATCGTCCGCACTGTCTGCTGGGACCCGCGTGTGTCCCGGCAGACAGCGCGCCGGGACAGGAAGTGGCGTAGACTCCCGTGGGAGTTTATGCCCGGAAGTGGGTGTAAATTCCTGTCTTATGCCCTGTACACACGGTCGGAATTTCCGACGGAAAATGTCCGAGCGGACCATGTTGTCGGAAATTCCGACCGTGTGTGGGCTCCATCGGACATTTCCGACGGAAAAAGTTTGAGATCCTCCTCTCAAATTTTCCGACAACAAAGTCCTATCGGACTTTTTCCGATCGCGTGTAGCGAATTCCGACGGACAAAGTGCCACGCATGTTCAGATCAAATTACAAGACCAAAGCTATTGGCTACTAGCCTCTACGTAGTTCCGTCGTACGCAACGAACGTCACCACGTTCAGAATGATTGGATTTTCCGACAGCTTTGTCCGACCGTGTGTATGTCACACCAGTGTCGGACAAAATCAGTCGGAAAAAATCCGACGGATTTTGTAGTCGGAATTTCCGACCGTGTGTACGGGGCATTAGACAGATATCTACACCCCCCTCCTCCCCCCTGAAAGGTGCCAAATGGGATCACAATGAGCTAGATACTCAAAATGGGCCCACTAAGACCTGTAGGTTGCAGTCGACACATCGCGCCATAAAGCGCATGCGCGAACCCGCCACGGCCATCTTAGGGAGTCCATCTGCCCTTACTTGGCGGCTACAAATTTAAATGGGAACCGTAATGCATAGTTTTCACCAAAATATGTTCTCCCAGTCCCCCACAGTGAACACTGCCAGCAACAAAACACAATCATATAGGTTAAGACTAACAAATTGAAAATGATCACTCCACACCGTATCGCACGTACACGATGACAAGGTCATCAATCACACAGTGCAGTTGTTCTAAGGATCCAACAAGGCAAACTGCTTAATAATTGATTAGGGAATCGACTTAATTGAAGTATTTTTGGGATATAAGAAAGGAACATATGGCACCACTTATGTGTAAAGAGAACATTGCTATTCTAGATCCTTTATTGACATGACCGTCCCTAGTAATTAAGGAGGACTATCAATCTTTTGAGCTGAAACAGACTCAAGAATAGGGAAATAGAAACCAAAACTCAAGTCCTGGATACTTTGTGGCAGACAAATTAAAGATCCATTCGGTTTCTCTCTGCAGAAAAACATAGATATATATAGGCAAACCAGCAGCACCTTGTGGGAAGGAGACAGTTTATGGAAGTTTTCTAAAGTTTAAAGTTTTGCACCCCTTGGCAAGCGGAGCAAGGTATGCAGTAAAAGTGACTCCAGGAGTGATCTACCACAGTTGAAGAGTTTGGTGATTGTTTTCCAGAGGAGTTCGGATTAAAGACCCGGGCAGGGGTATATGCCATTTGCCTATCTGGTCTCTCTTAAAACGGAGATCAGATCAGCTGGTAAGCTGCCATTTTTTACCTTCTGGTGGAAGACCTCTATTTTGGCTGTCTAAATCACTTGTTTCGTGGGTGTCTGATGTTACAACACTGAGAACGATCACTAGTAGAACCCTAAACCTTGTGGTGGACCCCTTTGCATGAACAGAACTTTCTCCCATAATTGTTATTAGTCCACATGTTGGACCTCTGTTGTTCTCTATGCGATCATATTTGAACTCGGATTCACTATTATGTACTTCTGTTATTATTAATAGTATTTCTGTTATTATTATTTGTATTTTGGATTATATATATATCACACTTGTCACAAAGTGCACACAATTTAGATAGCTTTAAAAGATTTTTTTATCTAAATCATACACTAAGGTAGTTTATATTTTATTAGACTACACAACAGAAGGGTTTATTGATTCCCATTATTCCAGCGCAGCCAGTTTTTCTTTTTCTTGTATTTTGTGTGTATCTCACATAAGGTTGCAGCAGGAATTTATTATATTTTTTTCACAAAAGACTTAAAACAATATGTTTTCACATTAAGTTACTTATATAGTATATGTGTTAACTTTTTACTAGTTTAGACAGCGCTGTTACTCCAACAATTATATAGATATATATAAGCATTTTGGTGATTATACTCATGAGGTAGGTACTTTTTGAATGAGTTGTACCAGTCCAAACTGTATTTCATGGCATGGCAGCCCACTTTTATTTAACAGAACGGAAAGTTGGGGTTCTTCCACATCAACATGAACAGACAACAGAAAATGCACAGCCACTTGGCTCCCTTGCCAGCAGCACGGCTTCTCTGCTTACCAGTCCCTCTGACTGTATGGTCCACTCCAGCTTCTGATTTACTTAGCCTTTAGTTGTAGCACCCTGCTGCCCAGTCCAATTCTGGCCTCTAGATAGGGGTTCTTCTGACACCTTGATAGGAGCCCATCTGACATCTCAAACGAGACCTCCTGTCTTTTGGATGCTGGCTGGGGCACCTCTGACCCTGGTGGAGACCCTCTGTCCCCCAACTCCTGGCTGGGGCACCTCTGACCCTGGTGGTGACCCTCTGTTCCCCAACTCCTGGCTGGGGCTCCTCTGACCCTGGTGGGGACCCTCTGTCCCCCAACTCCTGGCTGGGGCACCTCTGACCCTGGTGGGGACCCTCTGTCCCTCAACTCCTGGCTGGGGCACCTCTGACCCTGGTGGGGACCCTCTGTCCCCCAACTCCTGGCTGGGGCACCTCTGACCCTGGTGGAGACCCTCTGTCCCCCAACTCCTGGCTGGGGCACCTCTGACCCTGGTGGAGACCCTCTGTCCCCCAACTCCTGGCTGGGGCACCTCTGACCCTGGTGGAGACCCTCTGTCCCCCAACTCCTGACTGGGGCACCTCTGACCCTGGTGGAGACCCTCTGTCCCCCAACTCCTGGCTGGGGCACCTCTGACCCTGGTGGGGACCCTCTGTTCCCCAACTCCTGGCTGGGGCTCCTCTGACCCTGGTGGGGACCCTCTGTCCCCCAACTCCTGGCTGGGGCACCTCTGACCCTGGTGGGGACCCTCGGTCCCCCAACTCCTGGCTGGGGCACCTCTGACCCTGGTGGAGACCCTCTGTCCCCCAACTCCTGGCTGGGGCACCTCTGACCCTGGTGGAGACACTCTGTCCCCCAACTCCTGGCTGGGGCACCTCTGACCCTGGTGGAGACCCTATGTCCCCCAACTCCTGGCTGGGGCACCTCTGACCCTGGTGGGGACCCTCTGTCCCCCAACTCTTGGCTGGGGCACCTCTGACCCTGGTGGGGTCCCTCTGTCCCCCAACTCCTGGCTGGGGCACGTCTGACCCTGGTGGGGACCCTCTGTTCCCCAAATCCTGGCTGGGGCACCTCTGACCCTGGTGGGGACCCTCTGTCCCCCAACTCCTGGCTGGGGCACCTCTGGCCCTGGTGGAGACCCTCTGTCCCTCAACTCCTGGCTGGGGCACCTCTGACCCTGGTGGGGACCCTCTGTCCCCCAACTCCTGGCTGCGGCACCTCTGACCCTGGTGGGGACCCTCTCTCCCCCAACTCCTGGCTGGGGCTAGTCTGACCCTGGTGGAGACCCTCTGTCCCCCAACTCCTGGCTGGGGCACCTATGACCCTGGTGGGGACCCTCTGTCCCCCAACTCCTGGCTGGGGCACCTCTAAAACCTGGTGGGGACACTCTGTCCCCCAACTCCTGGCTGGGGCTCCTCTGACCCTGGCGGGGACCCTCTGTCCCCCAACTCCTGGCTGGGGCACCTCTGACCCTGGTGGGGACCCTCTGTTCCCCAACTCCTGGCTGGGGCTCCTCTGACCCTGGTGGGGACCCTCTGTCCCCCAACTCCTGGCTGGGGCACCTCTGACCCTGGTGGGGACCCTCTGTCCCCCAACTCCTGGCTGGGGATCGTATGACCCTGGTGGAGACCCTCTGTCCCCCAACTCCGGCTGGGGCTCCTCTGACCCCTTGGTGAGACCTCCTGCCTCCAATATGGGAGCCTTGAGCTATCCTCAGGCTTGAGTATAGAACAACCATGCACACCTGTGTACTCATACAGGCTGCAGGCCCCCAGTAAAACCCAGACACAGGATTGAAGGTTCTGTCCCACCCAGAACCTTCAAGCTCCAGGCCCTGACCCAGGACTACAGAATACAGGGAAAGTCCTGTGTCGTTTTCTCCTACATTTTCACAGTGACAGGACCTCGCACTGTCACTATATATATTTATAAAGGGAAAATGCAGACAGTGAAAAACATAAATTACCATTTGCTGACCACCCCACGCAGATATACTGTGGCAAAGTGGCCGATCTGCGCTGGTCGCGTATCTGATACGTGATTAGCACTTCCGGGTAGGGGGGGGTGCCTCCCCAGCTGTGCTGTGATTTGTTAATCACTGGCACCCGCTGATCGGTTCCATCAGTTCAGGAACGGGGAGCTCTGTGTTGTAAACAACACAGAGCTCCGAACACTGACAGGCGATCTTGCTGTTTTTTTTTTTTTTATTCCCTGCAAAGCAGGGGAAAAAACAGAAAGATTGTTTAGTATAAGCAGCACACATTATACATTGTTAGGCACACATTTAACCCCTTGATCACCCCTAGATGTTAACCACTTCCCAGCCAGTGTCATTAGTACAGTCACAGTGTCTAGTATTATCACTGATCACTGTATTAGGGTCACTGGTGTCAGTTAGTACACCTCCCAGCCAACGTCAGTTAGTGTCAGATTGCCAGCCATACTATCACAGTCCCACTATAAGTGGCTGATCACCGCCATTACTAGTATAAAAAAAAAAATTATACAAATTTGAGTATCTATAACAGACTCTATAACTTTCATGCAAACCAAATAATATACACTCATTTTTTTTATTTAACAAAGACATGTTGCAGAATACATTTTGGCCTAAATTGATGAAGAAATTAGATTTTTACAGTTTTTATTGGATATGTTTTATAGCAGAAAATAAAAAATATTGTTTTTTTTCCCCCAAAATGTTCCATCTTTTTTGTTAATATTGCAAAAAAAAAAAAAACAGTGGTGATCAAATACTACGAAAAGAAAGCTCTTTTTGTGTGAAAAAAAATGATAAAATTTAATTTGCATACAGTGTTGCATGACCGTGCAATTGCCAGTTAACCGCTTCCGGACCGGCGCACGACGATGTACGTCGGCGGAATGGCACGGACAGGCATAAGGGCGTACAGGTACGTCCCTTTGAATTTGCTGCCGTGCCATGGCGCACGCCAGCCGGGACCTCCGTGAGTGCGATCGCGGGTCCCGCGGACTCGATCGCCGCTGGGATACCTGCGATCGTCCCACGGGGAGGAAGAAAGGGGAGATGCTGAAGTAAACAAGCATCTCCCTGTTCTGCCTAGCAACAAGTGACACTGCTCCCTGTGATTGGAGCCGAGATCAGTGATGTGCACAACACAGCCACGCCCCCCACATTTAGCAACACGCCCCTAGGACACACTTAACCCCTACACTGCCACCCCCTGGTTAACCCCTTCACTGCCAGTGTCATTTACACAGGAATCAGTGCATTTGTATAGCATTGATCGCTGTATAAATGACAATGGTCCCAAAAATGTGTCAAAAATGTCCGATGTGTCCACCATAATGTTGCAGTCACAATAAAAATTGCTGGATCGCCACCATTACTAGTAGAAAAAAATTATTAATAAAAATGCCATAAAACTATCCCCTATTTTGTAAACGCTATAACTTTTGCGCAAACCAATTAATAAACGCTTATTGCTCTTTTTGTTTTACCAAACATATGTAGAAGAATACGTATCGGCCTAAACTGAGGGAAAAAAACGTTTTTTTATATATTTTTGGGGGACATTTATTATAGCAAAAAGTAAAAAATAATGTGTTTTTTTCAAAATTGTTGCTCTTTTTTTTGTTTATATCGCAAAAAATAAAAACTGCAGGGACGATCAAATACCACCAAAAGAAAACTCTATTTGTGGGAGAAAAAAGGACGCCAATTTTGTTTGGGAGCCACGTCGCACGACCGCGCAATTGTCAGTTAAAGCGATGCAGTGCCGAATCGCAAAAAGTGCTCTGGTCTTAAGCCAGCAAAACGGTCCGGTCTGAAAGTGGTTAAAGTAGCGTAGTGCTGAATAGCAAAAAAAATGTCCTGGTCATAAAGTGTGTAAAATCTTCCAGGGGTTAAGTGAAAGTACACAATCTTGTCAGTTTAACCTTTTTACTTAATTTTTTTTTTTTTTTTTTTCTTCGACAATCAACTGCTAGAGGTGGCATGGGGGCACCATGAGGCTGGTAACGGAAGACATGTTTTCTAAAAGGAAAATCATTTTCTCCAAACACATTTCACCTAATCAGCATCACATAAATCTAATTAGATTCCAATTCAGATACAATGTCTGAGAGACAGAAATTGCTCATTTCATGGCAAATTCAAACCTATTATCAAATCAATAAAATCGTTAGAGGTTAATACTCCGAGCATTAGCTTGTTTTTATAATACTTGTTTTTCTAATGCTCACTTTGGTAAAATGTCTTATAGGTATTAGGCTGTTGTTATATTTAGGATTAGTAATATATATGTTTTGGTAATCTTTACAATCCATTGTTAATTACATTTTTCTCTAGAATGACAAGGTTACAAGTGTGTATAATGAGTCATTGAATATGTGATCAACCTGATTAACAGGGTGTAGAAATAATGTGATAAGCCCAGTGCGGTATGTGATAATGGTAATCCGTTGGAGCCCATTTACTTCATTGAAGTGTGTTAATGAATATGCATTCATGTGCATTGAGTTAAGGCAATTCATTCAAAGGAATGGGCAGCCGATGCACCCCAACGTGCCTAAAATCTTGCGTTGCGCCGCGCAACAATGCAGGTATGACATTCTGTACTATATGCAAAAAAAAAAAAAATCTTTCAATATTCTTTATAGAAAAAAGGTTTATTGATTTTTACATAGTTACATAGTAGGTGAGGTCGAAAAAAGACACAATCCATCAAGTCCAACCTTTGTGTTTGATTATATGTCAGTATTGCATTGTATATCCCTGTATGTTGCGGTCATTCAGGTGCTTATCTAATAGTTTCCTGAAACTATTGATGCCCCCCGCTGAGACCACCGCCTGTGAAAGAAATTCCACATCCTTGCCACTCTTACAGTAAAGAACCCTCTACGTAGTTTAAGGTTAAACCTCTTTTCTTCTAATTTTAATAAGTGGCCACGTGTCTTCTTAAACTTCCTTCCGCAAAAAAGCTTTATCGCTATTGTGGGGTCACCAGTACAGTATTTTTATATTGAAATCATATCCCCTCTCAAGCGTCTCTTCTCCAGAGAGAATAAGTTCAGTGCTCGCAACCTGGCGTTTTCTGGAGTCCCTCGGCGGCTCTCCTAGCTCCTCCCCATCTCAGATAACCCCCTGGGAGAAGTGCTCTCCCGGGGGGGGGGTTACCTTGCGGCCGCGCTCCCGAGTCCTGCATTCGGCGTCCATAGCCGCGGAGTGCAGGACTCGGCCCCGCCCCCCGGCGCCGGCGTCATTGGATTTGATTGACAGCAGCGCGAGCCAATGGCTGCGCTGCTATCAATCTATCCAATGAAGAGCCGAGAAGACCGGGCCGAAATCCAGCGTGTTCTCGACGCGGGCCTTTCGAGGGCTCAGGTAAGTAAACGGGGGGGGTGGGGGGCTGGGGGGCCAGATGTTTTTTCACCTTAATGCATTAAGGTGAAAAAACAGGAACCTTTACAACCCCTTTAACTTTCCCCATCTCTAGGCCTTCTGGCCTCTCCCTTTCTTGCCTAGACTCCTCTATTCCTTCTCTAACTCCCGACTCGGTAGGTGAGCGAACTCCTTTCCTCTAGCGTCACCTTTCTGCCTAACTTTCTTCTGATATCCGCTCCTTTTATCCTTTTCAGTTCAGTTTAGACTGTACATTGCACCCACTTCTTGGATTTTGATGGGCCCAGGGAATGCCCCGTAGTTGTGGAGAAACTCATAAGGACCCCTTGGTCCTTATGTTTTCATTAACACTTCTATTTACTGCTGTTGTGTTAGATCTCATCTTTTCTGTTCATGTGTCGCCTTATTTTTGCCCTTCTTGTAAGCTAATTTCTGTTTCAACCTCAATTCTAGCCCCTGCGTGGTGAGAACTGATGCTTGTTAACCACGATTGAAACAGAAAAAACAGTCGTGAATAACAGGAAAAAGAGGGAGCAGTAGTAAGAAAGCATAGAGGAGGTACGTAAGGGGAAAGGCGTGAGGAGTGGGTAATGTGCGCTGGATTGGAGGAGGACTCAGGAAATGTCACAAAAGCATGGTGAGCCCAAGAAGACAACCCAAATGGCCCATGTGCTAGAGTACCTGTCTTGATGTTGTGCCAATAGTGACCAATTCAGCAATCCAATGTGCCATGGTAGGGGCAAAGGCAGACTTTCAGTGTCTAAGAATTGCATTCCTAGCCTCCAGAAGAAAGAAACACTGGAGTTCTTTTTTGGCCACTGACAGGTTTCAAATTCACGGAAGTATAGAAAACAGAGCTATGGTGGAGATGCTAGAATTTATGTGTCTGAAAATCCCAAGACTAAACAGCCAATCCCACCATACATGTAGAATTGGGGACACTTAGGAGAAGGAAAAAGTGGCGCACACTAGACATGGGAGCCGTCCAAAAATTTGTTTCGTTCAGTTCCGTTTTGTATTAAAAAAAATCGTAATTTGTAATTCGTGTAGGAAATTGAATTCGGATTCGTACGAATCGTTACAAATCGTTAATATCGTTACGAATCGTTACGAATATCGACACTCTACAAATAATAGCGAATTATCCTAAAACGTATTAACGTTACATAAGTAACACAAGTCTATTGTCTATTGTTCACCAATCACTCAGAGGAAGTATGAAATCCAAAATTTCGTTTACGAATACGAAATTTAGTATTTCGTACTTCCTCTGAGTGATTGGTGAACAATAGACAATAGACTTATGTGTTATGTAACGTTAATACGTTTTCGGATAATTCGTTATTATTCATAGAGTGACGATATTCGTTATACTGAATCTCGAATTCATTCGAATCATTCGTTATATCCAAAATAATTTCTTTCATATTAGTTGAAATTCATCATTTGGTAGTTTGGATTCGGATAATTTGGATCCGAAATTCGTAAACGAAATTTCGTATTTCGTACAGAATTCGTATTCGTAAAAATTCGTAATTCGGATTCGTACGAATGTACGAATTTCGAAAAATTCATCCGAATTTCCGATTCGTACGAAACTAATCAGAAAAAAGGGAATTGTCCTCAAAGTGGGGTTTTCTAGGCAACAACAAGATATGAAAATGATGACAATATTTAAAAGTTGAAAAAAACTTTAATAGGACATATAAATTTCGAGGGTAACAATAACAGTAAAATATGAGCTATGATCCAGGAGATAACAGCACAACAACATATATAAAACTACACAGTAATGGAGGTTTTCAAGCGCTATGGTGAGGTAGTTTAAATGAATCCTGACGCGTTTCGACCCCAACGGGTCATCTTCAGAGGATTAAGTGCTATGAAGAAATTTACAATTGTTAAAATATATCGTTATCACCACTCAAACAATAGTGGTACAACATTTTGCTATTTTCAATATAGTTACCAATCACATATGTTTAGTAGTTTCTCCTGAATTTAAGATCCTCTCAAATTTTCCACCACAACGGTCCCGGTATGGGTGCCCGGCTGGCCGGCACGCCACGGGAGAGGGCAAAACACCACTGCGAGACTTGCGAGGAGTTACATGTATGGAAAAGTCCCACCATACATGTAGCATGGTCCCAGGTTCTTGAACAACTCTCCACCAAAGCCTTGATAATGTTGACTAAATCCTATGTATGGTAATAGAACAATGGCACCATCGCTTGAGAATTTGGTAGCTCTTCTCTTTTCAAAAATGCTATTGGCTCACATACAACCAGGTCTACCCTCCAATGGGCACCCATTTACAAAAAAAAGATTTTGATCAGATAGAACAAGCCCAGAGACCAGCAACAAAAATGGTGAAAGGTCTGAGGAATAAAACATATCAGGGAAGTCTTGAGGAACTTAATATGTACAGTCTGAAGGAACGAAGGGAAATACAGGGGTGGTGAATAAGGTTCAGGAGGGCAGTATTTTCAATATGAAGCCAAGATGAAGAACATGGGGACATGACCTCAAACTAACTGGAGGAAAGTTCAAAACTAATCTCAGAAAGTATTATTTTACTAAAAGGGTGGTTAATGCTTGGAATAGACTTCCAGTAGAATTAGTGAGTCAGTCAACAGTGGATTCAAATATGCTTGGGACAAACATAGATCTATTCACAGACAAAATAGTTAGAAAAAAATATATACATTTTTTAAAAAATGGGGCAAACTCGATGGACCACTTGGTCTTTTTCTGCCATCACTTATCTATGTTTCTTTGAATGTCACTGAGAACTTAAACCACCAGAAAAAGCACCAGACCAAAATCACAAAGGAGTCCAAAACAACTTTAACCGCTTCCCGACCGCCTGACGCCGATGTACGTCGGCAGAATGGCACGGCTAGGCAAAACCACGTACAGGTACGTGGCCCTTTAAGAGCCTAGCCGTGGGTCGCGCACGCGCCGACGGCGGCGCGCTCGCGACCCGGTCGGGAGCTCCGTAGCCACGGCCGCGGGATCAGCGGACCCGATCGCCGCTGGTGTCCCGCGATCGGGTCACAGAGCTGAAGAACGGGGAGAGGTATGTGTAAACAAACCTTTTCCCGCGCTTCCTACTCTGCCTGTCATTGATCGGCTGTTCCCTGTCATCGGGAAAGCCGATCAATGACGTCAGACGTCAGCCCCGCCCCCTAATGTTAAAAAAAACACACACGTCACAGCCCATAACCCCTCCCCTCCCCCTAGTGGTTAACTCTTTCACTGCCAGTGTCATTTATACAGGAATCAGTGCATTTAAATAGCATTGATTGCTGTATAAATGACAATGGTCCCAAAAATGTGTCAAAAATGTCCGATGTGTCCGCCATAATGTCACAGTCACAATAAAAATCGCTGATCGCCTCCATTACTAGTAAAAAAAAAAAATATTAATAAAAATGCTATAAAACTATCCCCTATTTTGTAAACGCTATAACTTTTGCGCAAACCAATCAATAATCGCTAAAAAAAACGCAGGGGCGATCAAATACCACCAAAAGAAAGCTCTATTTGTGGGAAAAAAAGGACGCCAATTTTGTTTGGGAGCCACGTTGCATGACCGCGCAATTGTCAGGTAAAGCGACGCAGTGCCGAATCGCAAAAAGGGGCCTGGTCCTTTGGCTGCCAATTGGTCCGGGGCTGAAGTGGTTAATGATTCACATGACATCTAACGAGTTTTTCGGGCAAAACACTCCCCCTCCCATACCATGTCTATGTAATGTTTGTAAATATTTTAATGGACTCGGGATAGTAGATGCCAGAGTTATGCCGCGTACACACGGTCGGAATTCTCGTCGGAAAAAGCTCTGATGGTTTTCCCGTCGGAATTCCGATGGAATTTCGCTCAAACTGTCTTGCCTACACACGGTCACACCAAATTCCGACAGTCAATAACACCGCGGCATAAAACACGTTCGACTGCACTGTAAAAGGGAAGTTTAATGCTTCCGAGCATGCGTCGAATAGTTTCCGAGCATGCGTCGGAATTTTGCGTGTCGGAATTGCAAACACGCGATCGGAAAATCCGATAGAAAGGTTTTCCGTCGGAAAAATTAAAAACAGGATCTCAATCCAAAGTCCGTCGGAAATTCTGACAGAAAAAGACCGATGGGCATACACACGGTCGGAAAATCCGATGAAAAGCTCCCATCGGACTGTTTCCATCGGAAATTCCGACCGTGTGTACGCGGCATTAGGCTAATGAAACGGCTACAACAATCCATTATTGGTTTACAAAACATTACTGAGCTCTGATGAAGAGGGAGCGCAGTTTGACCACATGAAGCACGTTGGTTGTTAAGCATTAAAGCTGTTTTGGACTCTTATGCCCGGTACACACGATAGGATTTTCCGACAATAAAAGATTTTTTCTAAAGGATGTCGGCTCAAACTTGTCTTGCATACACACGGTCACACAAAGTTGGTTGGAGATTCCGAACGTGGGAACACGGTGGCGTACAACACGTACGACGAGCCGAGAAAAATTAAGTTCAGTAGCCAGTGCTGCTCTTCTGCTTGATTCCGAGCATGCGTGACACTTTGTGCGTTGAAATTGTGCACACGCGATCGAAATTCCTATGGAAAATGTGTAATGGAGCCCACACACAGTCGGAATTTCCGACAACAAGGTCTTATCACACATTTTCCATCGGAAAATCCTATCGTGTGTACAGGGCATTACAAGTTTTGGTTTGTACTTTTTGTTTTGGTTTATCCTCTTTGTAATGAAGATAGTTTGGAAAGGGATGTACTGCATAGACATGTGCATTCGTTTTCGTCCGAATGCATTTTCGTCCGAATTTCAGGTATTTTCGTTATCGTTTTAACAAACGATAACGAAAGTGCAGAATCCGAAAAACGAAAGATCCGACATAAACAAATGCTTTATTTTCGTTGTAACAACAGTTCGATATAGATAGGAGATTCGACGCTGACAATAACAATCTGTGTCCATTGAACCTGTGGTCGAATGTGCCTAAACTTAACTCTATTAGTCCAAGATTATTCTACATAGAGAGAAAAGATTTGACGTAGAGAGAAAAGATTCGACGTAGAGAGGAAAGATTCGACGTAGAAAGGAAAGATTCGACGTAGAGAGGAAAGATTCGACGTAGAGAGGAAAGATTCGACGTAGAGAGGAAAGATTCGACGTAGAGAGGAAAGACTGCTGCTGGAATTGGGTGGAATTGCAGCTAAACTATACAGAGTCGTACAGTTTAGCTGCTCCGTCGAATCTTCTTTGAACATTCGACAGACACCATAAGCCTTCAATGACAGATTCGACCTTAATTCATTTGAATTTTCGGACGAATGCAATTTTTAACGAAAATGAAATAAATAAAAACGAATTTCGGGAGTAACTAAATAAATTTATTTTTCGGACGAAAACGAAATTCCGAAACGAAATATTTCAGTGTGCACATGTCTAGCTACTGCAACCAGTATCCAGGGAAAAGGAGCACTGTGGAGGTAAGGGCATGAAACGATGAAAAAATGGGAAGTGCTCCCCCAGAAATGGGATTTTTAGGCAGCAGAACTATGGGTCGAGTAAACAATGTATAAATACTCCAAAATAAGTTTCCACGTTTCAGACGCAAAAAAAACGCAGCTAAACGCGGCACCCACGTTTAGCCACATTTGCGTTTATAAGCGTTTTTAAAGGAACCCAATTTTTTGGACCAGAAAACTCGATTAAATATGATGGTAAACCATAAAAAATACTAAAAAAAATTGGTTTAAAATGTCGTAATTACTTTAGATAGTTCATAGAGCGTATATACTCACTGATGCAATGCCATAAAAAAACTATAGTTTTTTTAGGTAGCTTAGACAATGAGGAATGCCTCCACTTCTTTGCCCCAACCCTTCATCCAATTTCTAATCTAATCAGTTACTCCACCTAGTCTGACCAAAGCATAGCAATGTCTTTTTTTCACAAAGAAAAACCTGCATACCAATGTCTAGTCAGCCCCCAACCCCCCACCATGTTTGTGAAATATCCAACGGACATTCGCTGTGCCATCAACGGATGGGTCCAATATCGACGAGCTCTGACTCTGGACCTCTCACGCAATTTGCGACGACGTTGCTGCCTCATCAAGAGCAACATCAGGAGCATTTCCTGACATATATTCAATATGGGATCCATTTCCAAAAAAAAACACAGAAAGAGAGGCAAATGCAAGTGTACAACGGCTCTCTCTGCTGCTGCTGCTCACTCTGATCAAAATGGCAGAAATAGTTAATAATACATGCTTTCTGAGCTTGGGGAGGATCTATATGATGTTATCTTTAAAAACGGTTATAGACACAAACGCGGTAAAACGCGGCTAAACACGACATTAAAACGTGGCAAAACGCGCATTTTTAAACGCAGGTCTCTGCTTTTTAAAACATGCGTTCAGCAGAGTTTGCATCAGCGTCTCGTGTTACACACGGTCGGAAATTCCAACGGAAAATGTCCGATCGGACAATGTTGTCGGAAAATCCGACCGTGTGTGGGCTCCATCGGACTTTTTACGTCGGAATTTCCAATGGAAAAAAATTGAGATCCTGCTCATAAATTTTCCGACAACAAAATCCGATCGGACTTTTTCCGATCGTGTGTAGAGAATTCCGACGGACAAAGTGCCACGCATGCTCAGATCAAATTAGGAGACCAAATAATAGCCTCTATGTAGTTCTGTCGTACGCAACGAATGTCACCACATTCAGAACGATCAGATTTTCCGACAACTTTGTCCGACCGTGTGTATGCAACACCAGTGTCGGACAAAATCCGTCGGAAAAAATCCAATCCAAAAAATTTTGTGGTCGGAATTTCCGACCGCGTGTACGGAGCATCATACTATAAATAATATGGATATACAACACAGACCGAACTTTCATACAGACAAGTATAACAGTTGTCCGAGGTATGAAAAAATACCTTAACGCGTTTCAACCTACACTATTGGGGTCATGAAACGATTTCCGTTGGGCATTGTGCTTTAGATTTACTTTAAAGTGCAATTCGCAGCATTCATACTTTATTGGCTGTAGCTTGTGTCAAGACTTGTTATTACATTTATGATCTTGTTAAATGTTTTTCTCCTTCATAAACAAATCACGTTGGCGTGGTGTCATGTGGGTGTCTTTCTGTATTATTACATATAAATTATGGGCACATATTTATCCACTGTGGGCTGTTTTTCCTAACTGACTCATGGAACCAGTCAGTGTTTTAAACATCATAACTTCATTTTATGTTTATAAGTGACAGTTATAGTCGTGTTCTCTGCAAAATCTGCATAGCAAATGGTTGAAGACAACTGAGAACTTGTTTTATAGTAGATGTAAACCCGAAGTGAATGACATTTAGTTTGCTTAAGCTCTCTATATCATAAGCAACGCCATTTTATTTGAAATAAATTATTGCTTTCACCTTCATCTATTGCCAGATATCAGTGCTGCTTATAACCGGTAACTTTTTGCAGGAATTTCACGTTCACATGCACACAGGCAATGGCTGCGCTGCATGCTGGTTTCCGGTTGGTGTTAACAGTGGATCACAGTTCAAATTAAGGAGATCAAATGACCTGTTGGTGATCTGAATGGCAAGAGTGCCCGTTGTCACATAGTCGGTAAGGCTGAAAAAAGACAGTTCATCCTGTGTAGGTGTATGTATAGTAGGGATGGGCCCGGTGTTCGATTCAAACCCATGTTCGAATCGAACATCAGCTGTTCGTCGATAACCAGAACTCTGAGAGCCGTTCGCATCAAATTCGTGTGATGCGAACGGTCCACAATGCACTGCGCCAGTCGCAGTGCATTGCTGGCTGATGATTGGCCAAGCATGCACTGTGACCCCCCGCATGCTTGGCCAATCATAGAGCCAGCGGCGAGGAGAGCAATAATTGGCCACAGGCAGGATGCCTGTGGCCAATTATAGCTCAGGGGGTTTAGTACACGCCCCACACTATATAAGGCCGCCGCGCCGATGGCCTCGTGTAGTGTGTTCCGGCATTAGGAACAGTGACAGACTGTACTGTACAGTGTACACACTATATGAGCTTGTAATTCATTTCTGTGTGGGGAATAGTGTAGGGAAAGAGGAAAAATAGGCAGGGATAGTTTATTCTTCTCAGTGCTGTTCTCTAATCTCTACCAATCCAGCCATCTGCAGGAGTTAGTGTGTGTGTGTGCTGTGTGAGTATAGCACAGCAGTAGCACACTAAACCACCTTACACTGTATCTGCCCTTCTGCCCTGTTGTCATCTATTCCAGCCACCTGGAACATGACATTAAAGCCGCAAGCAGTTTTAAATGGCTTCTTTTTTTCCTTTACAAATGTCATTTTGTGCAGGGACAGTTCTAAACACGGGAAACACATGCCACTTCACAGGCATACTTTAGACACCCCCCAGGTACCATATTTAAAGGAATATTTCACTTTTTTTTTTTCACTTTATGCATCATTAAAATCACTGCTCCAGAAAAAACGTCCGATTTTAAAACTTCTTTTTGCATTGATACATGTCCCCTGGGGCAGGACCAGGGTCCCCAAACCTGTTTTATGACAATAACATGCATATTGGCCGTTATAATTAGCAATTTTGATTTCGAACATTCGCATCCATTGTAACTAATAGGGTTCTAACGTTCGCGCAAACTTTCAGTCCGTTCGCAGGTTCTGGTGCGAACCAAACCCGGGGGTGTTCGGCTCATTCCTAATGTATAGCAGTGTCTATAATGATTTCCCATATCCCGGTATGTTGTGTCCTTTAAGATGTACATCTAAAGCCCAGTACACACGGGAAATGTTCAATGATAGGCTGCTGGTGGAAAATCCGACCGTGCGTATGCTCCATTGGACAATTCTTGTCCGACTTTCCGCCAACAAATGATGGCTAGCATGTCTTCAAATTTTCCGTCAACAAATGTGTGTTGTCGGATTTTCCAAGCGTGTGTACACAAGTCCGTCGGACAAAACTCCAAAGTATGAACAAGCATGCTCGGAAGCAAGGACGAACCGGAAGCGGTCGGTCTTGTAAAGTAGCGTTCGTAATGGAGAATTAACATTCGTGACGCAACAAATTATGAAATCTCCAAATGCAGCGCACAATTCTCTTCTTCTTTAATGGGAAAATAATGAAGCTGCTTTGCTGGTGATACTGATGGAGTTATTGCAAACATATTTTTAAAGGCTTTTTTTTTTCTAGTGATATCAAGAAAAATATTATTATGTTTTTTAATTTTTTTATTTGGGCATGTTACTACAACACCATTATACCATAGTTTTTAAGATCAAAGATATAACTATGTTGGTGTCCCTTTTTAATTTTACATTGTATTTTATAAAATGTACCTGCCGACTCCCAAACTATCATTTGAAGTAAGACACAAAGCCAAGTATTATTCTACACTATTTCTTTATTGTGCATTAAAAAAATAAAATAAAATTAGACATGCTATCCACCAATAGAACTTAACCAAAAAGTGCATTCTATGCATCCAAAAAATATAGAAAATATACCAAATCAAATCATTATTATTCAACCAAAATAATAATAATAATGTCAAAGCAATAACATCAAGGCCAATAATAAATAACACGTTATCTCCTCCGATTCCGCAACATGGCTGGTTGACGAACGGCCGGTTCAGAAACAAACTGAAAAAGTGCAAAATGAAAAGCGAGAATCAGCACTCACCAAACCTCTACTAACACAAAATTAGCAGAAGGAGCCCGAAGAGTGGCGCTAAAGAGCTGAAAAACCACATAGTACATCTAGAACGTCACTACATTCGTAATTGTTGGCCAACATTTGTGTGACCGTGTGTATGCAAGACAAGTTTGAGCCAACACCCTTCTGACAAAATTCAACGGTTTTGTTGGCGGAAAGTCCGATCGTGTGTACGAGGCATGAGAGTCTTTTAAAAATATCCATACTCCCCGCAGTCACCACCAATTGTGGGAGAGAGTTTCACATCCTTATTGCCCTGACAGTGAAGAACCCCCTACGCAGTTTAAGGTTAAACCGCATCTCCTCCAGTCTCAATGTGTATCCCCATGTCCTTTTACAATCCCTATGACTGAATATTTAATTTCCTATGCTGGGATCCCCATTGAGATATTCGTAGATCCCTATCATGCCCCCACTTAAGCGTCTGATCTCCAGCAAGAATAAATGTAGTGTTTGCAGTCGCTCCTCGTAATTTAGGTCCTCCAGTCCCCTTATTAGTTTTGTTGCCTTTCTTTGGACTCTCTCCAGCTCCGGCACATCCCTTCGGAGGACTGGTGACCAGAACTGGACGGAAAACTCCAGATGAGGCCTAACCAATCTAAGGATTGGTTGGAGCCATCAAGTTTAACAACTCCAGCCCTACAGTTATTATTACTATTATTATTATACACGATTTATATAGCGCCAACAGTTTACGTAGCGCTTTACAATGTATATACAACACAATTACAGTACAGTTCAATACAAGAGGTACAGGAGGGCCCGGCTCATAGAGCTTACATTCTAAAGGGAGAGGTGGTGGTACAAAAGGTAATAGCTGCAGAGAATGATTTGATGGGGGTGGCTCGGGGACAGTTGTTAGGTGGGTGTGGGATAGGCTTCCCTGAACAAATGAGTTTTCAGGGATCTCCTAAAGGTGGACAGGGTAGGGGCTGATTGGATATACCGTGGCATGGAGTTCCAGAGGATGGGAGAGGCTCTGGAGAAGTCCTGAAGGCGAGCATGGGAGGAGGTAACAAGGGAGCTAGAGAGCAGGAGGTCCTGGGAGGAGCGGAGGGGACGATTTGGGCGATGTCTGCAGATGAGGTTGGTGATGTAGATGGGGGGAGATGTTGTGAATGGCCTTGTATGTTATGGTTAGCATTTTGAATTTTATACGGTGGAGTAGGGGAAGCCAGTGAAGGTATGGGCAGAGAGGGGCGGCAGTCACAGATCGATTAGTGAGGTGTATTAGTCTAGCAGCAGCATTCATAATAGACTGAAGGGGGGAGGAGCCTGCTTAAGGGTAGGTCATTAAGGAGAGAGTTGCAGTAGTCAAGGCGGGAATATATATATATATTTATATATTATTTTGGAGTTTGCTTTATGTGTAGATTAGGAGTATTGTTTATGGAAAAAAAAAAAAAAGGGCAGATGAATTACAGTTCTTGAGTGTTGCTTTTCCCCAAGTGGGGTTGTGTCTCACAAACCCATTTGGGTGAAGCAACAAACCGCGGATTGCTAACCATCAGTGTATCACCCTGAATTGAGGAAGTGGCAATTTAAAGCCAAAAAAAAACATTTTATGGTGAAATTAAGTAATTTGATATTATTATTGATCCTTTAATAAGCTTGATGACTCTGATCTATCCTTAGATACACGACAATGGGCGTCTCTGCCGTTTGGACCACTTATGCGCCCGTTGACCTCCTCTACCTCAGCTAGTACAGCACCTGACTGAGAATCTCTCAGAAGATCCAGGATGGCACCCCTGTGGCATTGAAAGCAACCCAATTAATCTTCTGCGTGTTTGACAGCGATAGGACACAATTAAAATCTATATATACTAATGCTTCATGTCTGACTTGGGAAGGACACTAATATCAAGGGAAGGAAGCAATTATTGAAAAATGATCAATGCTTCCTTTTCAGAAGAAACACCTGACAACTGTATAATTAGTATGCTTGAAGGTCAGCTTAAGGCAGATGATGACACTGTTATTTCAGCAGATGTTTTTATTAAAGAATGTTTAAGTCAAGTCAAGTCAAGTCAATGTCTGGGTCTGTACAAACATGTTTCGGCTAGCCCTACGCAACCTTCTTTGAATTTTGAATGCGTGAAGAGAGAAAAATAGAATTCATCTGCCCTTATGTTTTTTTTTTAAATAAACAATACTCCTAATCTATAGACATGTGCGATTAGTTTCGTACGAATTGGAAATTCGTACAAATTTTTCAAAATTCGTACATTCGTACGAATCCGAATTACGAATTTTTACGAATTCTGTACGAAATACGAAATTTCGTTTACGAATTTCGGATCCAAATTATCCGAATCCAAACTACCAAATAACTAATTTCAACTAATACGAAAGAAATTATAGCGGATATAACGAATGATTCGAATGAATTCGAGATTCAGTATAACGAATATCGACACTCTACGAATAATAACGAATTATCCGAAAACGTATTAACGTTACATAACACATAAGTCTATTGTCTATTGTTCACCAATCACTCAGAAGAAGTACGAAATACGAAATTTCGTATTCGTAAAAGAAATTTCGTATTTCGTACTTCCTCTGAGTGATTGGTGAACAATAGACTTGTGTTATGTAACGTTAATACCTTTTCGGATAATTCATTATTATTCGTAGAGTGTCGATATTCGTTATCCAAATTCAACGATTCGTACGAAATTCGTATTTCGTACGAATCCAAATAAAATTTTGTACACAAATTACGATTTTTTTTTTTATACGAAACGGAACGAAACGAAACAAATTTTTTGATGGCTCCCATGTCTACTAATCTACACATAATGCAAACTCCAAAAAAAAATATATATAATAAAATACCAAATCTGTTGCCAAATAGTGTCCCAGTTCAGTCTTTGGAATTTAAAAGTGACATTTGCATTTCATAGTTACATAGTTAGTAAGGTTGAATAAAGACACCAGTCCATCCAGTTCAACCTGAGTGAGTGTCTACAATTGTCCCTACATTGCACACGCACATCACATGTCCCTAACCAAGGAGCCCACAATCCAAGGTCCCCATTCATATACTAGGGCCAATTTTGGACAGAAGCCAATTAACCTATCTGCATGTCTTTGGATTGTGGGAGGAAACCAGAGGAAACCCACGCAGGCAGAACATGCAAACTCCAGTCAGGTAGTGTCGTGGTTGGGTTTTGAACCAGTGACCCTTGTTACTGCTAGGTGAGAGTGCTAACCACTACACCACTGTGCCGCCATTTAACTCATTATGCCTTTCAACTTGGATTGCTCTTTATTTAACCCCCATTTAGTGATCAAAAATTGGAAATAAAATAAAAAAAAATTATTTTGCTTTTCTGAAAAAAAAAAAAATATATATATATAAATATATATATATATATACATATATATATTATTATATTACTATTAAATATAATTCTGGCCAATTTCTCTACTAAGCTATTGGTTCAGTGCGGACAGAAGTTTCAGACAGGACGTTCTGCAGAACGCTGGATTTTTTTCTCGTCCAGCGGTAGCCGAGCCTCATATATAGTTGTCGTTTTTCTTTCGTTATTGTATGACAGCTTCCTGTCATATATAATGAAAAGATATAGTTGGCTATTTGAGCTACAAAAAATTCAAAAGAAACCTGAAGCTGCTACAGTAAAAGTGAGATACGGCCTCAATAAAGACTCCACCAACACAAGAGAGTAGAAAGTACCATACATCTACTTTCATTGCATATTTTATAGTACAATCTGGATGCACACACATCTTTATTGTCTTGTTGAAAAATGGCTCTGCTTTGGGCTTTAAATACAGAGAAATGTGAAAGCTGCACTGACCTATTGCAACCAATAAGAATTAATGTTGTACTCTACGTTGTATTTTATTTTATTAACATTAGCCTGAGATCTAATCGGTTCTTGTTGGTTACTGTTGTTTGCATGACACCACTGCTATTTTGATAAGTTTATATGAGAGCTCTGCCTTAAAGCCTAATTCCAGGTTGCCCACCCCTCATATTTCTGGTCCAGCTATCCATTAGAGGCTGTTCTGCTATGGTCTGCTGTGGCTAGCCCCACTACGGTTCTGCTGCCAGACCTATTACCAGTATAGCTTTGCTTCCTGTAAACTCCAGTGCCTGCTTTAGGAGGCCACCTCTTCAACTTTCCAGGCATCTACCCATTTTTATATCCATGAGTACCTGTAATGCCGCGTACACACGTGCAGACTTTTGCCGGCGGACCTAGTCCAGCGGACAATCCCGCGGGACTTTCCAGCTAGGTCCGCTGGACTTTCCGAGCGTGTGGACTTGCCCACACACGCACGGACTTCTCCAGCGGATAATCCGCCGGCCAAAAGTCCGCGGGACTTTTGAAAATGAACGGACTTGCCCACACACACGGAGCAGTCCGTTCATTTCGAACGTAACTTCAGGTTACGTAGCTAGCGTAGGCAGTAAATGCCGCCGCGCTAGCTCCGCAAGCTGGCATGGATTTAAAGGGAATCCCCACGCCGAAAAAACGGCGTGGGGGTTCCCCCCAAATCCAAGTCAGACCCTCATCCGAGCACGCAGCCTGGCAGGCCAGGAAAGGGGTGGGGACGAACGAGCGCCCCCCCCCCTCCTGAGCCGTACCAGGCCGCGTGCCCTCAACATGGGGGGTGCCCTGGGGAAAGGGGGGCCGTGCGGCCCCCCCCACCCCAAAGCACCTTGTCCCCATGTTGATGAGGACAAGGGCCTCTTCCCAACAACCCTGGCCGTTGGTTGTCGGGGTCTGCGGGCGGGGGCTTATCGGAATCTGGGAGCCCCCTTTAATAAGGGGGCCCCCAGATACCGGCCCCCCACCCTATGTGAATGAGTATGGGGTACGATGTACCCCTACCCATTCACCTAAGGTGTAAAATGTAAAGTACAAAAACACACACACTTTTGAAAAAATATTTTATTGCACTGCTCCGGGGGTCTTCTTCCGTCTTGGGGGTCTTCTCGCCGGACTCCTCCGCTCTCTTCTGCTCTTTTACCTAGCTCTTTCACGAGCGGGGGAGTCCGGCTACCTTCTTCGTCGTCGCCGCCGTCGTCTGGGGGTCTCGATCCGCCTTCGGGGGTCTTCCGGGGGTCTCTTCTGTTCTTGCGGCGGTCGTCGTCTTCCGCGCCGCCGGCGCCTTCTTCTTCTTCTTGTCCTTCTTCTTGTTCTTCTTCTTCCGATGTTGACCCGTCGCTGTCTCTGCCCGGAATGCCTGTGCCGCTCTGCGCTCGGACTTATATAGGGGCATGGGGACAGGGTCACATGTTCATGTCACATGGTGACCCCGCCCCCTTGCGATGTCACAGTCCCAGCATCCTCCGTCATACTTTGGTGTGATTGTGTGTGGCCAAGTCCGTTCATTTGGAAAGTCCGTTGGAACTCCGCCAAAAGTCAGTCGGGAAGACCGTCGGACCTAGTCCATCAAAAAGTCCGGTCGTGTGTATTAGATTCCACCCTCATGGAAAGCTTTCACATACGCATACCCATCCGCAAGAAAAATTCTGGTTGGTTTAATGGCACGCTTACTCTACTGAAACGGGAACACAGAAGAGCAGAAAGAGCCTGGAGAAGAAACACCACAAAGGAAAATCACACAAACTACAGAATACTCACCAAGAGATATCATAAAGCAATTTTCACAGCAAAAAAAGAACATGTCTCAAACACCCTCTCAAAAGCCTTAAACCGACCACGGGAACTTTTCAAACTAGTCGCCCAGACTATGAACCCCACCTGCCTTGAGCCCCGAGGAAACGAAACTCAAGAATACTGCAACAAATTATCAGATTTTTTCATCAACAAAATAGACAACATTCAGAAAATAATTCAACAAAAAAAAACAACAACCAGCTCTACTCAACTCAACCCAGGTAAGGAATTTTACATCCACAGCGCACAAGCACCACATTTTTCACTTACCCCGATCACAACGGATGAAACCAAAAATGTCATCAAGAGCCTCCGAGACAGCACCTCGCCAAACGACATCATCCCCACAAAACTCTTGAAAGAATGCTCCGACATTCTGGCCCCCGCTATCACACACCTAGTAAATCAGTCGTTCAAAGAAGGATTGGTTCCGAATTCCCTCAAGCAAGGCATCATCAAACCATTACTAAAGAAACCCAACCTCGACCCCAAGGATCCGAACAATCGCAGACCGGTAACAAGCCTGAACACCATTTCCAAGATCATGGAGAAAGCAGTAGTACAACAGCTTCAACTTCATCTGGACACACACAAGCTCCTAGACCCACTACAATCGGGCTTCCGCCCAGGCCATGGCACAGAAACGGCACTTCTGAAAATATGGGATGACGCCCTAGAAGCAGCGGATGAGGGAGAATCGTGTCTTCTGGTATTGCTGGATCTCAGTGCGGCGTTCGACACAGTGGACCACAACATGCTTCTCAGCCGCCTCAAGGAAGTGGCAGGAGTTACAGATGGAGATCTGCCATGGTTCGCTTCCTTCTTAGGAAACCGGTCACAAACAGTGAAACTAGGAGCCTTCACTTCGGAAACTCGGGCAATCACTTATGGAGTCCCTCAAGGATCACCATTGTCACCAGTACTGTTCAACATTTACATCCGACCACTCTTCAAAATTATTAGCAAATTGGATCTGTGCTTCCACTCATACGCGGACGACACTCAACTGTACTTCCGGATCACCGGACAAAAAGACCAATACCAGGAACTAGGAAAATGTCTCACATTGATAGATGACTGGATGACCACTAGCTCCCTCAAACTAAATGGATCAAAAACAGAATTACTGCTCCTCGACGCAAACTCAAGGAAAAAGACGAAGACCCCTTGGACACCACCAACCATCTTGGGACAGACCATCCTTCCAAGCAACAAAGCCAAAAGCCTCGGAGTAATCTTTGATTCAGAGATGACAATGGAGGCACAAATAGGATCCGTAATCAGCGGATCCCACCATCTCCTTCGCATGCTACGCAGACTCATCCCCTTCATCCCGGAAAAGGAAAAAGCGGTAGTAGTAGGAACGATCATCAATTCACGGCTCGACTACGCAAACTCACTCTACATAGGATTACCGGATTACCAGATTGCGCGCCTTCAAATTGTCCAAAACACAGCAGCAAGAATAGTCACCGGAAAGAAACCCTGGGAATCCATCTCCCCATCCCTAAGGATGCTCCATTGGCTCAAGGTAAAAGACAGGATCACATTCAAGACCCTCTGCCTCACCCACAAATGTACACAAGGAAATGCTCCTCAATACCTTTGTGAGAAAATAGAAAAATACATACCGAATCGCAGACTCCGATCAACAAACCAAAATCGCCTTCTCATCCCCAAAGCCCGCTACAAATCGAAGGGAGAACGAAGATTCGCAGTACAGGGACCCCGGCTATGGAATGCTCTACCAAACAACATCCGCATGGAAGAAAACCATCAGGCCTTCAGGAAAAAACTCAAGACCCACCTCTTCTAATACATGGCATCCCAACATGAGCAGTCAAGCGCCTCGAGGCGATTCAGTTCGCAGTTGCAGCGCTATACAAATCATTCATTCATTCATTCATTCATTCATTCATACAGACGAGGATCAACTTCCACACTCAGGGACAGCTCAAGGTACAGTCTTTTCCTGAAGATTGTGACACTATGCTTGAGCCAAACACAGACCCATCCCAGTTGACTCTGTCTACTGCTGATCCTCTTTAAACCCTGGCCGGTAAGCTGGAATCTCAATATTCCATGCAAATACATCTGATTCAATATACCATATGCAAATGCTTGATTCTCGTCTGTACTGTCTACAAGCCTTGCAGGGCTCCTTGACTACCTCTGCTATGCCTATGCCTCCTGTTTAGGCTCCATCATAACCTAGTTCTTCTTCAGTACTACATCTTTCTGCGCCTGCTCATTACTTCAGGGATCCTAAAGCTTGCAGGGGCTTCCTCAATCAGTGTAGAACCCATTTTGAGTTACAGTAGCAGCATTTTCCCCACACATCGTACCAAGGTCCCTCATGTGATCTATCTTCTTGCCTTAAAACACCTTGGCCTGAACCTCTCCTCTGTTCGTTCGTGTACAATTTATTAGACTTTCAGGCTGTCTTTTGTCATACATTTGACAATCTTGGGGGCTTGAGTGTCCTCTTTCACAGCTTTACTCCTGTGCCTACACCAAGGTAGCATGACTGTTTCTCAGCATGTTATACAGTTTTGGACCCTGGCAGCTTAATTAGCCTGGAATGGTGAAACTCTTATGCCGCGTACAGACGATCGGACATTCCGACATCAAAACTGTGGATTTTTTTCCGACGGATGTTGGCTCAAACTTATACATACACATGGTCACACAAATGTTGTCGGAAATTCCAAACGTCAAGAACGCGGTGACGTACAAGACTTATAACAAATCGAGAAAAATGAAGTTCAATAGCCAGTGCGGCTCTTCTGATTCCGAGCATGCGTGGAATTTTGTGTGTCGGAATTGTGTACACACGATCGGAATTTCCGACAAGTTTCGTTGTCGGAAAATTTGAGAACCAGCTCTCAAACATTTGTTGTCGTAAATTCCTACAGCAAATGTCCGATTGAGCCTACACACAGTCAGCTTTTCTGACAACAAGATCACTTCGAACATTTGTTGTCGGAAATTCCGACCGTGTGTACGCGGCATAACAGCTATATTTGGCAAGGTTTCTTTTTTTTGAGTTAAGGTTATATTGACAGGCAGAAATCTACCCTTCTACTTGGATGATGGTTTGCCTCACCATCTGAATTGATACGCAGGAAACTGGCAGGAGAGAAGTTGCCAGTGATGCCCCTTACCTGTTCCTTTGAAAACCACTCCTGGAAACTTGGATAGACCTTGTCAAGAACTATTTTCCATGAAACCTATGCAACTAGGAAAAACTTGCTTATCCTCGGTGGAACGGTATTAACACTAGTATGACATCGACATTGGTCTCAGCATGTATTGTGGAGGGAAGGGGCATTTCCTCAGTCCATGTTCCCTATGAATTGGAAACTCCCAGATCTAGTATGTTTTGGAGAGGCTTACTGGATCAATCCTTTTCTCCCTTTTCTCCTTGCCAGCTCACTCATTCTGATTCTCCATCTCCATGTCGGAGGTCATCCCATTCCAGTCTCAGCCTTTATGGATTCCGATTCATTGGGGCATCCCAAGCTTAAGACCACTTGGTTTGGAAACCATACCCACACCTCTTACCATCTTAGCCATTAATAGCTCCTTGCCAACTTATGGTTTCATTTACCAACAGACTCTTTCTCAGATGTCCATCAGAGTTCTACAAAGGCAAGCCCTTGTCTTCCTAGTGTTGCACCAGGTAGCCTCTTCCATACAATTTGGCCTACATTGACCACACCGTCAATCTCCAAACCTTTACCTGGACTACTCTTGACGTTCTGTCTTGGGGTTCTTCTTGTTGATGTCAATGTCTTCCTCCACTTGGATTACTAGTTTAGCACCTCTGGGCCATGCCACTAGCTCTGATAGTAGATTTCTGCCGTCTATGCAGATTTCTCTGATATCCGGAAAAAACACATTGCTGACACCTTGACTGTGCCATTGATCTTATTCTCAGAACATCTATTTTGCCAGGTAGAACGTATCCCCTTAATCCCTGAAACCCAAGACAATGCATTTCTGAAAATCTGAAAACTCATAAATCTACCTCACTAGCTGAAGCTGTTTTGTAATTTGTTTCAAAGAAAGATGGAAATCTAGAATCTTGCATAGTTTATTGGGACTTGAAGTGTCCACCAGTCCCTGTTGCCAGTAAGCCTGCCCTGTCAGCTTCAGTCAAGTCCTGCCACAGTCTATAACTACAGCCCTATTGTAGTCTGCTATCGTTTCAGTACACTAAAGTTGTCAGGTCCTGGACCTGAACCCGGAACCTCTGCTGTGTCTGACAGTAACTCTTTTCACTGAGCCACCTGAAATGCTCGACAGCTCCCTGGACAATTCCTTGAATGATCCTGCCTTGAACCTTGTTTCTTTTGAACTTTGAACCTTTTGCTCCTCCCATAAACTTCCTGATTTAAGTCATGATTCTGCATTTTATGTTTGCCAGATTATGATGCTCTCTCCAGCAAATATCTAGCTCTTGTCACTCCTGCTGCTGTCCGTACTTCCGCTACCACTCCTTACTGACCTTTGGCTTGTTCCATGACTACGCATCTGCTTGATCCCATCCCACGACCACTTGTTACCGACCTGTGGCTTGTTTACTGACTACGCTTCTACTTGATCACACCTTCTATATCTGCTACCAGACCCCGGCTTGCTCCTGGTTGGTCAATCCTGAGGGCCAGGACTTGGTGCTAACATGCAGCAATCTACACTGTCAGGAGCTCTGGTGAACACCATTTGGAGCTTACACTCTGCACTTCGGGTGAGCCCACGTCATCCGCCAGGGTGACATGCTTGTATACCTATCCTGCTGGTCAGTGGGAGCTTCTCTACTATTATTGCTACTGGTCTCCAAGGTTTACCTTGACAACAGTCCTGTTGTGGTCAGTTCAGCCACAGCCCTCTGCAGTCCTGCTACTGTCTGCTACAGACAATCCAGCTACTGTCTTTTACAGTCAGCACTACTACGTCCCGCTATGGTTCTGTTGCCAGGCCTTCTACCTGTAAAGCCCTGCTTCCAGTGCACCCTAGCACCTGCTTTATGCAACCTCCTCCTATGCTCTCCAGGCACCTGTCTTTGCATCCATGATTATCTGTTGGGAAATCTTGGAAAAGTTTGCAGCTAAGTTTTTTTTAGCCTTAAAGGGATTGTAAAGCCAGAAGGTTTTTTTTTTTTTTTTTACCTTAATGCAGTCTATTGTGTTGTGTTTGTTAAAATATGATTTTTTATATTAATCAGACATAACATTACATGGGCCAATATTATAATAGTGGTTGCTCATAGATTACTGTCAGGTTTTGGCTTGAGTAGATATTTCTCAAACAAATGCTGCTGCATACAATGGGTACGTAGATACCATTGTTGTATTCATTTGACAGTTTCAACAGTCAATTGTTTCTACAGCTACAGTAAACAGGTATGTTTTCTGTTGTTTGGTAACTATGGTTAACAGCCTGACACATAAAAGGGGGATTCAGGCATAAGCTAGGGACACATCATCATGCTTTAAGATCAGAAGCCACTCATGATACTTGAAGGTGCCTGGTTTCAAGGAGAATCGTTGCCAGTGGAGATCACGAACATACAGTAACCGAAGTTAAGTAACTCTTAAGTGTATTTGTACTGTTATAGACCATAGGCTGTTCATTTGCTAGGCATTTTGCTTGTTATAGATATCTGTCAGACTTGTATTGTATTCCTAATGTTGTAATAGTTTTGTATGTACAGCATCTTTGTATAATAAAAGCACATTTACACACTGCAGAAGTCTCAGCTTCCTTGCTTATACCACAAAGTAACCTTGCTAGATAGACGCAAGCAAAACACTATGCATTAAGATGAAAAGCCTTCTGTGTGCAGCAGCTTCCCTAACACTTATCTGAGATCCCTCTCTGTCCAGCAATGTCTATGAGTGTCTCAGCCAGCCAATATTCTCCTACCTGATTGGCTGAGACACAGCGGGGGCACCATTGGCTCCCGCTGCTGTCATTCAAAGTCATCTAGCCAACCGGGGGAGAGAGGGGTGGGGCCAGGTCGGGGCTTCATGTCTGAATGGACACAGGGAGCTGTGGCTCGGCTCGGGTACCCCCATAGAAAGCTGCTTGCTGTGGGGGCACTGAACAGGAGGGAGGGGCCAGGATCACAGAAGAGGGACCCCGAGAAGAGAAGGATCTGGGCTGCTCTGTGCAAAACCACTGTACAGAGAAGGTAAGTCTGACAGGTTTGGTATTTTTATAGTAAAAAAACAAGACTTTACAATCACTTTAAGCAGAATTTGAAGGACTACTAGTCAGAGAACATAGTTATGGGAATCTGGGGCACATTTGTGGTATATAACAAGAGCAGTTACATCTCCATATTCATGATTTCTACCTGTGTAGCCATCAATCATACAGCTCTACACAGGCATCCCTGCAATGCTGTACACCAATCTTTATGTAGTATAATAGTGTCTACAAGGTCATAAATGTAATTACAAGCCTCTAAACAACTGAAGATATAGCCACAAAAATAGAAATAGGACTTGGTTAAACTTTCTCTTGAATTAAATATTTCCTAAGGGAAATATAGGGAGCTTCTTCTGAAATTGTCAGTTGCCTGACAGTTATCAACCCTCTGAATTCAATATGCTGGCCAATAACCTTGCAAAGGTCGGGATAGTCATAATACAGAACTAGAGCTTTCCAATAAGCAAAAGGGGGAAGGGGTGTCTCCTGATTGCAGACCTAAAGTTCTGACTCAGGAGGGTGCATGGTAGAGAGGCCATCTGCGCCTGCTGGCAAGAGGCAGGCTTTTCTACTCAGGTTGTGGCTACTTGGCAGTGTGGCTCCAAGGAGACTTCTCACACATCTTCTGGACCTGTCCATATATTGGAAGCTTCTGGGTGGAGAGGTGGCGGCTTTGCTAAACTCCATCTTATCCGCCCCCTTTGCCGATTTCTATGTCAGTATGTTTGTTGGGTTTGGTGGAGGATATTCTTCCTACAGAGGCAGAGCGGGCATTTGCTAATATTACATTGTGTTAGGCTAGAAAAGCTATTGCCCTGTATTGGAAGAAACCTTCCCCCGCCTACACTTTTATACTGGAAACAATTGGTCAATAACAGTTTACCATTACATAGAGATACCTACGTGAATAGAGGTTGTCCACGCAAAAATACTATAAAATCTGGGCTGTTTGGCTGGCCGAGCCTTGCACGACATCGGCCACCAATATCAGTTTCTGATATGATGCTGATACATATTTTGTCATATAGATTACATGGATTGCTGAAGATAGGATCTGCTATGGATGTATATGAGTTGGCGTGGATATATCTGGGCTTAGAACTGGAGATTGCCGCGGTCCAGGTCAGCAGGACCGGGGGGGGGGGTGAGGAAGGGGACCTGTGTAAGTTCACCTTACAGATTTTTCTGTAAAGGTGAACTTACCCTTTAAGCAAACTGTAATGCGTACACACGAGCGTTTTTTCAATCGGAAAAATCTTGGATGTTTTTTTCTGACGGAATTCCGCTCAAGCTTAGCTTGCATACGCACGCACTGAACTGTCAACCGTCAAGAACGCGTTGACGTACAACACTACGACGAGCCGAGAAAATTAAGTTCAATGCTTCCGAGCATGCGTCAAATTGTTTCCGAGCATGCGTTACTAACTTTTTCCGACAGAAAAATTGAGAACCTGCTCTCATTCTTTTGCTGGCGGGAACTCGGCCAGCAAAAGTCCAATGGAGCATACACATGGTCGCATTTTCAGACCAAAAGCTCTCATCTTTTGCTGGCCGAATTTTCCGATCGTGTGTACGGGGCATAAGACTTTGGACACCTTGGTTTTCATGTACCTCGAACAAATTTAGTTAATTAAAACTTGAAAGTTCGGTTGCACTTTAACCACCTGAGATCCGCGTATAGCCGAATGACGGCTACAGCGTGGATCTAAGATGCCGGGACTACGTCTATTGATGCCGCGCGCGCGGCACGCTCTCTGATCAGCGAGTCTGTGAGACTCGCTGGATCACAGATCCAAGTAAGGGGTCGATCCCGACCCTTCACCACGTGATCAGCTGTCAGCCAATGACAGCTGATCATGTGATAATAACAGAGCCGGTAATCGGCTCTATTTCCTCACTGCGCTGACAGCACAAGGAGAAAAAAAAAAGCCGATCACCGGCGGCAGTGAGAGGGACATCAGTCCCTCTCACTGCAATGTGCCCAAGGTTCATGGTGCCCACCTGTGCCCTATACCAGTGCCCACCAGCTTCACCTGTCAGTGCCCACAGTGCCATCTGTCAGTGCCCACAGTGCCATCTGTCAATGCCTACAGTGCCAGTGCCCACAATGTGCCTTTACAGTGCTGCACATCAGTGTCACCTACCAGTGCTCATCAGTGTCACCTACCAGTGCCCATCAGTGTCCCCTACCAGTGCCCATCAGTGCCACCTTTCAGTGCCCATCAGTGCCACATATCAGTGCTCATCAGTGCCATCTATCAGTGCCACCTATTAGTGCGCATCAGTGCCATCTATCAGTGCCCATCAGTGCCACCTATCAGTGCCATCTATCAGTGCCCATCCGTGCCACCCATCCGTGCCCAGCAGTGCCATCTTATCTGTGCCCATCAGTACCGACTTATCTGTCCCCACCAGTGCCACCTTATCTGTGCCCACCGGTGCAGCCTATCAGTGCCCACCAGTGCCGCCTGATCAGCGCATATCAATGAAGCAGAAAAAATTACCTGTTTGCAAAATTTTATAACAAACTATTAAACATGATTTTTTTTTTTTGTTTTTTTGTTTGTTTAGCAAAAAATAAAAACCCAGCTGTGATTAAATACCACCAAAAGAAAGCTCTATTTGTGGGAAAAAAATTATAAAAATTTAATTTGGGTACAGTGTTGTATGACCGCGCAATTGTTATTCAAAGTGCGTCAGCGCCGAAAGCTGAAAATTGGTCTGGACAGGAGGGGGGATTAAGTGCCCAGTAAGCAAGTGGTTAAATGCTGAATTATACCCATGTATGAATGCTTTATACAGTTCCTCAAAGGTATCTTTGTAATGCAGAACGCCCGTCTTTACATAGTGTCTATGAGGGACTCTGTGCATGAAGGGAGAGGTTTGTACATGCCTATGGTAATGTTTTCTGTTATCACCAGTTAATTAAATCAATTATTCATGAAGGATAAATGGTAACACTATATTGTAATATTATGCAAACATCTCTGCACTGCGGTCAGGGGAAGGTTATCACGTTTTTATTCCTTCTCCTCGTCGTGATATTGCAGCGCCCAGGGAATGCTGGGATGTTTCTCCTCATTTTTTTTTCCACAGCCACGTCATGACACGGACATACTTACACACTGACACAGAATGCCGAAGAAGGAACGTGACCGAGAAGTGTGCATCCCAGAAAAAAATGTCACTATGTATAGTACAAATATGGAAATTATTCATTTTGTGTATCTCATTTCCACATTTCCCGATCTGATAAGTGATATGAAAATACAAGCGAGTAAAGTCACCTTCATGACCCTGGATCTGCAACCTCAACCAGGGGCGGACTGACAACTCATGGGGCCTCCGGGCAATAGGAGATTATGGGGCCCCCAGGCAATCAGAGATTATGGGGCCACACAGTATAAACACGCACAGTATACAATCACACAGTATACAAAGACATGTACACACAGTATACACAGACATGTACACACAGTATACACAGACATGTTTCTATTGGCTGAGAAGGTACCGGAGAGGTGGGGCAGCTATAATCTCTGGATTTTTAGACCAAAAGGATGTCGGTAAGGGACATTTCAGAGACAGATGTAAAAAAAAAAAAAAAAAAAGATTTTTACATACTGTCCCTGGTTTTACTGAGGCTGGAAACCCTGATGGGGCCCCCTAGTGGCCCAGGGCCCGAGTGGCCCAGGTCAGTCCACCCCTGTCCTCAACCCTTCTTTACCTTTCCAAATACATTTTGCCTGCATGTGTCAGAAATTTGCACTGGAGTTTTGCCTCTGAAAGGTTCTCTCACTGACTATTTTATCTGTATCTATCTATATACAGTAAAACCTTGGATTGCGAGCATAATTCATTAAGGAAGCATGCTTTTAACCACTTACTTACCGGGGATTTAAACCCCCCCCCTCCTGCCCAGACCAATTTTCAGCTTTCAGCGCTGACGCATTTTGAATGACAATTGTGCGGTCATACAACACTGTACCCAAATGAAATTTTTTATAATTTTTTTCCCACAAATAGAGCTTTTCTTTGGTGGTATTTAATCACAGCTGGGATTTGTATTTTTTGCTAAACAAACAAAAAAAGATGGAAAATAAAAAAAAAATAAAAAAATCATGTTTTATAGTTTCTTATAAAATGTATATATAATTTTTATATATGCTGCACTGGTGGGCACTGATAGGCTGCACTGATGGGCACTGATAGGCACAGCTAAGGCGGCAATGATAAGGTGGCACTGATGGGGACAGATAAGGCGGCACTGATGGGCCCTGATGGGTGGCACTGATGGGTGGCACTGATGGGTATCACTGATAGATGGCACTGATGGTCACTGATAGGTGGCACTGATAGATGGCACTGATGGGCACTGGTAGGTGACACTGATGGGCACTGATGTGCAGCACTGTTGTTGAGGCACTGATTGTGTGCACTGATGGGTAGCACTGTGGACACTGATGGGTGGCGCTGGTGGGCACTGGTAGGCAGCACTGTTGCCTATTGCTAGGTGGCACTGGCAGGGGGCACAGGTGGGCACTGAGGATCTAGCGGCAGCCCGCCGTGATCGGGACCGATGTCCCTCTCTCAGCCGCCGGTGATTGGCTTTTTTTTTCTCCTCACGCTGTGGAAAAAATAGCCGATTACCGGCTCTGTTGACATCACATGATCAGCTGTCATTGGCTGACAGCTTATCACTTGGTAAGGGGTCGGGATCGACCCCTTACTCCGATTTGTGATCCAGCGAGTCTCATAGATTAGCTGATCACAGAGCACGCAGCTGCAGGGGGCACGCAGGCCGCTAGGGCACGGGACAACGTCAATAGACGTAGTCCCGGCAAAGCAGGTCCATGCTCCGGATCTGAAGTGGTTAATCCAAAGCACTTGTATATCAAAGCGAATTTCCGCATAAGAAATAATGGAAACTCAAATTATTCGTTCCACAACCATTTATTCATCAGTCCTTCAGTTTATAGTCCATATCAAAAGATTATAGCACACATCTGGTGGTCCTGTCCCGTTATCTAAAAATTCTGGAATGAAGTCCACAACATAACATCAATGGTAACCACCCTTGCCTTATGCCCCGTACACGCGATCGGACTTTCCGACAACAAAACCGTGGAATTTTGTTCGAAGGTTGTTGGCTCCAACTTGTCTTGCACACACACGGCCACACAAATGTTGGCCAACAATTACAAACGTAGTGACGTACTAGACATACTACGTGTTTTTTCAGCTCTTTAACGCCACACTTTGGGCTCCTTCTGCTAATTTCGTGTTAGTAGAGGTTTGGTGAGTGTTTATTCGTGCTTTTCAGTTCGTTTCTGAACGGCCGTTCATCAACCAACCATGTTGCAGAATCGGAGGAGATAACATGTTATTTATTATTGGCCTTGGAGTTATTGCTTTGACCCAAGTCCAGTCCAGGAACTGGAGGAGGAGGATTTCTTGGACCAAAAATTGGTTGCTTTATTAATCATGACCAATTATGTCATATGCATTTGCTGCGGGAGCTCCAGAAGAATAATCCAGATGATTTTCAGAATTTTCTCCAGATGACAGACCCCTGCTTTAACCAACTCTTGACATTGGTGACCCCCTATATTAACCACTTCAATACAGGGCTTTTAAACACCCTTCCTTACCAGAGCACTTTTTGCGATTCGGCACTGCGTCGCTTTAACTAACAATTGCGCGGTCGTGCGCCGTTACACCCAAACAAAATTGACGTCCTTTTTTTCCCACAAATAGAGCTTTCTTTTGGTGGTATTTGATCGCCCCTGCGGTTTTTATTTTTTGCGCTATAAACAAAAGAAGAGCGACAATTTTGAAAAAAAAAACACAATATTTTTTACTTTTTGCTATAATAAATATCCCATTTTTAAAAAAAAAAACAATTTTTTTCCTCAGTTTAGGCCGATACGTATTCTTCTACATATTTTTGGTAAAAAAAATCGCAATAAGCGTATATTGATCGGTTTGCGCAAAAGTTATAGCGTCTACAAAATAGGGGATAGATTTATTAATTTTTTATTTATTTTTTTTACTAGTAATGGCGGCGATCTGCGATTTTTTTTTCGTGACTGCGACATTGCGGCGGACACTTCGGACACTTTTGACACATTTTTGGAACCATTCACATTTACACAGCGATCGTTGCTAAAAATTGCAATGATTACTGTGTAAATGTGACTGGCAGGGAAGGGGTTAACACTAGGGGGCGCTGCAGGGGTTAATGTGTTCCCTAATAGAAGTGATTCTAACTGTAGGGGGAGGGGACTCAAGGGGAGGAGACCGATCATGTGATCCTCCGTACTGGGATCACATGATCGGTCTCCTCCCTGCTGACAGGACGTGGAGCTGTGTGCTCCACGGTCCCGCCCGGTCCCGTTGTTTTAACGGGCAATCGCGGGTGCCCGGCGGACATCGCGGCCGCCGGGCACTCGCACCGGGTCCCGAGCGATGCCGCCGGCGGCGCGCGCGCGCCCCCCAGGCGGCCGGGAATCCGAGGACGTCATATGACGCCCACCCAGGATGGTAGATCCACCTTGTGGGCGTCATATGACAATACAGCGGTATTGAAGTGGTTAAGAAGCAGGACACATGCAAGAGACTTTTATAAAAATTTTTGGTTGAACAATGATTTGATTTGGTATATTTTCTATATTTTTGGATGCATAGAATGCACTTTTTGGTAAAGTTCTATTGGCAGATATCATGTCTAATTTTATTTGTTTTCTTTTTTAATGCAATAAAAAAAAATTGTGTAGAATAATACTTGGCGATGTGTTTTACTTCAAATGACAGTTTGGGAGTCGGCAGTTACATTTTAAAAAATACAATGTAAAATTAACAAGGGACACCAACATAGTTGTATCTTTGTTCTTAAAAACTACAGGATAATGGTGTTGTGGTAACTTGCCTAAATAAAAAAAAAAAGCATAATAATATTATTCTTGATATCACTAGAAAATAAAAAATGTTGAAAATTTGTTTGCAATAACTCCATCAGTATCACCAGCAAAGCAGCTTCATTATTATCCCATTAACCACTTCCTGACCGGCGCACACAGATATACGTCGGCAGAATGGCACGTACAGGCAGGAGGGCATATATATAAGTCCCTCCTTAATGCCTGTCCGTGCCATCGGGAGCGCGCCGGGAGCGGCGCGCTCCCGCGCCGGTCGGGACCCCCGTGAGTCCGGTCGCGGGCCCCGCGGACTCGATCGCTGCGGGGACCCCCGCGATCGTCTCACGGGAAGGCTGAACGGGGAGATGCCGAGATAAACAGCATCTCCCCGTTCTGCCTAGCAACTAGTGACGCCGATCTCTGCTCCCTGTGATTGGAGCAGAGATCAGCATTCACTAGCTGACAGCCACGCCCCCCCACAGTAAGAAACACACCTCTAGGCATACTTAACCCCTACACTGCCCCCTTGTGGTTAACCCCTTCAATGCCAGTGTCATTTATACAGGAATCAATGCATTTAAATAGCATTGATTGCTGTATAAATGACAATGGTCCCAAAAATGTGTCAAAAATTTCCGATGTGTCCGCCATAATGTCGCAGTCACAATAAAAATCGCTAATCGCCACCATTACTAATAAAAAAAAAATATTAATAAAAATGCTTTAAAACTATCCCCTATCTTGTAAACGCTATAACTTCTGCGCAAACAAATCAATAATCGATTATTGCAATTTTTTTTTTACCAAAAATATGTAGAAGAATACGTATCGGCCTAAACTGAGGAAAAAAAATGTTTTTTTTATATATTTTTGGGGGATATTTATTATAGCAAAAAATAAAAAATAATGCGTTTTTTTTTCGCTCTTTTTTGTTTATAGCGCAAAAAATAAAAACCGCAGGGGCGATCAAATACCACCAAAAGAAAGCTCTATTTGTGGGAAAAAAAGGACGTAAACTTTGTTTGGGAACCACGTCGCACGACCGCGCAATTGTCAGTTAAAGCGACGCAGTGCCGAATCGCAAAAGGGGCCTGGTCCTTTGGCTGCAAATTGGTCCGGTCTGAAAGTGGTTAAAGAAGAAGAGAATTGTGCGCTGCATTTGGAGATTTCATAATTTGCCGCGTCACGAATGTTAATTCTCCATTACGAACGCTACTTTACAAGACCGACCGCTTTTGCTTCCGAGCATGCGTGTTTGCACTAGTATTGTGAAAATGTGTATGTAGTAAACCGCGCTCCCTATGGGTTAATACCTTGTTATAAGTGCAAATAAAACTGTATAACTACAGGATTCCAGTGGAAAATTTATCAAACAATCAATCATAAGTGTACATAAAACTGTGGTCAAAATCAAAATATCACTTGGTGAAAAACACAACTCAAAAGTGTCCAAATAACCAATAGTTCAAGTCCAAAGAAGCTCACCAAATATTCTCCAGTAAGAAGGTGATTTTTCCAATGATTAGGTGACTGTAGGAATCCTCCACCAACACCAAGCACTCAGCCTACTCACCAGATGGAGATGATCCCTGTTACATAGATCATAACAGCTTTGGAAGATTGGGAAATATCTGAAGATCCGTCTCGGAAAGCCCAGTGTTAACTCTGGTGCATTTTTCAAAGGAATAGCCACACGCATCCAGGTCAGACATGAAATAAAGAGCAATCTCCCATGGTGAAGTATATCATAAAAAGGGGGATTATTTAATAAAAAAATGTTTCGTCAGTACGTCTGACATCATCAGGGGTGATCCCTGAAGACGTCAGACGTACTGATGAAATGCCTTGGGTGTGGTCAAGCGTGGAACATTACTTCTGTCCATAGTAGAATGAAAGTGGTGCGCAAAACGGCGCTGTATGCTTTTAACTTTTAACTTTTGTTTGTTTGCTGGATGGCCTTTAGAGATATTAAATAAACCCCCCTTTTTATGATATACTTCACCATGGTCAGACATGAAATAAGGAACAATCTCCCATGGTGAAGTATATCTTAAAATTTATGATATAGGGAGCTGGTGTGCTCGTTCCCGTCCGGCGAAGGATCGGGGTCAGGTAGGTCAAAACGGGGGCTCGGGGGCGCTGCAGCACCACAGGAGGTTTTTCACCTTAATGCATAGAATGCATTAAGGTGAAAACCCCCTTTAAGTGGTTAAGGCACCGAGATAGTGCCTAGATATTTCCTTGAGAAAAATATATATCATACAAGTATACAATGCTAGACAAAGAAATGTTAAGGTCAGAATAAATTATATAAACATGAACTCAGGTTACTAATGCAGCAATTATTTATTTATATACATTATTCATTTATACATCTACTTATTTTTTTCTGGTGAATACATCAAATAGTTGTTAAGAAAGGTCTCGCCCTAACATCACAAATCATAAATTACATGCTCTAGTCTTCTATCCATACTACATAATACACCTATGGATTGCATGCAATAGGAATAAAAAGGAAGAGTTCTAGGAAATAATATGAGTAATAACAAAGCAAAACCAAACAGAACAAACTGTTCTATACCAGCGGACTTCACCGTCACAATATGAGGCAGAGACACCATCTATAAAAACATACATTCCATTCAATAAAAATATGACATATAAAAAACACCCCATAATGTTGACACATATGCAAATTGTACCCAACAATGGAATTGGAGTAAGGCACCCCTCCTAGTCATGTACATTAGGGTAACATACACTATTACCAAAAGTATTGGGGCTCCTGAACTTTAATGGCATCCCAGTCTTAGTCCGTAGGGTTCAATATTGAGTTGGCTCCACCCTTTGCAGCTATAACAGCTTCAACTCTTCTGGAAAGGCCATCCACAAGGTTTAGGAGGGTGTCTATGGGAATGTTGGTTCATAAAGACATGGATGAGTGAACTTGGGGTTGAGCAACTTGACTGGCCTGCACAGAGACCTAATAGAACACCTTTGGGATGAATTAGAGTGGAGACTGTGAGCCAGGCTGTCTCATCCAACATCGGTGCCTGACCTCAAAAATGTCCTTCTCGAAGAATGGCCAAACATTCCCATAGACACACTCCTAAACCTTGTGGACGGCCTTCCCAGAAGAGTTGAAGCTGTTATAGCTACAAAGGGCGGGTCAACTCAATATTGAACCCTACGGACTAAGACTGGGATGCCATTAAAGTTCAGGCGCCCCAATACTTTTGGTAATAGTGTATGTTACCATAATGTACATGACTAGGAGGGGTGCCTTACTCCAATTCCATTGTTCGGTATAATGTGTATATGTGTCCCAAAATGTGTCATTAAAATTCATGTGTGTGTGTAAAGGCAGGCGTCCCAATACTTTTGGTAATATAGTGTATATCTATGCTTGGTAGGGCTCCAAATTTCTTCTCCAAGTCCAAACATGGTGCATTTCACACAAAATAGCTTCTTTTAGGACAGTGGAGTTTGTATTTTGCATTCGGACTGCGCACAAATATAGGTCTTGGGGGCAGGCATTGGGGAGAAAAGGAATCAGCACACCTATGGGGGTTCCATGTTCCAATAGGCGGGACGTAGAGAAACTTTCTGGTCACAATAACCAATGACATTTCAATTTCCTTTTTCCAGAAGAAAAAAATGGGAACAATAGCCACCAAAGATGTAGACAAGAAGGAAGGAGGAGGTTAAAGTTTTTCCCCAAAAGACATTTAGGAAGTGGGTCAGTATCCACAGAGTAGTAAAAGAATACATTTCACGGATATATTATAGGCTGTTAAATCTCCAATCCCACCGATTGCCACCAGTACAGAAGCCAACAGATGTCGCCATCCATGTTGCTGTGACCAGAACTTTTCCCTTCCTCCAATCTATTGGAACATGGGATTCCCTTGGGTGTGCTGATTCCTTTTTCTTCCCTATGCCCACCCCCAAGACCTATATTTGTGTGAAGTCCAGGGGTCAAGTCCTGGGGAAAAAAGTGTGGGAACTCCCACCCAAGATCCACTCGCCCACCAACAAAAAAAAATGATACGCTCATATGCACGAACGCTTCAAAAGTGCTATTTTTCATCCAATTTTCATATTGTGTGTATGAAGCTTAACTGTTAGTACATAAAAAAAACAAAAAAAAACAATCCTCAATAAACATAAACACGGTAATTCTCTGAATAATCAGCATTCATTCAATTGTGCTTCCATGCAAATGTGAACATCATGTTCTGATCTTTATTGGGGAATGTTATTTTGTATATAGAGTGTTTATGTGGTGAGTTTACACTTTTTATTGAACAGAGTTTGGATAACACAGGGTTAAACGGAAAGGTCATAAATGAACTGCACATTATCTGGACAGAATGTTGGGGAGATGGTGATGTGTTCCTGCTTAGGAGATGTATGTTAGCTTGGGGGGGCTGCAAACTCTGCAGGGCTCCAACACACACTCGCTGCTATTCCAACCCTTCACATATTTCCACATAAACTTCCCTCCTGGCATTAAACGTTGCCAGGTATTGTCCTCAGCTTACCACCCCAAACTGATGTTCCTCTCTCAGCTCACCTCTCTCCCTGCATGTCCTGTGAGCAGAATAGCTGTGCTCCTCCTCTGGGTTGTCTCATCATATGGCACTGTAGATAGAGGAGGGGGAATTCAGCGGGACACACAGAGCAAGTATGCAGGAGACTGGGGGGGGGGGGATATGAGGAAACAGAAAATCATGAGGGGCCGGCGGGGAGGAGCGCATCACAAGTGGTCTGACTAAATACAATCCCTTAGCAGCAGGGACCTTATCTACCTGTCAGCTAGCTGTGATTGACAGGTAGATCGAAGCGGAAGCTGTCATGGGGCCCCCTACTGGCAATGCCTGAATGGTCAGGTGTGCGGCACTTACTATTGCGAGCTGTGTCGGCAGCTGCTGGTGTAGCACCTGCCACACGGCTCGCATACTTCAAAGTCTTGCAGGACACGGCTGCTAATGGGAACTGAGTTCCTGTTGTGGAAAAAGTACAGGAACTCCGTTCCCATGCGTTCCCGCAGTACTTGAGCCCTGAAGTCCAATATACAAACCCAACTGCCCTAAAGAAGCAAATTTTTCTTCTTGAAATGTGTTAACGTTTGGACTTGGAGAAGTAATTTGCCACCATTCCAAGCGTGGTTCATGTAACCTTACTGTACATGACTAGGAGGGATTCCTTACTCCCTTTCCATTGTTGGGTATAATTTGCATGTGACCCCATTATGGGGTGGCTTTTATCCACTTACCGACGGCAATACGTATATATACGTTGCAGTTTGCATGTAGTTTACCGGGACCCCGGTACGGTTTTGTTGCAGCCGCTGGCTGGCTTTCTCTTGGAAGCATTCTGAGAGGCTCATGAGCCGCTGAAATGCTTTCTGAAGCTGCAGGAGGGGACGCCCCTCCCCCTCCCGCCAGTGTTTCTCAGGCTTGTCGTTTCCGCCGGTTTGCCCAGTCTGGAAGTAAATCTTTTTTTTTTTTTTTTTTTTTACAGCAAAAGTTCAAAAAAAAATTTGCATTTAAAAGGTAAAGATGAGATTTGAGGTCTCTTTGACCCCAGATCTCTCCATAAAGAGGACCTGTAATCCTTTTTTTTTTTTTACAATGAATGTTTACATTCTGTGTAATAGGAATAAAAGTGTTCAAAAAATAAATAAAAAAGGAACAGAGTAAATATAAAAATTTAAATAAATACAAAAAATAATTGAACCACTTCAATAGAGGGCACTTAAACACCTTCCTGCCCAGACCAATTTTGAGCTTTCAGCGCTCTCACACTTTGAATGACAATTGCGCGGTCATGCTACACTGCACCCAAATGAAATTTCTATAATTTTTTCCCCACAAATAGAGCTTTCTTTTGGTGGGATTTGATCACCTATGCGTTTTTTATTTTTTGCTAAACAACTAAAAAAAGACTTTGTAAATAAGTAAGTTTTCTCCTTCACTGATGGGCACTGATGGGGCTGCACTGATGGGCACTGATAAGGTGGCACTGATGGGCACAGATGAGGTGGCACTGAGGTGGCATTGATGGGCACTGATATGTGGCACTGATAGGCGGCACTGATAGGCGACACGGATGGGAGACACAGATGGGCACTGATAGGTGGCACAAATTGGCACTGATAGCTGGCACGGATTGGCATGGATAGGCGGCACGGATAGGCGGCACAGATGGGCATGGATCGGCACTGATAGGTGGCATGGATGGGCACTGATAGGTGGCACGGATAGGCACTGATAGGTGGCACGTATAGGCACTGATAGGTGGCACGGATAGGCAGCATTGTTTTGTATTGATGGATGCCAATCAGTGCAAAACAATAATGCATGCCAATCAGTGATGCCCATTGTGGGCACTGATTGGCATCCATTGTGGGCACTGATTGGCATCCATTGTGGGCACTGTGTGTCATCCCTGGTGGTCTAGGGTGGCATCCCTTGTGCTGCGCATCCCTGGTGGTCTGGTGGCGTCCCTGGTGGTCCAGTGTGGGCATCTTCAGGGGGGCTGTGCTGATAATCATTCAGCACAGACACCCCCTGTCGGAGGAGCAGCTGATCGGCTCTCCTCTACTCGCGTCTGACAGACGTGAGTGAGGAAAAGCCGATTACCGGCTCTTCCTATTTACACTGTGATCAACCGTGATTGGACACGGCTGATCATGTGGTAAAGAGTCTCCGTCGGAGACTCTTTACCAAGATCGTAGTTGCGAGGTGTCACACTGACACCCCGCAACAACGATCACCGCGATGCGTGCCCCCGGGGGGGCGCAGCGGCTCAAAATCCTTAGGACGTCCTATGACGTCCGGTCAGGATTTGACAACCACTTTGCCGACGTCTATTCACAATGGGCGGGCGGCAAGTGGTTAAAGTGCCCCCATCCCTCCGTGCCCACGCACAGAAGCGAACGCATACATAAGTTGCACATGCTTATGTAAATGGTGTTCGTACCATTAGACTCTTGCCCTTCTCTCTCCCCCTGTCCATACCAGGTGATCCCTGTGTGCCCCACATGACTGTCCAATAGCCAAGAGGGCCCCATACTCCTCTTCTTCTTTCTGGTTCTGCTTTTGTTTGTTGTTTTTATTTTGGTTGGATTCACCACAAATTTTGATTCCACTATTGGTCAACCATGGGTTCTATCATGTCGCTCAGGCATAGTGAGTAGCTGTTGATGTGTAATTCCATCTTCCCTTCATCTTTACTCCTATGCCCCAATGAGTAATGAATGTTGTTCTCGGCTCTTGATTGGATAGTTTGATAGCAGGGAATGCCATTGGCTCCCGCTGCTGTTAATCAAATCGGATGATGCGGGGGGGCGGGGCAGAGTCCGGCATTCTGTGTCTATGGATGCAAATGCTAGACTCGGGAGCACGCCCGCGAGCTAACCCCCCCAGGAGAGCGCTTCTCCCAGGGGGTTTACCGATGCGGGGAGGAGCCGCGAGCGCCGCCGGGGGACCCCAGAAGACCCCAGAAGACGATTATCGGGGCCACACTGTGCAAAATGTACTGCACAGTGGAGGTAAGTATATGTTTGTTATTTAAAAAAAAAAATGAAGGTTTACAAACACTTTAAAAGGGTATAGCAGTGTGAAATAATTAGTGTTAACATGTGGTCACACCCCTTTAACACCTGGTAGATTATATGCATTGACAATATATTGGGATCTGAGTACATGAATGAATGAATGACTTGTATAGCGCTACCTATGCAAACTGAATCACCTCAGGGTGCTTTTTCCACTGGTGTCCATCTGCGGTATAGCGCGGTCCTTGCCCTGTGGGGTCCTGACATGCTTACAAACACATACACATACAACATACATATATTTGGCCAATTTTATTGACAGGATCTAATTAACCTACCAGCATGTTTTTGGAGTGTGGGAGGAAACTGAAGTACCCGGAGGAAACCCACGCAGGCACAGGGAGAACATGCAAACTCCAGGCAGAGGGTGTCGTGGTCGGGATTTGAACCAGTGACCCTAATGCTGCCAGGTGAAAGTGCTACCCACTACACCACTGTGCTGCCCTACAGGTACAGTATATCTTGTTCCTTAATGAGGTGTGCAGGCTGTTCCACATCCACAGAAGGTTACCGAATGTTTGACAAGAGCGATGTCATGTCATTGGTGACAAAGATATCTTCACAATGATATACCTCAGTAGTTATTTCCATTCCGTTGAAGCGGACTCCTGCAGTAAGAGGAGGATAGCTCTCAATGCCTTTCCCAGATTATAGATCTGCTTCATCATAATATATACTGTAGGAGGTATAGCGAAATTATAACAAAAAGTAACTACATATAATGTCAAATTAATTGCATATATAATGATCATTTACAGATATCAGACATACAATCCTTCTCATCCTAGGGGAGATTGCATGGAATACAAAAGGAGTTTGGAAAGGCAATTTTAACATATCTAAAAAAAATATAAAGAATGAAAGAATGTACAGGTTTATTTTTTATTAGACATTAGTTTTCGTCCGCATGCATTTTCGTCTGAATTTCGGGTATTTTCGTTATCGTTTTAACAAACGATAACGAAAGTGCAGAATCCGAAAAACGAAAGATCAGACATTAACAAATGCTTTATTTTCGTTTTCGTTGTGACAACAGTTCGATATAAATAGGAGATTCGACATGACGCTGACAATAACAATTTGTGTCCATCGAACCTGTGGTCGAATGTGCCTAACTTTAACTCTATTAGTCCAAGATGATTCGACATAGGGAGAAAAGATTCGACATAGGGAGAAAAGATTCGACATAGAGAGGAAAGGTTTGACATAGAGAGGAAAGGTTTGACATAGAGAGAAAATATTCGACATAGAGAGGAAAGATTCGACATAGAGAGGAAAGATTCGACATAGAGAGGAAAGATTCGACATAGAGAGAGAAAAGATTCGACATAGAGAGAGAAAAGATTCGACATAGAGAGGAAAGATTCGACATAGAGAGAAAAGATTCGACATAGAGAGAAAAGATTCGACATAGAGAGCAAAGATCGCTGCTGGAATTGGGCGGGGGAAGTAAAATAAAAATAATGATGATGATGAATGTTATTGGCTGATTGTAACCAAAGAGGAGGAGCAGTAAAATAGCTAGAACTAAGTACACATGTACAGCTAACTTACTTTCACTTACGATTGCTAGCAGAGAGAGACACACCGAATCATTTCAGAAGACAGTCAATCTTAGCTGGTCCGTTTGTCAGAGAACCTGAATTCTTTAGCAATTAAGCATAAGCATAGCAGCAGAACAATAGTGAAGCAAGCTACAGTTCAACCTAACTTTTTCATAATAATTTGCTGCTATTGTGCTAGTGTTGTGAACTTGATAGTGATACTAGTGTTGCTAGTGTTGTGATAACCTCAGAGGCTGCCCGTGTTGTGGGGGGGGGGGGGATTTATTATTATAGATTCTATATTATAGATTGAGAGCCTATATATATTCTATATACCCTATCTTGTTACCTGTCTGATCAGTGATCACTAGACATGTGCAATTCATTTAGTTCCTAATTCGTTTTTTAACGAATTTTGACAAATTCGTTAATTGCGAATTTCCGAATTTTTCAATTTCCTAAATTTCTGAATTTTTCAATTTCCTAAATTTCCGAATTTCCGAATTTCAAAATTTCAAAATTTGGGAAATGACGAATTTCCGAAATTTCCGAAATTGCCAAATTTCCGAAATTACGAATTTCCGAATTTCTAATTTTCGGATTTCCGAATTTTTGAATTTCCGAATTTCGAATTTTCAGATTTCCGAATTTCGTATTTTTGGATTTCCAAATCTTCGAATTTTCGAATTTTCAAATTTCGTATTTTCGAATTTTCAAATTCCGAATTTTGGGATTTCCGAATTTTGGGATTTCCGAATTTTGGGATTTCCGAATTTTGGGATTTCCGAATTTTGGGATTTCCGAATTTCGGATTTTGGGATTTCCGAATTTCGGATTTTCGGATTTCCGAATTTCGGATTTTCGGATTTCCGAATTTCCGAATTTTCCAATTTCCGAATTCTGAATTTCGGATTTCGGATTTTCGGATTTTTGAATTTTCTGATTTTTTTGGGAATTCCGAATTTTCGGAATTCGGAAATTCAAAATTTTGAAAAATCGAAAATCTGAAAAAAAGAAAGAAAATCTGTTTAATTCTAAATAACTATTAAATTCTAGGTATTGGAATTCCCTTTCAAATTTGTCTGTTAGTGAACGTAACGAGTACGAATTTATCCGAAGTTACAAATTATCTGAAATAACGACTGCCGCATCTAACCAAATGTAACGTAACAATCTAATAATAATAAATAACAAAAATAATAATAAAACCTTTTTCCATTTGTTTAGATGCGGCATTCATTATTTCAGATAATTCGTAACTTCGGATAAATTCGTACTCGTTAATTTAATAGTTAGTTATTAATTAAACAGATTTTCTTTCTTTTTTCAGATTTTCACATTTTGGGATTTTCAAATCTTTGAATTCCCGAATTCCGATAATCCTAAAGTCCGAAAATTCGGAATTCTGAAAAACCGAAAATCCAAAATTCGTAAATTCGATAATTCGTAAATCCGAAAATTCAAAATTCGGAAATTCGGAAATCCGAAAATACGAAAATACGACAATACGAAAATCGGAAATTCGGAAATTTGGAAATTCGGAAATTTGGAAATTTGGATTTTATTGGGTGTTCGGAGATTGCAAATAGGACTTGTTACTATACTTACCTCGGGTTTATGTGCTTTGGTCAACCTACCACTAATGCTAACTAATACTACCCTGTGGAATATGCTGACTATCTCTACCTCTGAACCCTCCCCCCATTGCCCAGTTTAAAAGCCCCTCTAACTTTTCATCCATCTTCCCTATAGCTGCATAAATTCCAGTATATATACTGTGTGTTTGTAGACGCTTTAACTTTCACACAAACCAAATAATATACGCTTATTGGGATATTTTTTTTTACCAAAGACATGTAGAAGAATACACTTTGGTCTAAATTTATGAAGAAATTTGATTTTATTTTAAATGTTTTTTTACCAGAAAGTAGAAAATATCGGGGGGGGGTCAACATTTTTTGGTCGCAATAAAAATAAAAACCCAGTGGTGATCAAATACCACCAAAAGAAAGTTCTATTTGTATAGAAAAAAATTATACAAATGTAAACCTCAGTTAAAGTAGCGCAGTGCTAAATAGCAAAAAATGGCCTGGTCATGAAGGGGGTAAAACCTTTCGGAGGTCAAACTGGTTACATCCAAAGGGGATTGGTCTCATAAAAAATGATGGTCCTGATTGTTGTTTTAAAATCTTTCTATTAAAAATCAAAAATTTTAAATTCTGATTTCATTTCATTGTGGCCGGCGACTGCTTACCAAATCACTGAAGTGGCCATCGCTCTTCAAAAGGACCTGAGCACCTCTGGTATATATGAAAGCTGCACTGGCATGCTGCAACTGAATGTAAGTCAAAGTATTAGGAATTACCTGCCAGACTTGTATGATAATCAAATGAATCCTGATATGCCAGGATTTTAATTAAGGCCAAGTCATAAATAATCTCTGCATCCAAGATTGAATATAACAAGATCCTGGATGCAGCACTCGGAACTTGAGTAAAATAAAAAGAGTCAGCCAGAGTTTGTAAACTGTATATTATAGGTCAATTCCCTCAGATGCCCCTCCTCCATGACGACATCACGGAGCTGGTGGATGTTAGAGACCTTGCGCTCCTCCACCTTCTGTTTGAGGATGTCCCACAGATGCTCAATAGGGTTTAGGTCTGGAGACATGCTTGGCCAGTCCATCACCTTCACCCTCGGGTTCTTTAGCAAGGCAGTGGTCGTCTTGAAGTTGTGCTTGGGGTTGTTATCATGTTGAAATACTGCCCTGCGGCCCAGTCTCTGAAGGGAGGGGATCATGCTCTGCTTCAGTATGTCACAGTACATGTTGGCATTCATGGTTCCCTCAATGATCTGTAGCTCCCCAGTGCCGGCAGCACTCATGCAGCCCCAGACCATGACACTCCCACCACCATGACACTCCCACCACCATGCTTGACTGTAGACAAGACACACTTGTATGGTCTGAGCACTGACAGGCTGACCCCCCACCTCTGCAGCAATGCTGGCAGCACTCATACGTCTATTTCCCAAAGACAACCTCTGGATATGACGCTGAGCGTGTGCACTCAACTTCTTTGGTCGACCATGGTGAGGCCTGTTCTTAGTGGAACCTGTCCTGTTAAACCGCTGTATGGTCTTGGCCACCATGCTGCAGCTCAGTTTCAGGGTCTTGCCAATCTTTTTATGGCCATCTTCCTAGGCCATCTTTATGTAGAGCAACAATTCTTTTGTTAAGATCCTCAGAGAGTTCTTTGCCATGAGTTGCCATGTTGAACTTCCAGTGACCAGTATGAGACAGTGAGAGCGATAACACCAAATTTAACACACCTGCTCCCCATTCACACCTGAGACTTTGTAACACCAATGAGTCACATGGCTAATTGGGCTAATTGGGCCCAATTTGGACATTTTCAGGGGTGTACTCACTTTTGTTGCCTGCGGTATAGACATTAATGGCTGTGTGTTCACCTATTTTGAGGGGACAGCAAATTTACACTGTTATACAAGCTGTACACTCACTACTTTACATTGTAGCAAAGTGTTATTTATTCAGTGTTGTCACAAGAAAATAGAGAATAAAATATTATAAAAAATGGGAGAGGTGTAGTCACTTTTGTGAGATACTGTATGTAAAGCTAAAATCTGTCTGTCTCCCCACTAGGGACAATTACTTTTCTCTATGACCACTGCCATCAGGACTGATATTGACAATTCCACCCCCCCCAACGTGTGCTCCACCACCTGTCATGACATACGCTCACCTGAGGGAATTGACCTATAATATACAGTATATAAACATTACATTGTAGCAAAGTGTCATTTCTTCAGTGTTGTCACATGAAAAGATAGAATAAAATATTTACAAAAATGTGAGGGGTGTACTCATTTTTGTGCGATAGTGTATATTATAATGAGATTCAGGGTTATTTATTGGTAATTTGTGTAAGGTGTGCCATTAACTCCATAGCAGCGGTGGTTGGTCCATAAGGGGCGCTGCCCCCCTAATCTCCATGCGAGGCACTGGACAGCTCTAATTGGCTTCAAAAAGGGTGGGCTTGGGCGCAGAGCACTGCGCCCCGAACCCACCCACTTGTGACATTAACGAATCAACATTCGCTATTGTCTTCTTGTTTGTCCTCCTGGCCAATCAGGACAGGAAGCGAGTCTTATGCCACGTACACATGGTCGGAATTCTCGTCGGAAAAAGCTCTGATGGTTTTTCCGTCGGAATTCTGACAGAATTTCGCTCAAACTGTCTTGCCTACACACGGTCACACCAAATTCCGACGGTCAATAACACCACGGCATAAAACACGTTCGACTGCACTATAAAAGGGAAGTTTAATGCTTCCGAGCATGCATCGAATTGTTTCCGAGCATGCGTCGGAATTTTGCGTGTCGGAATTGCATACAAACGATCGGAAATTCCGATAGAAAGGTTTTCCGTTGGAAAAATTAAGAACAGGTTCTCAATCCAAAGTCCGTCGGAAATTTCCGACAGAAAAAGACCGATGGGCATACACACGGTCGGAAAATCCAGTGAAAAGCTTCCATCGGACTGTTTCCATCGGAAATTCCGACCGTGTGTACGCGGCATTAGGACCAGATTGGCCTGGAGGAGAAGCCGGGGAGGCTCGGAGGCGCCCGCGACACTGGATGGGGTAAGTGTGGACCTGGCGAGGGGGGGTTTTGTTTGCCGTCCACCCCCCAAAAAATGGAGCACCAGCCGCCACTGTTCCATAACATCAATAGGCTCCATTGCTTAAATCCAGGCGAAGAAAGTCCGGCAGCCTGGTCATGTCTTCAGTAATGCTTCTGTCACGTACCTGACGGTAGAGCCTGATATGCAGCGGACAGCCTCTCTTAAGCCCCATACACACGGTCGGACTTTTTCATGGATTCTGTCCGATCGGACAATGTTGTTGAAAAATCAGACCGTGTGTATGCACCATCGGACAGTGTATGTCGGATTGTCCGACGGACAAAGTCTTATCTCCTGCTGGAAAGATTTGCCGACAACACGGTCCGATCACACCAAATCCGATCGTGTGTACGGTTGTCCGACCGGACAAAGTGCTACGCATGCTCAGATCACATTACAAGACCAAAGCTATTGGCTACTAGCCTCTACGTAGTCCCGTCGTAGGCAACAAACGTCACCACGTTCAGAATGATCGGATTTTCCGACAACTTTGTCCGACCGTGTGTACGCAAAACCAACATCAGACAAAGTATGACGGACAGGATCCGACCGACCTGGTCCGCGGATTGTCCGACCGTGTGTATGGGGCTTTACACCTCTGACTCGAGGCCCCCCAGTAGAGCAGACAGGGAGCGCAGGAGTGCAGAGTCGCACGGGTGCCTGATTGGTTGCAGACCGTGGAATCCGAAGCAGCTGTAGGAGGAGCGGTAGCTCAGCAGGATTCTCCAGGCAGAAAAGAGGGATGGTACAGGCAGGCCGGGTCATACACTGGCGGACACGTCAGGAGCAGATGCTGAGGCAGAAGAATAGTCAGGATACAGGCCGGGTCGGTGATGGGATCGCAGCGAGGTAGCAGAAAGAGCAGGCAGGTGGTCAGACAAGCCGGGTCGGGTGCAGGCGGATAGCAGGAATAGTCAGAGGCAAGCCAGGTTGGGTAACAGGAACAGGTAACAAGATGCAGGTAGCAGGAACACACGGGAACGCTGTAGAGCAGACAGCACCGAGTCTGTGCACTGGCAGTGTTTAAATAGGCTGTTGGGTGCCAAAAGCTGTTACCTCAATACTGGCATGCCCTTCCTGACACTGCACACCCCGATGCACCGGAGGTGTTCTGACAGGGGCTGAGGTCACAGATCGCATTCTTCGGCCGCCATCTTGGATACTGGCTAGCCCTTCCTGACAGATTCCTTTATTACATGGTAGGATCCAGTCCAGAAAGAGGAGGCTAACGCATTTCAGCTATAAAACCTTAGTCATATTGTGCTATGACTTATGCCACGTACACACAGTCGGAATTCTCGTCGGAAAAAGCTCTGATGGTTTTCCCGTCGGAATTCCGACGGAATTTCGCTCAAACTGTCTTGCCTACACACGGTCACACCAAATTCCGACGGTCAATAACACCACGGCATACAACACGTTCAACTGCACTATAAAAGGGAAGTTTAATGCTTCTGAGCATGCGTCGAATTGTTTCTGAGCATGTGTCGGAATTTTGCGTTTCGGAATTGCATACACACGATCGGAAAATCCGATAGAAAGGTTTTCCGTTGAAAAAATTAAGAACAGGTTCTCAATCCAAAGTCCGTCGGAAATTCTGACAAAATAAAAAGACCGATGGGCATACACACGGTCGGAAAATCCGATGAAAATCTCCCATCAGGCTGTTTCCATCGGAAATTCCGACCATGTGTACGCGGCATAAGGCTTTTTTTAAGCGGAAACCCATTAGCTTCCTGTTTTTGGACTGGATTCTACCAAGTAAGCTAATACAAGAATTTTCATTGAGGACGTTACCGAGCTGCCAGCTTTCTTTTTGGTTATGCCCCGTACACACGGACAGATTTTCCGACGGAAAATGTCCTATCGGACAAGGTTGTTGGAAATTCCGACCGTGTGTAGGCTCCATCGGACTTTTTCCTTCGGATTTTCCGACGGACAAAGTTTTATCTCCTGCTCTCAATTTTCCGACAACAAAGTCCTATCCGACTTTTTCCGATCGTGTGTATCGAATTCCGACGGACAAAGTGCCACGCATGCTCAGATCACATTACAAGACCAAAGCTATTGGCTACTAGCCTCTACGTAGTCCCGTCGTACGCAACAAATGTCACCACGTTCAGAATGATCGGATTTTCCGACAACTTTGTCCAGCCGTGTGTATGCAACACCAGTGTCGGACAAAATCCGTCGGAAAAAATCCTATGGATTGTGTGGTCGGATTTTCCGACCGTGTGTACAGGGCATTAGAATTGTATTCGAAGGGTTAACAGCAACCGCTACCTGTGCACTGGCGCTTTCCATTCCATTGGGGCTAGGAGGGTTCAGTGCCGTGGTCTTTCCTTGTCTTGCCATTTCTCAAGCATTTTATTCTCGATCCAGGCAACAGTAAACAGTTTATCTTACAATTTAAAAGTATACAAAAGCAATTAAAAGCAAAAACAAAATAATAGCAATATAAGAGTAGAATAGATTAATGATTGATTCATTGTCAAGTCCAATTATTGCTTCATTAAATAGGGAAATCACATAATTGTTTCTTATTAAGCACTTGCCAAGGCAGCCTTCATACCTGACATTCCGGTATACTGTGCTATGCTGCTCATACAATGCCTCTGGATGGGACAGTTATGTAGTGTAATAGCTCGTCATACTTATAGGTGCAATGCTTTATCATATCAGGGGAATGCAATTTTCATCACTGAGTGACATCTATGATAGGTCAACACATGGGACAACCTCCTTTATAAATGGGACCCGCGTACCTGAAATGTCTGTCATTGATCTGTGACTATCGGGAGGACAATACTGGACATATCCATAAGGGTGGCAGGTAAGTGGATGTTAGCAGACTAACATATCTTCTACGTGTTAGTTATTTGTTATAGATAGTACTTTCTAGTGACAATATTCCACATCTGCTGACCTGGATATTTCCATCTGCTACAAACTCATAATTAGTTCCTCAGCCATGAGCTTTGCAGATCCTCTATTTTATATTTCAAAGGCTTCTCTGAGGACAACTTGATGTACAAGTATAATATACTTCCTTAAAGAGGAGTTTCCATTAAAAAAAAAAAAAAAAAATTAAAAGTCAGCAGCTACAAATACTGCAGCTGCTGACTTTTAATAATCGGACACTTACCTGTCCCAGGGTCCAGCGATGCGGGGGGGTCGAAGCTCCGCTCGTTGCCCCCTCCGCTCGGCGGTGCCAGCATTGCAACTTTGGGCACCCGGCTGTGGCTTCACAGTGGCGCTGCACGCCGTGATTGGCTGCGCAGTCATCTGGGACCTGTCACGTGTCCAAGATAACTGACAGGAGGGAGGGGGCAGAGCAAAGTGATGTCACCAGCCCAGGCACTGAAGGAGGCAGACTACGAGGGACCCCCAAGCAACAGGCATTACAGGTGAGTTAAAAAAAAAATTCCAAATGTTTATTTTTTAGATTTTTTTAGGAATTTTAATCATCTTTTTTTTGGGGGGGGGGGGGGGGGCACCACTTTAATAAGTCTATCATTTTTTTTTTTTTACTTAGGGATAGAGTGAGTCTTGATTTGATCAAGTTGGGTCTTCATTGCCATCTGATATAAGGATAGAATGACATAAAAGTACAAGGAAAGTAGTATAAAAAAAAGCGTAAAGGCTAATAAGCAAAAATAAGTGAAAAGAGATTCAACCTAACTTTTTTCGTAGCGCATACCAGGCATTTCATTTTGTTCATAAATCACCATCATCGGTGTGGTTATCTACTTCTCCGAAATGTTTTCTTGACAAACCTAATGTATTTTACCTATGGTGGCTGTGTCCAATAATAGAAAAATTCTTGCAAAATATTATACAATTGATGAATATTATATTAGGATCCACTAGCTCAGGGGTCTCCAAACTGCGCGTCTTTATCTGACCCTTGGGGCACTCTTCCTCCCACTGACACCAACAATGGGGCACTATTTTCTCCAACAATACCAATGATGGGATACTATTCCTCCTACTCTTTGACCACCAACCCTGAGGCCATATTTATTTTCACTGATGCTGGGCCCGTGACATTTTCTGCCCCTTATGGCTACAATCCGGCCCTCCTAAAGCCCGAAGGACAATAAACTGGCCTTTTGTTTGAAAGTTTGGAGACCCCTGCACTAGCTTGCTCTGTGCACCATCTACTGTATGTGCTTAATAAATTATCCTCTGAAAGAGAATGAGAGTCTACAGGTAGCACTTAGGCCTGCTTCACACAAGTGCAATTTCGGATGTGACTTGAGTTGCACAAGCATGTTATACAGCACAGTGCTTGTGCTGTGCCATTTGGTCCCTTCTTTCACCTAAAATACCTGGTTGAACTTGCATGGTTCCGCCCTCTTCCCTGTAAACTGACCACGGTTTATCATGGCTGCTGAGCCCTGACACTGTGGTCAGTTTACGTGCCTCCATCATCTGCAGCCTACACTCCTGTGTCCTCCTCTGTCCTCCCCTCCACCCCTCCATGCCTGTCAGCTCCCCGATCCTCCTCTCCTGTGTCCTCCTCTGCCCCCCCCCCGCCTGTCAGCTCCCCCATCCTCCTCTCCTGCTTCAAAAAATACTGTTTTCTCACTATAATCCAATGTGTTACATTACATTAAGTGCCACCCTGTGTGTTATTTATAAAAAAAATATGCTGCCTAATACCTTATTTCTGAGCAGCACTTGGCGCTCACGTGACTGCCCGCCACTCTCCTCCTCTCCTGGAGATCCTTCCCAGAAGAGTGGCGGGGGAGCAACTCTTTTTTAATGTCAATCGTGGTGAATTGAGATGTCTTGCAAGTTCCTACAGTAGGGTGAGGTGTCCACAAACCTTTGGCGATATGTGCAGGACAGGGAACCTGTAAATGTGTGATATCCACTCCAGGGAGCACATTATTATGTCTAAATATACCACCTGGTTGTTTTTTATCAGTTTGAATATGTAGGATTATTCCCTTAGGTGTCTATCACACAAACTGAGTATAATAAGAGCTTTGTGGAGCATTATGAAAGGGTTTCTACTCACGAGAAACGCATTGTTTTCTGTGAAGAATAACAATATCATCGCTGAATAACTAGATAGTATATTGTCAGGTGATACTTAACATAACCGTCACTAATCAGCTGGAAAAGTACAACAGATTCTGATAGCCATTTCCATGCCATGAGCTCTAATTACCTGGGAGCTGCTGTGATTATCATTTTATATCAGGGTGTGATAAGAAATCATATCTCTCAAGGAGCAGGCTGAGTCATAGACAACATTGATACACATGTATGAGTTACAGAGAAAGTCTTTCACAAGCTTTTGTTATTTTGTATTGTTTATATTGTTTCCACAGTGTAGAAAGGCCTTTCTCAACCCCTTCAACACATAGGAACCCTTGAAAAAACTTTCTGGTCTGCTAGAAATCTCTCATGATACACTTGTGGTCATTGGGAAGAATTACCCCCCTTACAGAGAGCTAAAAAGATCAATGGTGTCAGTGGGAACTTATCTGAGAGGCAGAAATTGCTCATTGCTCAAGGAACTCCTAGCAACCTCTGGAGGAATCCTGGTTCCATGGAACCCTGGTTAAGAAACCCCAGTATAGAGCAGGGGTCTCAAACTGGCGGCCCTCCAGCTGTTGCAAAACTACAAGTCCCATGAGGCATTTCAAGGCTGACAGTTACAAGCATGACTCCCTAGGACAGAGGCATGATGGGACTTGTAGTTCCACAACAGCTGGAGGGCCACCAGTTTGAGATCCCTGGTATAGAGTAATTGGTAGACATGTGCATTTGTTTTCGTCCGAATTTCGGGTATTTTCGTTATCGTTTTAACAAATGATAACGAACGTGCAGAATCCGAAAACTGAAAGATCCGACATAAACAAATGCTTTATTTTCGTTTTCATTGTGACAACAGTTCGATATAGATAGGAGATTCGACATGACACTGACAATAGTGATCTGTGTCCATCAAACCTGTGGTCGAATGTGCCTAACCTTAACTCTATTAGTTCAAGATTATTCTTCATAGAGAGAAAAGATTCGACATAGAGAGAAAAGATTCGACATAGAGAGAAAAGATTCAACATTATAGAGACAATAGCAAAAAAGGTTGAATGTGCCTAACCTAACTCTATTAGTCCAAGATTATTCGACATAGAGAGAAAAGATTTGACATAGAGAGAAAAGATTCGACATAGAGAGAAAAGATTCGACATTATAGAGACAATAGCAAAAAAGGTTGAATGTGCCTAACTTAACTCTATTAGTCCAAGATCATTCGACATAGAGAGAAAAGATTTGACATAGAGAGAAAAGATTCGACATAGAGAGAAAAGATTCAACATTATAGAGACAATAGCAAAAAAGGTAGAATGTGCCTAACCTAACTCTATTAGTCCAAGATTATTCGACATAGAGAGAAAAGATTCGACATTATAGAGACAATAGCAAAAAAGGTCGAATGTGCCTAACTTAACCCTATTAGTCCAAGATCATTCGACATAGAGAGAAAAGATTCGACATAGAGAGAAAAGATTTGACACAGAGAGAAAAGATTCGATATAGAGAGAAAAGATTCGAAATAGAGAGAAAAGATTCGACATTATAGAGACAATAGCAAAAAAGGTCGAATGTGTCTAACCTAACTCTATTAGTCCAAGATTATTCGACATAGAGAGAAAAGATTTGACATAAAGATTTGACGAAGCAGTCAGCGCGAGCGGACATTTATGGTCAAATGCTCAGCCCATAGGCTATAGAAGAATTCTAATGTCATACAACATTAGAATTCTACTATAGCTTGTAGGCGGAACATTCGGCCGGAAATGTACGATTGCGGCGTCATACAGTTTAGCTGCTCCGTCGAATCTTCTTAGACACCATAAGCCTTCAATGACAGATTCGACCTTAATTATTTTGGCTTTTCGGACGAATGCATTTTTTGACGAAACAAAATTAATTAAAACGAATTTTGGGAGTAACTAAATAAATTTATTTTTCGGACGAAAACTAAATTCTGAAACAAAATATTTCAGTGTGCACATGTCTAGTAATAATAGGTACATCACTTCATATTACATATAATGGTAAGAGTTCATCTTACCAGAAGAGACAGTGCTTACAGAGGCATGTGGGTTATGTTAGCATAAGTTATAGTTCATCATAGTTAATCTGGTTGAAAAAAGCCACAAGTCCACCCAGTTCAACCAACACAAAAAAAAGCCATGCGCACACAAATAGAAACCCTTCATATACCTGGCCAACTTATTCCCCTCTTTGCTTCCGGGGATGCTCTCAGGAAGGAACTATGGCACATATTTGGTAGGCATGTCCTAAAGTATGCTGACTATGGGTCAGGGTTTATACCCTTCTTCGTAACATATTTCACACCAACCTCAAAAGGGACCCTTACGAGGCCCTACTTTGTAAACCAATTTCAGAACTCCATCGCCTAGAGCGCCAATTGGCTCTGCATCTTTTTTTACTGCAACTAAGTTGACCATTGCGAAGGCTTGTAAAACCCCTGTGCTTAGCTTCGAAGCAGGTAAGAACTGTATTAACGATGTCATGATAAATGAGAAACTGAGAGCCTTTGTTTAGAATGCCCATGAAAAATTTCTCAGGGTCTGGCAACCCTGTATAGCAGTGGCCATCAACCCTGTCCCCAGGGCCCACCAACAGGCCAGGTTTTATGTATTACCATGGGGAGATGCAGACTAGAGTACTGCAATCACTGAGCAGCAAATGATATCACCTGTCATGTATTTCAGTTATCTTGCAAACCTGGCCTGTTAGTGGGCCCTGAGGACAGGGTTGATGACCACTGCTGTATAGCATATATCCAACCTTCCAGATTCAATAATAAGCTCCTCTCAATTTGAGTGATCCCCCCGTTGCACACCCCGTTGGACTCCTCCTCTTCTTTCCCCTCTCCTCTTGGCTCTTTGCCTTTAGCCTCAATTTTTTTAAGCTCTCGCTGTAGCTCTTCTCCCTTTATGTATAATTGTCTTTATTGCCCACCAGGCTGCCGGGCATGGTTTTGGTAAGAATGGTTACAATGGCCACATCTTCTCACGAGTATATTGTATACTTATTTACATAGACATCCACTCTCTACCAGTTGAACTGTCTTGTGTCCTCCACTAACAAGTTTGGGTGTCTAGGTTTTAGTCCACCATGCACTACAGTCTGGAGTATCAAGCTTCCTTCATCAAGGACTTAAGGACTTCAGTCAGTACGTAATCCTGCATTAGGGAACTATGTACCATTCTTTTTGTGTCTCTCTGTCGGGATTTCTCCTTTATGCTGTATTTAATGTAACCATCTCATTGTTGAACCAATTTGTCGAATTTCTTTGCAATAAAATTATTTTGTAAAAAGAAAACCTCCATATACACTATCCTATACCCACAGTTGTTCCAGAGGAAGGCAAAAAAAAGTTCATACACAAACAATAACTCAAACGTCAAGTACGTTTGTAAGTATGGCTAACACCACGTTAACAATAATATTATTCACTCATGGATACAAATACTCGAACATTGTTTTCTTGTGATCATTATCTCATGTCAATAAGCAATCTACAGGCGTAATCCATCCCAAGTGATCCGGGAAAGAGATAGCCTCAACCATTCACGGTCCAAACTAAGTATGTTAGACATAAGTCTGTATAAAGCCTGAACTGTAAAGAAAGCGTTGGCTAAAGAAGTAACACAGAAAGGGGTAAAAAGTGGTAACAGAAAAAGAGAGAAAGAAAGAGAAGACAACAGAAAGATCTATTGTCCTGCTGCATTCCGACACTGTGTCATGTCATGAGCATCTCAACGAAGAGCCTACAAGCATGGCCTGGAGTAGCCGTGCCCAGTTGAAACTGCTCAGAGGTGCAGAGTAGGCAAATAGAGTTTACCAGGAAGAGTGTCACCAGTCAGAAGCGATAGGTGGAGAGTATCGTGAACAGTGGCAGTGGACAACAACAACTGGTGGAAAGTACAGGGAACAGTGCCAGTGGACAGCGGTGGCAAGTGGAAAGTACAGGGAACAGTGTCCATGGACAGAGGCAACAAGTGTGGACAGGAGCAACAAGTGTGGACAGGACTGACAAGTGGAAAGTACCAGGAACAGTGCCAGCGGACAGAATTGACAGGTGGAGTGAACCAGAAACAGAGCCACTGGACAGTGGTGGCAAGTGAAAAGTACTGGGAAAAATGTCAGTGGAAAGAAGCAACAAGCATGGACAGGAGTAACAAGTGGAAAGTACCAGGAACAGTGCCAGCGGACAGAAGTGACAGGTGGAGTAAACCAGGAACAGTGCCAGTGGACAGTGGTGGCAAGTAAAAAGTATTGGGAAAAGTGTCCGTGGACAGGAGCAATAAGCATGGACAGGAGTAACAAGTGGAAAGTACCAGGAACAGTGCCAGCGGATAGAAGTGACAGGTGGAGTGAACCAGGAACAGTGCCAGTGGACAGTGGTGGCAAGTGAAAAGTACTGGGAAAAGTGTCCATGGAAAGGACAAACAAGCATGGACAGGAGTAACAAGTGGAAAGTACCAGGAACATTGCCAGCGGACAGAAGTGACAGGTGGAGTGAACCAGGAACAGTGCCAGCGGACAGAAGTGACAGGTGGAGTGAACCAGGAACAGTGCCAATGGACAAGTGGAGCATACCAGGGGCAGTTGCTACAGGCTGCATAGACCTGGCAGCAGCAACAGCAGCAATGGGGCACATACAAACAGAAGAGGCACATGCGCGGTTGTGTTGTTGGCCCTGCAGGATGCGGCTGCTAATGGGAATGGTGTTCCTGCTGTTGAAAAAGTACAGGAACGCCATTCCCGTGCGTTCCTGCAGGACTCAAGCCCTGCCTTCATCTCACCATACTTGCAAGCCTAAAAGTTCCCGGCGCCTCTTTCAGTATGCTGTTCTGGTTTGCTAAAGCATCGTCCTCTGAATACTTTGCACAGATGTCTTTTCTGTGATCTGATAAACTAATAACCAGACTTGATAAGCACCAGTGTGTGCTCGCCAAAATTCCAAACATATATGCATTGGTTTCTTTAACCTGGATTTTCAGGTCATCAAATAGGGCAAGATCAATTTCCATATGATTAACAAATATTGTCATACAAGATCTGGTTTTGTTTTTTAATAGCTATGTTGTTTAGTAGGTGTGATTACACAGGTTCTAGATCCCTGTGCAGCGCTGACGTTTTGATAAGACAATGTTGTATTTTTATCACTGGTTATGGGTATCTGTGTTAAATTTTTAGATGTAAATGGAGATTGTATATTTATTTTTATATGAGCAACAAAAAATGTAATTTTTGTTGTAACAGGAGCCTTATCTATTTCTTATCTTTCTTTTTTGCACATGATATCCTCAAAATAAAAAAAATAAAAAACACAGGGCGTGAGATACGTACACGATGTGCAATTTTTTTTTAAATGTAAATTTTCATTTCATTATTGTTTTACTAAAGTGCCAGGAGCCATTTCAATGATCCACCTATATCCCGAAAATGATCAAAAGGAATTTAACCCTTGGCGCCAAGCGTATGCAAATATTCGGCCCCGCTGAACTGGGCTTTTTTCCTTGGGGTCGCATATTTGCATATCTGTCTTTGTGCTGGGAGCGCTCCCAGTAGACATTTGCGATTAGTTTCGTACGAATTTTTCGAAATTCGTACGAATTTTTTCGAAATTCGTACGAATTTTTCGAAATTCGTACATTCGTACGAATCCAAAATACGAATTTTTATGCATACGAATTCCGTACGAAATACGAAATTTCGTTACGAATTTCGGATCCAAATGAACAGAAACGTGACTGGTGTTTATGCATAAGAATTCTGTTCGAAATCCGAAATTTTGTTTACGAAATATGAAATTTCGTAAACAAATTTCCGTTTTAAATTAACAGAAAGTATCAGGAACATGACTGGTGTTTATGCATAAGAACTCTGTACGAAATACTAAATTTCGTTTACAAAATACGAAATTTCATAAACTAATTTCCGTTTTAAATTACCAGAAAGAATCAGAAACGTGACTGGTGTTAATATGCAGAAGAATTCTGTACGAAATTTCGTTTACGAAATCCGAAATTTTGTTTACGAATTTCCGATCCAAATTAACAGAAACGTTTAAATTTACGATTCGTATGAAATGCGTATTTCGTACGAATCCGAATTAAATTTCGTATACGAATTACAAATTACGATTTTTTTTTAATACGAAACGGAATGAAACGAAACAAAACACATTTTTTGACGGCGCCCATGTCTAGCTCCCAGCACAGGGATTGGGGTCTCACCAAGAGCCCTGGGCCCCATACTAACAATCGGGACACGGGGCTCCTGATTCCAGGTCACCTGATCACTGTGATTGCCTCTGATTGGCTATTACAGAGACCGGGGTCTTACGAGAGCCCCAGGGCCCATACTAACAATCGAGACCCGAAATTCCTGATTCTGGGTCACCTGATCGCTCTAATAGCCTCTGATTGGCTATCATAGTGATCAGTCACTGTGAAGCCCACTACTGTGATTTCTCTCTCTTAATGGAGGAGAGAGATACATTGTATCTCTCTCTCCTTGCAGAGAGAAAAAAAGATAACTGTGTGTAAAAATAAAATAAAAAGTAAACTAAAAAAAAAAACCTAGATCAAGGTTTGATCTAGGTCAGTGCCAGGGTTAGTGTTTGGGTCAAGGTCAGAATCAAAGGTCAAGGTCAGGGTCAGGTTTTTAATTTAGTATCAGTTATAGTTAATGTCAGTGTGTTTTAGGTAGGATAAAAAAAGCAAAATGCACACTATTGATTTGGGGTGTACTACGGGTACAAACACCAGCTAACATACACATATGTGGTATCGTTACGATCGTCAGGAGCAGGAGAATTTATTTTGGGTAGCTTTTTGGTGATAGGTTATAGTAGTAACAAGAAATATGCAGCTGAATTTAAAAAATGATTTTTAGTTTATTATTTTGGGACAGTTTTTCTTTGATAACAAAAAAAAAAGAAAACAGGAGATATGCATAACTATTTACCAACAAATGAAAGACCAATTTGTCATGAAAAAAACTTGGTATAATCCAACTGGATGCACAAAGTAGTTGTGACGATATGTATGTTTGTAATAACACATATCAAAGTTGCAAAATTGTGCTTAGGTATTAACATTTGTTTTACCCTTAGGCATGAAGGGGTTAAAGTGGCTGTAAAGGCAGAAGCCTTTTTTTTACCTTACTGCATTTTATGCATTAGGGTAAAAAGCCTTCTGCATAAAGCTCCCCCCACAAGCCCCTCCCCACCCCCTTATACTTACTAGAGCCTGATCTGTGGATATGCATGAACCTATCCATTAGTCATATAGGGGGTGGCCGGAGAGAGGGGGTGGCGCCCGTGCGCCCTTAATGGACGGGCCGCCAATGAGTATAACATGTTTGTTATTTTAATAACTAAATATGACAACTGGCCTTTACAATCACTTTAATTGTGACAAATGTTCCTCTTTATATATCAGCCCTTCCACTGTCTATTTTTCCTCCTGGCTTTCTAAATGTATCTTATAATGAACCTATGTGACTACTGACTGATCCTTATCAAAAAGCAATACATTGATTACTCGCCAATGTTACTCTTTTTTTTTTTTGTTATTACCAACAATACATACATTTATGTATTGAGGCATAACTGCTCTTTGCAAACTGTAATTGCATCTTATTTTATACGGTAATTAAAGAATGCATTAAAAAAATAGCTAATTTGCACTCTCCCTAAATCAAATAATAAATAATGCTAGTAAAAAATATGTTGCATATAAAATTATGTTCTTAATTGTTTCATCGCTGTCTGATGAGTCACAAACTTGGAACAAATGTCAGGTCAGTAAGTCTAAAGGAAGGAGGAAGTCTTGAAATTTACATTTTCAAAAACATATCATCAATGACAGCCCACATATTTCCTGGCTGACAGGTCCCTTTAATTAAAGCAATCTTTGTCCAGACTTGTATATACTATATACTATGTAGATTTTGTCCCTTCCCCCTTAATGACGTTTCCCCCACCACTTTTACAAGCAATTCCCAACTGCTAAAATGACAGCCGGAACTTGTAGTGTAAACCCAGTGTTCTGTCAAAAAATGTCCGCCTATCGAATAGTGTCCGGCCCGTACTGCGCAGGCGCAGCGCTTGCGCAGTACGGAGGACAAGGAGATTCGGAAAATCTCCGAAGATGAACGGCGCCTGCGCCGTGAGTCCAGGTGCAAGCCCCACCATCCAAGTGGACATAGGGCAGCACAAAGTTAGAGGGCCCCTCGCGGGCTCGTTTTGCTCGCCACGCTTCGGGCACGGCCTCACTTTGCTCGGCTCTTTTTTATTCTAACTCTATGTCCACTTGGATGGTGGACGTTCATCTTCGGATATTTTCGGAATTTGCTTGGCATCCGTACTGCGCAGTGGACTCAATCCGCTGCTGTCAAAACCGAACATTCTAAACAGTATTTATAAACACTGTAGCTGATTCAGGGATACAAAGTAACATTACTGGTACTTTGATTTGCAGATGAATGAATCAGAAGAAATACAAAGGAATAAGCTCTGATATGATTATGAAGTTAGTTAAAACAACCTTTAAAATAAAAAAAAAAGCATTTTTTTCTAAAATAAAATGTGTTCCTTTCTTAATCATAACCCACCCTACTTATCTCCTCTCCTTCTCCCTCAGCTATTCATTTTCTGCTGTTCTTATTTCATTTTTTTTTTTTTTTTTTATCATTAACATTTTAAACATTTAGTTTTATTCATTCTTTTTCTTAACTTTTTTTTTTTAAAATGCATAATTTTGGTGCCATTTTAAATGGAAACAATTATAAAATAAATACTTTTTTATCTACACTAACACTATTTTATTTTAATTAACAGTGATCAAAATTAAAAAGTGTATTTTTTTTGCAATTTATATTTTGCCTATAGATTGGGTAGAAAATAAAGTTATTTTTGCAAGGCAATATCACCAAATAAAATTTTTGTTTGTCAAAAAAAAAAAAAAATGTATTAATTTGTTATCTTAACCACTTGCCGACCGCGTTATAGCTGAATGACAGCTACAGCGCAGCCGGCTAGTTCTGGGGCGCAATCCTATGATGGTGTGCCTTGATCACAGGGCGCGGGTGACATGCTCTGTGATCGCAGTGTCCGGAGGACACTGCTGATCACATATTGAGGTAAAGAGCCAATCAGCGTCTCTTTACCATGTGATCAGCTGTGTCCAATCACAGATTATTATGGATGTCAACAGAAGCTGGTTATCGGCATTCCTTTTCTCGTGCTGACAGCGTGAGGAGAGGAGAGCCGATAACTGGCTTCTCTAAAAGGGACATCTACACTGATAATCAGGGCACTGATTATGAGTGCATTCCTAGCAGTGCCCACCAGTGCTGTCAATCAGTGCCCACCAGTGCTGCCAGTCAGTGCCCATCAGTGCTGCCAATCAGTGCCCATCAGTGCTGCCAATCAGTGCCCATCAGTGCCTCCTCATCAATGTCACCTATCAGTGCCGTCCACCAGTGCCCATCAGTGCAACCTATCAATACCTCTAAGTGCCATCTACCTGTGCCCATCAGTGACACCTATCAGGGCCCATCAGTCCCACCTATCAGGGGCCATCAGTGCCACCTATCAAAGCCGCCTATCAGTGCCACCTCATCAGTGCCCATCAGTGCAGCCTATCCGTACCCATGAATGCCCATCAGTGCAGCCAATCAGTGCCCATGAATGACCATCAGTGCAGAGTCATCAGCGCACATCAGCGAAGGATAAAAATGACCTGTTTGCAAAAATTTTATAACAAACTATAAAAAAGTTTTTGTAATAGTGCTCAGTAGGCAAGTGGTTAAGTAATAGGAAAGTTATTGAAGAATACACAGGACCATTGATCTTCTGTACAGGTGTGAGAGCTGAACTGGTTACTAATAGTAAACTAATTATTAGGAGTATTTTTAAAAGTGTCAAAGTGTGACTGATTATTCTGCTGTGACGATGGGAGCCTGGCATGTATGGGAAGATATATGATCTATGTGATTATACAGCAATTATGATACTGGAATTACAAGCTTCTGCATATATTCAGATCATTTCATACCTCACATCAGGTCAGATAAAATCAGTTGTCTGACCTGACGAGGGTTACTGATGATTTTTTTCCTGCTACAGCCTGGGGCATACGGTGAACTGAAAATAAAGGGATCGGCTTTATTCTATATGGCCGGATCTTGTGATAAGGAAGAATTATAACACCGTTCAGACTACTCAATCCACTGACTGTTTTAAAAAATCTCTTAAGACATTTCTTTTTAGTAAAGCTTTTTGTTCTTTTTAGATGTTCACTTCATTGTATAAACTGTTTCTAACCTGTAGCACTTTGATATCTTTTGATGAAAAGGGCGTTATAAATAAAATGTATTATTATATATTATTATTACTATGTTCCTTTCAAAAGCAAATAAAGCATGGAAGTTGTGACTTTGGGCATTTACAGGGTTCCTGCCAGCCTGCCCAATCAGGACAAAGTGACAGGTCCTCTTAAAGTGGAACAATACTCACCTCCACTTCAGTGATATGACACCATGCTGGTGCCGACACCTTCTCCCGGCTTCTTCCAAGTTCAAGATCTTGGGTCATTGGTGGGGCCAAAATGATTTAACTGTGACGGACGACCTGGCACCCTGCCTGGGTGTCTCCGCCAAACAGTGCCTCCTGTCTAGGGATGTGCCTCCTGTCTAGGGATGGGCCCGGTGTTCGATTCGAACCCATGTTCGAATCGAACATCGGACGTTCGCCCGCTCGGCGAGCCCAGAACTATTTGGGTCGCTTGCATCAAATTCGTGTGATGCGAGCGGCCCGCAATGCACTGCGCCAGTTGCAGTGCATTGCTGGCTGATGATTGGCCAAGCATGCACTGTGACCCGCATGCTTGGCCAATCAAAGAGCCAGCGGCGAGGAGAGCAATAATTGGCCACAGGCAGGATGCCTGTGGCCAATTATAGCTCAGGGGGTTTAGTACACGCCCCACAGTATAAAAGGCCACCGCGCCGGCGGCCTCGCATATTGTGTTGTGTTCCAGCGTCAGTGTCAGTGTTATGTGCTGCTGACTGCTGACATTATGTGCTATGATTCTGGGGATTAGTGTGTGAGTGCTGTTAGTACAGAATTGCAGTATCACATCTGGGGGGTGTCTTTAGTATGCCTGTGAAGGGGGGCATGTTTCCTGTGCTTAGAACTGTCCCTGCAAAAAGTGTCATTTTTGCAGGAAAAAAAGCTATTTAAAATCACTCGCGGCTAATGTATTGACGGCTCCCGTAACACAGAGAACAGTCATTCATTGAAAGCCATTCATAAAAAAAAAGTCATTGATAAAAAATAAAAAAAAAGCGTGGGGGTCCCCCCAAATTCAATAACCAGGCCCTTCAGGTCTGCTATGGATATTAAGGGGGACCCCAGCCAAAAAAAAAAAAATGGCGTGGGGTCCCCCTTGCCAGTGCAAGAAAAAGTGGATCGGAGGAAGAAGAAGATGGAAGAAGAAGATGGAAGAAGAAGATGGAAGAAGATGCCGGAAGGAGAAGATGAAAAAACCGAAGGATGAAGAAAGGAAGGCCAGAAGAAAGAAGAAAGAAGATTTTAAAAAAGGAATTGTCAAAGACCGTCTCCTGTCATTTTTACAATTTTTGACACTTTTTTGGTGAAATGGTAGGGGTACAAAACCCTTACCATTTCACACGGGGGGGCGGGATCTGGGGGTCCCCTTGTTAAAGGGGGCTTCCAGATTCCGATACGCCCCCCGCCCGCAGACCCCCACAACCAATGGCCTGGGTTGTGGGGAAGAGGCCCTTGTCCTCATCAACATGGGGACAAGGTGCTTTGGGGGTCTCAGACCCCCAAAGCATCCTCCCAATGTTGAGGGCATGTGGCCTGGTACGGTTCAGGAGGGAGGGGGGCCGCTCTCGTCCCCCCCTCTTTTCCTGTGGCCTCAGGTTGCGTGCTCGGATAAGGGTCTGGTATGGATTTTGAGGGGGACCCCACGCCATTTTTTTGGCTGGGGTTCCCCTTAAAATCCATCCCAGACCTCAAGGGTCTGGTATGGATTTTGAGGGGGCCCCACTCCATTTTTTTTTTTGGCTGGGGTCCCCCTTAATATCCATAGCAGACCTGAAGGGCCTGGTTATTGAATTTGGGGGGACCCCTACGCTTTTTTTTTTTTTTAAATGTATTTTTTATCAATGACTTTTTTTTTATAAATGACTTTTAATGAATGACTGTTCTTTGTGTTACGGGAGCCGTCAATACATTAGCCACGAGTTATTTTAAATAGCTTTTTTTCCTGCAAAAATGACACTTTTGCAGGGACAGTTCTAAGCACAGGAAACATGCGCCCCTTTACAGGCATACTATAGACACCCCCCAGGTACGAAATTTAAAGGAATATTACACTTTTATTGTTTCAATTTAAGCATTATTAAAATCACTGCTCCATTTAAAAAAATAATAATTGCATTGATACATGTCCCCTGGGGCAGGACCCAGGTCCCCAAACACTTTTTATGACAATAACATGCATATTAGCCTTTAAAATAAGCACTTTTGATTTTGAACGTTCGCATCCATTGTAACCAATAGGGTTCTAAAGCTCGCACGGACTTTAGGTCCGTTCGCGGGTTCTGGTGCGAACCAAACGGGGGGGTGTTCGGCTCATCCCTACTCCTGTCCTCCAAACTCTTCCAGCAGACCGAGAGCTAATACCAGCCCTTTACCCCAAGCATCGTACACAAGATGTTAAGGTAAAAAGCAAAGGAATGACTATTCAGGCCTGGTTCACACCTGTGCATTTTTTAGTTTTCAGTTTTGCAGAAACACACCACACACTACTTTTTAAATGACAATTGCGCGGTGATGTAACAGTGTACCCAAACAAAATTTTTATAATTTTTTTCACACAAATAGAGACTTCTTTTGGTGGTATTTGATCACCTCTGGGGTTTTTATTTTTTTGCTAAACAAATAAAAAACGACCAAAAATTTTAAAAAATAAAGTTTCTTAGTTTCTGTTATAAATGTTCTCCTTCACTGATGGGCACTGATAAGGCGGCACTAAGGGGCACTGATGAGGTGGCATCAATGAGGTGGAACTGATGAGCTGGCACTGATCTGTGGCACTGATAGGCACTCATAGGTGGCATTGATATGCAGCACTGAAAAGCACTCATAGGTGGCACAGATTGGCCCTCATAGGTGGCACTGATAGGCATTAATAGGCCACACTGGTGGGCACTGATAGGTGACACTGATGGGCACTGATAGGCAACACTAATGGGTACTTATGGGTTGCACCGATGGGCACTGATAGGTGGCACTGATGGGCACAGATGGGCACTTATAGGTGGCACTGGTGGACACTGATGGGTGGCACTGATGGACACTGATAAATTGCACTGATGGGCAACACTGATATGGAGGCACTGGCAGGAATTGCTGATGGGCACTGATTAGCATCATATGTGGGCACTGATTGGCATGCCTGGTGGTCCTGGTGACATCCCCGGTGGACCTGGGTGGGCATCCTTGGGGGGACTGCATTGATAATCAATCAGTGCAGACCCCCCCTGTCAGGAGAGCCGACGATTGGCTCTCCTCTACTCGCATCTGTCAGACGAGAGTGAGAAAAATCGGCTACATGGCTTTTCCTGTTTACATTGTGATCAGCTGTGATTGGACACAGCTGATCACGTGGAAAAGAGTCTCCATCAGAGACTCTTTACCGAGATAAGAGATCACACTGCCAGGGCACGCTGGCTTGTTGTCCTTATCATGTCATGTGACGTCCAGTCAGGATAACACAACCACTTTATGCACGTCATATTGCTATAACGTAACGTAAACACCAAGTGTAAAAAATAGGCTTGGTTCTTAAGTGGTTAATGTTGGTTACTTTTTAAGGATGCCGTTAGCATAAAACGCCTCCTTTTGGGTTACAAAAGCTCTTTGAAATACCCCGGATCTTTTCTTTTACAATGGTTCCTCATTATCGGAATTTTTTAAATATATTTTCCCGAAAAATCACAGAGAGTGTTAAAAAAAGTACAATAAAAAAAAAAAAAAAACAGATACATAAAGGAGTGCACAGATCTAATTTTCACAACAATGAACTAATAAATAAAAATAAGAGTAGAAATCTGACTTTAAAAAGAAAACACCAAAGTCTGGCCATTTTACAGCAAATCGCAATAATTTCAGGTTAGCTTGGGTAAAAGATACTGTACATGGGACAGAAAACTAAAGCTGGAATGCAATCGTGTGATATTGACAGTTGGCTTTCATAATGTACCTGTTCGTTTTGGACACGGTGGTTAAGGATTGGACACTTCATCGTTTTTTTTTTTTTTGCTGCCTGTGTTCCAACTTGAGAGATTCACCCGGTCTATTGTTGGGTCTCATTTGCTTAACAGGCCTCTGGATGTCATTACTACAAGCTCAGACAAATCAAAGTAATCCACAAACACAGACCTTTCATTAAGCTTCAAAGGATTTTTTAACACAGACAATTAAGACCTTTTCGCAACAATAAACAATCCTTTTTAAAAAAAAAAAAGCCTAGTACACATTATTAGTTTATTTTTCGTTCAATGCAGTGGGCTGAACAAAAATTAAAACTGAGGCGCTCGGGTGGAGATCCTGTACTAACAATTTGATGTTAGCAGGGGCGGACTGACCATTCGGCCACTCGAGCACTGCCCGAGGGCCCTGGGCCACTAGGGGGCCCCATCAGGGTTGCCAGCCTCAGTAAAACCAGGGACAGTATGTAAAAATCTGTGTTTTTTTTTACATCTGTCTCTGAAATGTCCCTTACCGACATCATTTTGGTCTAAAAATTCAGAGATTATAGCTGCCCCACCTCTCCGGTACCTTCTCAGCCAATAGAAACATGTCTGTGTATACTGTGTGATTGTATACTGTGCGTGTTTATACTGTGTGGCCCCATAATCTCTGATTGCCTGGGGGCCCCATAATCTCCTATTGCCCGGGGCCCCATGAGTTGTCAGTCCGCCCCTGGATGTTAGCACAGTGATCACCCCCCTGAGCTATTGTGTTCTGAAGTCAGCGCTCTCAGCCTTTAGTAGGACATATACAGGACCTAATGCGGTTCTTAAATACTTTAGCCAGGAGTTAAGGGAGTAAACATCTGGTTTGGTGTTTTAATGCCCCTAATTGGTCATTGTAAAGCCATTTAGCAGTTTAACATTTGAGGACCAGCAGGATCTGACCTATAAATGACTGTTCAGACAACTCAACTCTGATATAAAATCATAACTTCTGATTTGATAATATTACATTAGTAACGATCATTTCCCCAAATAAAGAAGTTGATTCAATCATTTTAAGACTAAATAAAAGGTGCAGGGAGCTAATAGGGCACATTTTCCCTTTGCAGGGAGCCACACATAACGTATATACTCGAGTATAAGCCGAGTTTTTCAGCACATTTTTTTTGTGCTGAAAATGCCCCCTTCAGCTTATACTCAAGTCAAGCACTTTTTCTGCAGCAGAAAATTAAATTTTCCGACCCAGTGGACCTAGCCCTACAACATATCCAAAGATGGAGCTCCTAGCACTAAGTGGCCCCAAAGTCGGTTGGAAAATGTCATTCTCTGCTGCAGAAAAGTGCTTGACATTTTCCGACCCAACTTTGGGGCTCCATATCTCGGGGACACTTGGTGCTAGGAACCCCAAATGTGGTATTCAAACCCAGCGGAACTAGCACTACAACATATCCAAAGATGGGGTTCCTAGTACCAAGTGGCCCCGAGATACAGGGCCCCAAATTTGGTCAACTGTGTCCACCTGCAGCAATGTAATTTTTCGGGACCCTTTGGGTCCAGAGACCCCAAATTTTGGCTGCAACAACGGGGCATTTAGGAACCCTTAACTACCAGGTTTGAAGTTTGGGGGACCTATGGCTGCAAATGGACACAGTGAGGCATGCAAATAGGCATTGTTGACCCCCTTTTCCACTTACAGTAGCTGTGTATTTCTCACCCTAGGCTTATACTCGAGTCAATACGTTTTCCCAGTTGTTGTGGTAAAATTAGGTGCCTCGGCTTATATTCGGGCCGGCTTATATGAGTATATCGAGTATATATGGTAATGGATATTTCAAGTTTAGTCTCTTCCAAATCATGAGATCATGCTGCATGATAATATGAATGATGAGTCTGAGAGTGCCATCATCACATGGTTCAAAACTTTGAAGTGGTCACCAAAGCAAGATGTGGGGGAACGAGCGTGTCATATCACACAGATAGCTGTATTGTAATGTCAGGTGGAAACTTTATTTTCTTGAAGATAAAAAGGTTTTATATCTCTATTTTATTTTCCAGCAGGATTTTCTGATCTGTGTCGGGGGGGCTGAGAAGGGGTCTCAGCATGAGTACTGGAATGGCAGGGGGCTTCCGCCTTCTGCTCTTGACAGGTAAGAAATGTGATCTTCTAATGTTACTTTAGCTTGCAAGTTCCATATTCATTCATTGATCATTCACCATTCTTCTGCCATCTAAAGTTCGCTAGTCTCATTTATAAAGCACATTTTTAAAATGAGAGAGGTCTCCAGGAGATAGAGAGAGGTCTCCAGGAGATAGAGAGAGGTCTCCAGGAGACGGAGAGAGGTCTCCAGGAGATGGAGAGAGGTCTCCAGGAGATAGAGAGAGGTCTCCAGGAGATAGAGAGAGGTCTCCAGGAGATAGAGAGAGGTCTCCAGGGACGGCTTACCTGCAGCCACATCCAGCACTCCCCGGATCGGACAGTGGAGGGGAGATCAGAGTGTCATCTTGGCCAGGACTCTTCATCTCCCTCCTAAGGCTTTCCCTCCCATCTGTCTCCGGCGCAGGGGGGTTGTGGTTATGGCCCCCTGTCTCCCACGGCTTGGAGGGTGCCGTTGGTTTGCCGCCCTCCCCAAAATATTGAGCACCAACCTTGTCTCCTAGGTGTGCTCCTGTGTTGTCACCAGGGCTGCTGTTAGAAATCACAGGACCCTGTACAGCCTACTTGAAAGGCCCCCCCTTCCCCACCTTCCCCCAAAAATATTAAATTACATTTTTGCTAAAATGTCACGGCCACAATGCTATGCTTTGCAACCATGGCAGAAATTATACCCCGCAATATAACAAGACCCATTGAAGTAAATAGCACTGCTCTGAAAGTGCCCCATCAGTCCCTTTCTCTGCAACCTCAGCTGCACTGGGAATGAATGAATAGGAAGCACTCTGAGGCTTTTTGTTCATTCACAAACTGAAGAATAGTAAACACTGCTTACTATGCTTCAGTGAACAATGCACACAGGAGTGATCAGTACTGATCCCTCACTGTGTTCATTCTGGAAAGGGCCAGTAAATATGACATTCTGCGTGCCCTCAGCAGCTGCCGTTGGAAGAATAGAGGAGGGAAGCCGGCAGTGCTGCTTGGGAGGGAGGGAGGCCTGGGCAGCAGGGAAATGGGCACGCAGTTTCTATAACCGATCACCCCTGCAGTGCAGCCAATGGTAGAAAGCTGGCAACACTGCAGGGGATCCACAAGAGTCACAAGGCAGTACAGCCGGCCCTTCTGCTCAACAGATGCTTGACCCCCCTTTTGAACGGATGGGTCCTGGGCCCACTACAGAAGGGCTGGTTGTACTGCCTTATCAGCAGCCCTGGTTGTCCCCCTATAAGAGGAAGTGTATGAACCAAAACCTTTATGGCAGGATCACCAAGAGTAATTTTAATGAATGCTGCAAATCTAATAATATTGAAAATGAGTCTTCAAGTTACATTTACATGGCAAAGCTTACATGAGATTTAAGTGAAATAACATTTGTTTTTTTCTTTCAGGGCTTATATTGGCTACAAACGGCCAAACAACAGGTGAGTTTTTGTTTTGTGCATTTTGAAAAATATAAAGACAAACACACTTTGGCGATTCCAACTTTCATAGTCAATTTTCTCAGCATGTCCAAGAAATACATAACAAAACACATAAAAACATAAAAAAGTGCATCTAAAGCCAAAAACAAAATATGTATATAAAGCTATATTTTATATATATATATATATATATATATATACTATGCTAAGAAAGTTGACTCTATATATACAGTATGTATTTATATATATATATATATATATATATCTATCTCCATATCTATATATCTATATTTACACACTATATTGCCAAAAATATTGGGACGCCTGCCTTTACAGGCACATGAACTTTAATGACATCCCAGTCTTAGTCCGTTGGGTTCAATATTGGGTTGGCCCTCCCTTTGCAGCTATAACAGCTTCAATTCTTCTGGGAAGGCCGTCCACAAGGTTTAGGAGGGTGTCTATGGGAATGTTTGACCATTCTTCCAAAAGCACATTTGTGAGGTCAGGCACTGATGTTGGACGAAAAGGCCTAATTTATCCCACAGGTATTCTATCGGGTTGAAGTCAGGACTCTGTGCAGGCCAGTCAAGTTCCTCCACCCCAAACTCGCTCATTCATGCACTGGGTCTGGGGCGCATTTGCTTGGACACAGCGGGAGCCAATCAGGTGGACCCGACGTTCGCCAGGACCTGCCAATCATTCTACTGTATGCAAACAAGGCATACCTCCATTTTGTGAGAAGAGAAGATGGAGATCTTGTGTTTCTACTAAGCATCCCCTACTCAGTTAGAAAGCACTCCCAGGGAACACATTTAACCCCTTGATCGCCCCTGATGTTAACCCCTTCCCTGCCAGTGTCATTAGTACAGTGACAGTGCATTTGTTTAAGCACTGATCACTGTAATAAGGTCACTGGTCTCCAAAAAGTGTCACATAGGGGTTTATTTACTAATTGCAGTGCAAAGTGGATTTGCCTTTAGTAAATAAACCCCCCAGTGTCTGATTTGTCTGCTGCGATGTCGCAGTCCCTCTAAAAATCACTGATCGTCGCCATTACTAGTAAAAAAAAATGATTAAATAAAAAAACAAATTCCATAATTATATCCCATAGTTTGTAGCCGATATAACTTTTGAACAAACCAATCAATATCACTAATCCCGCTTATTTATTTTTTTAACCAAAAATATGTAGCAGAATACATATTGGCCTAAACTGATGAAGAAATTTGATCTATTTTTTTTTTTCTTTTAATTGGGCACATTTTTATAGCCTAAAGTAAAACTTTTTCAAAATTGTCAGTCTTTTTTTGTTTATAGCGCAAAAAAAATAAAAACCGCAGAGGTGATCAAATACCAACAAAAGAAAGCTCTATTTGTGGGGAAAAATGGACATAAATTTAATTTGGGTACAGCGTCGAACGACCGCGCGATTTTCAGTTAAAGTAACGCAGTGCCGTATCATGAAGGACCAGGGTAAATCAATTCCAGGGCTGTTAAAAGTGGTTAAAAAAATATAAAAAAAATAAAAAAATAAAGCTGTAAAAGAAGTCTTAACCACTTGCCGACCGGCGCACGACGATATACGTCGACAGAATGGCACGTACAGGCAGGAGGGCGTATATATACGTCCCTCCTTTAGCCTGTCCGTGCCATCGGGAGCACGTCGGGAGCGGCGCGCTCCCGCGCCGGTCGGGACCCCCGTGAGTCCGGCCGCGGTCCCCGCGGACTCGATCGCCGCGGGGACTCCCGCGATCGTCTCACGGAGCGGCTAAACGGGGAGATGCCGAGATAAACAGCATCTCCCCGTTCTGCCTAGCAACTAGTGACGCCGATCTCTGCTCCCTGTGATTGGAGCAGAGATCAGCATTCACTAGCTGACAGCCACGCCCCCCCACAGTAAAAAAAAACACCCCTAGGCCTACTTAACCCCTACACTGCCACCTTGTGGTTAACTCCTAAACTGCCAGTGTCATTTATACAGAAATCAATGCATTTAAATGCATTAATTGCTGTAAAAATGACAATGGTCCCAAAAATGTGTCAAAAATGTCCGATGTGTCCGCCATAATGTCGCAGTCACAAAAAAAATCGCAGATCTCCGCCATTAATAATAAAAAAAAAATTATTAATAAAAATGCTATAAAACTATCCCCTATCTTGTAAACGCTATAACTTCTGCGCAAACCGATCAATAATCGCTTATTGCGATTTTTTTTACCAAAAATACGTAGAAGAATACGTATCGGCCTAAACTGAGGAAAAAAAATGTTTTTTTATATATTTTTGGGGATATTTATTATAGCAAAAAATAAAAAAATAATGCATTTTTTCAAAATTGTCGCTCTATTTTTGTTTATAGCGCAAAAAATAAAAACCGCAGAGGCGATCAAATACCACCAAAAGAAAGCTCTATTTGTGGGAAAAAAAGGACGTCAATTTTGTTTGGGAGCCACGTCGCACGACCGCGCAATTGTCAGTTAAAGCGACGCAGTGCCGAATCGCAAAAAGGGGCCTGGTCCTTTGGCTGCAAATTGGTCCGGTCTGAAAGTGGTTAAAAAGTTTAATACGGAATATATATATTAAAAAAGATACAGTATTTGCCATGTCAGGATTTAGCAATCCCTTTCCTTACTCAGCCTCAATGTTGCAACATTATATTCCATGTATCAATTAAATAGAAATGATAAAGATAAGAACAAATGTAACACATCAGATGGATACCTGATGAAATGACACGTGTACTTCAGGAAAGGATACAATACATAATTACAAACCATTTCTTTCCGGATACAATAAATTCATGACATATTGCACAGGCTTTTTGTTTTAACCAGTTTGGTGCTGTCTGATAATTATAACTGCAACCAGCAACAGGGCTTGTGTACAATGGCGCCACCAGGGCTGATTCAATCAGAGTGCGGCGACAATCGATTTACTGCACTGTAAATATTTGTCACCGCACCACACTGCCCTCTACTGCAGCCGAGAGTGGATTGCTGCTAGAGCAATAAAGCGCAGCTGTCCGCTCCTGCTGTGCCCATTATGAGGGGTTCCCACCATCCCTGTGCTGAGTTCCGGGTCTGTACACCCGCTGTGCCCATTATGAGGGGTTCCCGCCATCCCTGTGCTGAGTTCCCGGGTCTGTACACCCGCTGTGCCCATTATGAGGGGTTCCCACCATCCCTGTGCTGAGTTCCCGGGTCTGTACACCTGCTGTGCCCATTATGAGGGGTTCCCGCCATCCCTGTGCTGAGTTCCCGGGTCTATACACCCGCTGTGCCCATTATGAGGGGTTTCCCACCATCCCTGTGCTGAGTTCCCGGGTCTGTACACACCCGCTGTGCCCATTATGAGGGGTTCCCACCATCCCTGTGCTGAGTTCCCGGGTCTGTACACCCGCTGTGCCCATTATGAGGGGTTCCCGCCATCCCTGTGCTGAGTTCCCGGGTCTGTACACCCGCTGTGCCCATTATGAGGGGTTCCCACCATCCCTGTGCTGAGTTCCCGGGTCTGTACACCTGCTGTGCCCATTATGAGGGGTTCCCGCCATCCCTGTGCTGAGTTCCCGGGTCTATACACCCGCTGTGCCCATTATGAGGGGTCCCCGCCATCCCTGTGCTGAGTTCCCGGGTCTGTACACACCTGCTGTGCCCATTATGAGGGGTTCCCGCCATCCCTGTGCTGAGTTCCCGGGTCTATACACCCGCTGTGCCCATTATGAGGGGTTCCCACCATCCCTGTGCTGAGTTCCCGGGTCTGTACACCCGCTGTGCCCATTATGAGGGGTTCCCACCATCCCTGTGCTGAGTTCCCGGGTCTGTACACCCGCTGTGCCCATTATGAGGGTTCCCACCATCCCTGTGCTGAGTTCCCAGGTCTGTACACCCGCTGTGCCCATTATGAGGGGTTCCCACCATCCCTGTGCTGAGTTCCCGGGTCTGTACACCCGCTGTGCCCATTATGAGGGGTTCCCACCATCCCTGTGCTGAGTTCCCGGGTCTGTACACCCGCTGTGCCCATTATGAGGGGTTCCCGCCATCCCTGTGCTGAGTTCCCAGGTCTGTACAACTGATGTGTCCATTATGAGGGTTCCCACCATCCCTGTGCTGAGTTCCTGGGTCTGTACACCCACTGTGCCCATAATGAGGGGTTCCCACCATCCCTGTGCTGAGTTCCCGGGTCTGTACACCTGCTGTGCCCATAATGAGGGGTTCCCACCATCCCTGTGCTGAGTTCCCGGGTCTGTACACCCGCTGTGCCCATCGATCAGGTGACCTGGAATCAGGAGTCCCGTGTCATGATTGTTAGTATGGGGCCCAGGGCTCTTGGTGAGACCCCAATCCCTGTGCTGGGGGCTAGACATGGGCGCCGTCAAAAAATTTGTTTTGTTTTGTTTCATTCCGTTTCGTATTAAAAAAAAATCGTAATTTGTAATTCGTACACGAAATTTAATTCGGATTCGTACGAAATACGAATTTCATACGAATCATAAATTTAAACGTTTCTGTTAATTTGGATCGGAAATTCGTAATTCGTAAATCGTATTTCGTAAACGAAATTTCGTACAGAATTCTTGTGCATATTAACACCAGTCACGTTTCTGATTCTTTCTGGTAATTTAAAACGGAAATTCGTTTACGAAATTTCGTATTTTGTAAACGAAATTTCGTATTTCGGACAGAATTCTTCTGCATATTAACACCAGTCACGTTTCTGATACTTTCTGTTAATTTAAAACAGAAATTCGTTTACGAAATTTCGTATTTTGTAAACGAAATTTCGTATTTCGGACAGAATTCTTCTGCATATTAACACCAGTCACGTTTCTGATTCTTTCTGGTAATTAAAAACGGAAATTCGTTTACGAAATTTCGTATTTTGTAAACGAAATTTCGGATTTCGCACAGAATTCTTATGCATAAACACCAGTCATGTTTCTGTTAATTTGGATCCGAAATTCGTAAAGAAATTTCGTATTTCGTACGGAATTCGTATGCATAAAAATTCGTATTTCGGATTCGTACGAATGTACGAATTTCGAAAAAATTAGTACAAATTTCCGATTCATACAAAACTAATCGCAAATGTCTACTGGGAGCACTCCCAGCACAAAGAGGGATATGCAAATATGCGACCCCAAGGAAAAAAGCCCAGTTCAGCGGGGCCGCATATTTGCATACGCTTGGCGCCAAGGGTTAAATTTCTTTTGATCATTTTCGGGATATAGGTGGATCATTGAAATGGCTCCTGGCACTTTAGTAAAACAATAATGAAATGAAAATTTACATTTAAAAAAAAATTGCACATCGTGTACGTATCTCACGCCCTGTGTTTTTTATTTTTTTTATTTTGAGGATATCATGTGCAAAAAAGAAAGATAAGAAATAGATAAGGCTCCTGTCACAACAAAAATTAAATTTTTTGTTGCTCATATAAAAATAAATATACAATCTCCATTTACATCTAAAAATGTAACACAGATACCCATAAACAGTAATAAAAATACAACATTGTCTTATCAAAACTTCAGCGCTGCACAGGGATCTAGAACCTGTGTAATCACACCTACTAAACAACATAGCTATTAAAAAACAAAATCAGATCTTGTATGACAATATTTGTTAATCATATGGAAATTGATCTTGCCCTATTTGATGACCTGAAAATCCAGGTTAAAGAAACCAATGCATATATGTTTGGAATTTTGGCGAGCACACAGTGGTGCTTATCATGTCTGGTTATTAGTTTATCAGATCACAGGAAAGACATTTGTGCAAAGTATTCAGAGAACGATGCTTTAGCAAACCAGAACAGCATACTCAAAAAGGCGCTGGGAACTTTTAGGCTTGCAAGTATGGTGAGATGAAGGCAGGGCTTGAGTCCTGCAGGAACGCACGGGAATGGCGTTCCTGTACTTTTTCAACAGCAGGAACACCATTCCCGTTAGCAGCCACGTCCTGCAGGGCCAACAACACAACCGCGCATGTGCCTCTTCTGTTTGTATGTTTCCCATTGCTGTTGCTGCCAGGTCTATGCAGCCTGTAGCAACTGCCCTTGGTATGCTCCACTTGTTTACTGAGACTGTTTCTGGTTCACTCCACCTGTCACTTCTGCCCACTGGCAATGTTCTGGTACTTTCCACTTGTTACTCCTGTCCATGCTTGTTGCTCCTTTCCACGGACACTTTTCCCATTACTTTTCACTTGCCAATACTGTCCACTGGCACTGTTTCTGGTTCACTCCACCTGTCACTTCTGTACGCTGGCAATGTTTCCGGTACTTTCCACTTGTTACTTCTGTCCATGCTTGTTGCTCCTTTCCACTGATATTTTTCCCAGTACTTTTCACTTGCCACCACTGTCCACTGGCACTGTTTCTGGTTCACTCCACCTGTCACTTCTGTACGCTGGCACTGTTCCTGGTACTTTCCACTTGGTACTCCTGTCCATGCTTGTTGCTCCTTTCCACTGATATTTTTCCCAGTACTTTTCACTTGCCACCACTGTCCACTGGCACTGTTTCTGGTTCACTCCACCTGTCACTTCTGTACGCTGGCAATGTTCCCGGTACTTTCCACTTGTTACTCCTGTCCATGCTTGTTGCTCCTGTCCACGGACACCTTTCCCAGTACTTTTTACTTGCCACCACTGTCCACTGGCACTGTTCCTGGTTCACTCCACCTGTCACTTCTGTCCGCTGGCAATGTTCCTGGTACTTTCCACTTGTTACTCCTGTCCATGCTTGTTGCTCCTTTCCACAGACATTTTTCCCAGTACTTTTCACTTGCCACCACTGTCCACTGGCACTGTTTCTGGTTCTCTCCACCTGTCACTTCTGTACGCTGGCAATGTTCCTGGTACTTTCCACTTGGTACTCCTGTCCATGCTTGTTGCTCCTTTCCACGGACACTTTTCCCATTACTTTACACTTGCCAATACTGTCCACTGGCACTGTTTCTGGTTCACTCCACCTGTCACTTCTGTACGCTGGCAATGTTCCTGGTACTTTCCACTTGGTACTCCTGTCCATGCTTGTTGCTCCTTTCCACTGATATTTTTCCCAGTACTTTTCACTTGCCACCACTGTCCACTGGCACTGTTTCTGGTTCACTCCACCTGTCACTTCTGTACGCTGGCAATGTTCCCGGTACTTTCCACTTGTTACTCCTGTCCATGCTTGTTGCTCCTGTCCACGGACACTTTTCCCAGTACTTTTTACTTGCCACCACTGTCCACTGGCACTGTTCCTGGTTCACTCCACCTGTCACTTCTGTCCGCTGGCACTGTTCCTGGTACTTTCCACTTGTTACTCCTGTCTATGCTTGTTGCTCCTTTCCACGGACATTTTTCCCAGTACTTTTCACTTGCCACCACTGTCCACTGGCACTGTTTCTGGTTCTCTCCACCTGTCACTTCTGTACGCTGGCACTGTTCCTGGTACTTTCCACTTGTTACTCCTGTCCATGCTTGTTGCTCCTTTCCACGGACACTTTTCCCAATACTTTTTACTTGCCACCACTGTCCACTGGCACTGTTCCTGGTTTACTCCACCTGTCACTTCTGTCCGCTGGCACTGTTCCTGGTACTTTCCACTTGTCAGTCCTGTCCACACTTGTTGCTCCTGTCCACATTTGTTGCCTCTGTCCACGGACACTGTTCCCTGTACTTTCCACTTGCCACCACTGTCCACTGGCACTGTTCCCTGTACTTTCCACCAGTTGTTGTTGTCCACTGCCACTGTTCCCGATACTCTCCACCTATCGCTTCTGACTGGTGACACTGTTCCTGGTAAATTCTGTTTGCCTACTCTGCACCTCTGAGCACTTTCAACTGGGCACGGCTACTCCAGGCCATGCTTGTAGGCTCTTCGTTGAGATGCTCATGCCATGACACAGTGTCGGAATGCAGCAGGACAATAGATCTTTCTGTTGTCTTCTCTTCCTTTCTCTCTTTTTCTGTTACCACTTTTTACCCCTTTCTGTGTTACTTCTTTATCCAACGCTTTCTTTACAGTTCAGGCTTCATACAGACTTATGTCTAACATACTTAGTTTGGACCGTGAATTGTTGAGGCTATCTCTTTCCTGGATCACTTGGGATGGAATACACCTGTAGACATGGGCGTCCGCAGGTAGAGGCAAGGGGGGTCAAGTCCCCCCCCCCCCTGGAATCAGGGATCGGATCTTAAATTCAGCACAGTTGTGTCTCTATCGAGGTGCTGCACCCGCGTGCCACCCACCAGTGGGGTGACACCATTAAGGTGTTGTCAAGTGTAGTGTGACAGGTAGTCCCAAAAGATTGGCGGCTCCATTTTCCACAGGGAGGAGGCTACAGCTCAATCAAGAGAGAGATTGAGAGACTGCAGCCTGGAAAGAAGCTGAGGGAGAGAGTGCTAAAGGACGAGGAGTGTGCTGGGCGGAAGCCAGAGAGAGAGCCTGCCAGGGCCACAAAAGAGTCATGCTGTCCAGCACCACCAAAGAGAGAGCCACACTGGCCAGCACCACCAGAGAGAGAAAGACTGAGCCACTACCAGGGTACAGACATGCTACACTACTGACCAGTGTCGCCCCCGGGGAACACAGAGTGAACGATCGTCCAGCCGGAGTGATCACTGCTGTAGTTTCGCTGGGTCTGGTGAGAGAGCCTGTTGGCCATTACCCATTACTTATCCTAGGGACTGTAATACGTCTGCAGACTCTGACCAGGATAATGTGATAATGACATTGTCGAAAAGGGGCGGTGCATGGGTGACCCTAAAATTATGCCCCCCCCCCCAGAAAAAAGTTCTGCGGACGCCCATGCCTGTAGATTGCTTATTGACATGAGATAGTGATCACAAGAAAACAATGTTCGAGTATTTGTATCCATGAGTGAATGATATTATTGTTAACATGGTATTAGCCATACTTACAAACGTACTTGACGTTTGAGTTATTGTTTGTGTATTAACTTTTTTTGCCTTCCTCAGGATCAACTGTGGGTATAGGATAGTGTATATGGAGGTTTTCTTTTTACGAAATAATTTTATTGCAAAGAAATTCAACAAATTGGTTCAACAATGAGATGGTTACATCAAATACAGCATAAAGGAGAAATCCCGACAGAGAGACACAAAAAGAATGGTACATAGTTCCCTAATGCAGTATAACGTACTGACTGAAGTCCTTAAGTCCTTGATCCTTCTTTTTGAAAGCCTGTGGCGTGCAAAACACACTCAAAAACTCACCCGGTGCATAAAAAATGTGCACAACATAAAGAGGTGCGACAAAAAAGTGCAACGGGTACACAAGACCTCTAAAATCAGAGGACCTTGTCCTGAATCCCCCGGGGCGTTAGGCTCCTGACAGGGACAAGGACCGTAAAACTTGGTCTTCCTGGCCGAAACCAGTCAGACCCCGTTCTCTGGAAGGTCTGCCGAAACAGACCCACCCAAATACTAGGTGAGGCTCTCCCGAAGAGAGACCCCAACCCTATGAGAGAGGGCGAACTAAGCCAGAAGGCCATGTCCACCCCCTCCCTGACGTTCAGGACAGGCCCTGGGACCTGTGACCCTACTAATCACACGTGCTAAATCGTGTACAAACATAAAAATACAAAAAACAACGTGACACACAAACAAAGGAATAAATAAAATAAAGTGGGGGAAGGGATAGTGGAGAGGAGAGTGAAAGAATGACCAGGCCCTCCGGCCAGGAATAAAAAATTCCTCTGGTCCCAGCCAAAAGGCCCGGCCCAAGAGGCAGGTGCTAAAAAAGCGTGATATGGTGCAGTGACCGTGGTGCCATAAATCAATGTGTCCCTCACACACAGTGATTGTTTGGCACCCCTGGACTGCCACTCCAGGGGCACATACTCCATAGGCTTTTCAAGACCGCCCTGGCCAACGGTCCGGACCACAGCAGCCCCCACCACAGACAGGAAGGCATGGAGATCAGGAAGCTTGGTGAGAACCTGCACACACCAACAGGCTCACCGTCACTCCCATCACTCCTACCTAATTACATTCGGGAAATACTAACCGTTCCACCCCCTCCAGCAAGGGATTCCCGGCGTTCTGTTAACCCGAAAAAATGTCCGGGGCTAGAGCCACCCCAATCCAGGCCAGAAGGCCAGGTAACTCGACCCTCTGGATCCGACCAAGGCAGCACCCATCCTCACCAGGAGCACCCTTCCAGCACGGCTCAGACTCAGGCCATACGCTGCCACACCAATATCCAGTGTACCCAGCGTGCCCCTACCGAAACCGTACCTTCCAGGCACTAATTACGCCATCGGAGAGCGAGCCTGCCACCCTCTCTATAGGGCCAGAAACATCGCCTCCTTTGGCAACTGATAAGAACAGATACTACACTTGATCTTAGCCTTAAGTCCTTGATGAAGGAAGCTTGGTACTCCAGACTGTAGTGCATGGTGGACTAAAACCTAGACACCCAAACTTGTTAGTGGAGGACACAAGACAGTTCAACTGATAGAGAGTGGATTTCTATGTAAATAAGTATACGATATACTAGTGAGAAGATGTGGTCATTGTAACCATCCTCACCAAAACCATGCCGGAAGCCTGGTGGGCAATAAAGACAATTATACATAAAGGGAGAAGAGCTACAGCGAGAGCTAAAAAAAATTGAGGCTAAAGGCAAAGAGCCAAGAGGAGAGGGGAAAGAAGAGAAGGAGTCCAAAGGGGTGTGCAATGGGGGATCACTCAAATGGAGAGGAGCTTATTATTGAATTTGGAAGGTTGGATTTATGCTATACAGGGTTGCCAGACCCTGAGAAATTTTTCATGGGTATCCTAAACAAAGGCTCTCAGTTTCTCATTTATCATGACATCGTTCATACAGTTCTTACCTGCTTCGAAGCTAAGCACAAGGGTTTTACAAGCCTTCTCAATGGTCAACTTAGTTGCAGTAAAAAGGATGCAGAGCCAAATGGCGCTCTAGGCGATGGAGGTCTGAAATTGGTTTACAAAGAAGGGCCTCGTAAGGGTCCCTTTTGAGGTTGTTGTGAAATATGTTACGAAGAAGGGTATAAACCCTGACCCATAGGACATGCCTACCAAATATGAGCCATAGTTCCTTCCAGAGAGCATCCCCGGGAGCAAAGAGGGGAATAAGTTGGCCAGGTATATGAAGGGTTTCTATTTGTGTGTGCATGGCTTTTTTTTTGTGGATGAAACTTGTGGCATTTTTCAACCAGATTAACTATGATGAACTATAACTTATGCTAACGTAACCCACATGCCTCTGTAAGCACTGTCTCTTCTGGTAAGATGAACTCTTACCATTATATGTAATATGAAGTGATGTACCTATTATTACTAGACATGTGCACACTGAAATATTTTGTTTCAGAATTTCGTTTTCGTATGAAAAATAAATTGATTTAGTTACTCCCAAAATTCGTTTTTATTTATTTGGTTTTGTTTAAAAATGCATTCATCCAAAAAGCCAAAATAATTAAGGTCGAATCTGTCATTGAAGGCTTATGGTGTCTGTCGAATGTTCTAAGAAGATTCAACAGAGCAGCTAAACTGTATGACGCCGCAATTGTACATTTCCAGTCGAATGTTCTGCTTACAAGCTATAGTAGAATTCTAATGTTGTATGACATTAGAATTCTTCTATAGCTTATGGGCAGAGCATTTGACCATAAATGTCCGCTCGCGCTGACTGCTTCATCAAATCTTCATGTCAAATCTTTTCTCTCTATGTCGAATAATCTTGGACTAATAGAGTTAGGTTAGACACATTCGACCTTTTTTGCTATTGTCTCTATAATGTCGAATCTTTTCTCTCTATTTCGAATCTTTTCTCTCTATATCGAATCTTTTCTCTCTATGTCGAATCTTTTCTCTCTATGTAGAATATTTTCTCTCTATGTCGAATCTTTTCTCTCAATGTTGAATAATCTTCAACTAATAGAGTTAGGTTAGGCACATTCAACCTTTTTTGCTATTGTCTCTATAATGTTGAATCTTTTCTCTCTATGAAGAATAATCTTGAACTAATAGAGCTAAGGTTAGGCACATTCGACCACAGGTTCGATGGACACAGATCACTATTGTCAGCGTCATGTCGAATCTCCTATCTATATTGAACTGTTGTCACAACGAAAACGAAAATAAAGCATTTGTTTATGTCGGATCTTTCAGTTTTCGGATTCTGCACGTTCGTTATCATTTGTTAAAACGATAACGAAAATACCAGAAATTCGGACGAAAATGCATTCGGACGAAAACAAATGCACATGTCTACCTATTACTCTATACCAGGGATCTCAAACTGGTGGCCCTCCAGCTGTTGTGGAACTACAAGTCCCATCATGCCTCTGTCTTAGGGAGTCATGCTTGTAACTGTCAGCCTTAAAAATGCCTCATGGGACTTGTAGTTTCGCAACAGCTGGAGGGCCGCCAGTTTGAGACCCCTGCTCTATACTGGGGTTTCTCAACCAGGGTTCCATGGAACCTTTGGGTTCCTCCAGAGGTTGCTAGGGGTTTCTTGAGCAATGAGCAATTTTTGCCTCTCAGATAAGTTCTCACTGACACCATTGATCTTTTTAGCTCTTTGTAAGGGGGGTAATTCTTCCCAATGACCACAAGTGTATCATGAGTTGTAGATTTCTAGCAGACCAGAAAGTTTTTTCAAGGGTTCTTATGTGTTGAAGGGGTTGAGAAAGGCCTTTCTACACTGTGGAAACAATATAAACAATACAAAATAACAAAAGCTTGTGAAAGACTTTCTCTGTAACTCATACATGTGTATAAATGTTGTCTATGACTCAGCCTGCTCCTTGAGAGATATGATTTCTTATCACACCCTGATATAAAATGATAATCACAGCAGCTCCCAGGTAATTAGAGCTCATGGCATGGAAATGACTATCAGAATCTGTTGTACTTTTCCAGCTGATTAGTGACGGTTATGTTAAGTATCACCTGACAATATACTATCTAGTTATTCAGCGATGATATTGTTATTCTTCACAGAAAACAATGCGTTTCTCGTGAGTAGAAACCCTTTCATAATGCTCCACAAAGCTCTTATTATACTCAGTTTGTGTGATAGACACCTAAGGGAATAATCCTACATATTCAAACTGATAAAAAACAACCAGGTGGTATATTTAGACATAATAATGTGCTCCCTGGAGTGGATATCACACATTTACAGGTTCCCTGTCCTGCACATATCGCCAAAGGTTTGTGGACACCTCACCCTACTGTAGGAACTTGCAAGACATCTCAATTCACCACGATTGACATTAAAAAGGAGTTGCTCCCCCGTCACTCTTCTGGGAAGGATCTCCAGGAGAGGAGGAGAGTGGCGGGTAGTCACGTGAGCGCCAAGTGCTGCTCAGAAATAAGGTATTAGGCAGCATATTTTTTTTATAAATAACACACAGGGTGGCACATAATGTAATGTAACACATTGGATTATAGTGAGAAAACAGTATTTTTTGCAGCAGGAGAGGAGGATGGGGGAGCTGACAGGCGGGGGGGGGGGCAGAGGAGGACACAGGAGAGGAGGATCGGGGAGCCGACAGGCATGAAGGGGTGGAGGGGAGGACAAAGGAGGACACAGGAGTGTAGGCTGCAGATGATGGAGGCATGTAAACTGACCACAGTGTCAGGGCTCAGCAGCCATGATAAACCGTAGTCAGTTTACAGGGAAGAGGGAGGAACCAGGCAAGTTCAACCAGGTATTTTAGGTGAAAGAAGGGACCAAATGACACAGCACAAGCACTGTGCTGTATAACATGCTTTAAAGGAGCAGGATCCTTTTTTTTTTACAACTTAGATACGACTTTGGTACAACTTTAAAGTGGTTCTGCACCCATTTCATTTAGTAAATCTCTTTGCCTTCCAAATCAGGCAAAGAGTACTAAATGAAATGTGTTTTTTTTTTTTTTTTTCCTTACCTTGTAATTGATGACTTCCGTCTTCTGTCTCTTCGGCGGTGGGCGGGGTCTCTGCGTCGATCGTCGTCAGGCCGCACTGTCTCCTGGGATCTGGTGTCATTGTTCCCAGGAGTCAGTGCGGACATCTTCCGAAATCTCGCGAGATTTCGGCCACATCTTCCGAAATCTCGCGAGATTTTGGACACATCTTCCGACATCTCGTGAGATGTCGGCCGATGTGCCGTTACTGCGCACGCGCGAGTAACGGCGGTGCATGCTGGGCCATCTAAAGTGCCTGTGGGGTTTCACATGCCCACAGGCAAGATGGCCCCCAGCACAAAAGAAGAAGATGAAGAACTTCATCGGACGAAAACCGGCGGCGATCGAGATGGAAGATGGAACAGGTGAGTCCCCCAATAGTGCAGAACCGCTTTAATAAGGTTTTTTTTTTTTATATTCTATGGGGCCAAAATAACACTGGAAAATAGTACAGAAAACTTTTCCAAAATCAGTCCATGCTAAGTCGCATTGGTGTGAACGGAAACCACTGAAAATAATGTGATTTCCCTGGCCACGCGATTCTGTGCGACTCAAGTCACATCCGAAATTGCACTTGTGTGAAGCAGGCCTAAGTGCTACCTGTAGACTCTCATTCTCTTTCAGAGGATAATTTATTAAGCACATACAGTAGATGGTGCACAGAGCAAGCTAGTGCAGGGGTCTCCAAACTTTCAAACAAAAGGCCAGTTTATTGTCCTTCGGGCTTTAGGAGGGCGGGATTGTAGCCATAAGGGGCAGAAAATGTCACGGGCCCAGCATCAGTGAGAATAAATATGGCCTCAGGGTTGGTGGTCAAAGAGTAGGAGGAATAGTAGGAGGAATAGTATCCCATCATTGGTATTGGGGGAAGAAATAGTGTCCCATTGTTGGTGTCAGTCGAAGGAAAAGTGCCCCAAGGGTCAGATAAAGGCCGCAGTTTAGAGACCCCTGAGCTAGTGGATCCTAATATAATATTCATCAATTGTATAATATTGGACACAGCCACCATAGGTAAAATACATTAGGTTTGTCAAGAAAACATTTCGGAGAAGTAGATAACCACACCAATGATGGTGATTTATGAACAAAATGAAATGCCTGGTATGCGCTACGAAAAAAGTTAGGTTGAATCTCTTTTCACTTATTTTTGCTTATTAGCCTTTACGCTTTTTTTTATACTACTTTCCTTGTACTTTTATGTCATTCTATCCTTATATCAGATGGCAATGAAGACCCAACTTGATCAAATCAAGACTCACTCTATCCCTAAGTAAAAAAAAAAAAAATGATATGACTTATTAAAGTGGTGCCCCCCCCCCCCCCCCCAAAAAAAGATGATTAAAATTCCTAAAAAAATGTAAAAAATAAACATTTGGAATTTTTTTTTAACTCACCTGTAATGCCTGTTGCTTGGGGGTCCCTCGTAGTCTGCCTCCTTCAGTGCCTGGGCTGGTGACATCACTTTGCTCTGCCCCCTCCCTCCTGTCAGTTATCTTGGACACGTGACAGGTCCCAGATGACTGCGCAGCCAATCACGGCGTGCAGCGCCACTGTGAAGCCACAGCCGGGTGCCCAAAGTTGCAATGCTGGCACCGCCGAGCGGAGGGGGCAACGAGCGGGGCTTCGACCCCCCCGCATCGCTGGACCCTGGGACAGGTAAGTGTCCGATTATTAAAAGTCAGCAGCTGCAGTATTTGTAGCTGCTGACTTTTAATTTTTTTAAATTTTTTTAATGGAAACTCCTCTTTAAGTAAGTATATTATACTTGTACATCAAGTTGTCCTCAGAGAAGTCTTTGAAATATAAAATAGAGGATCTGCTAAGCTCATGGCTGAGGAACTAATTATGAGTTTGTAGCAGATGAAAATATCCGGGTCAGCAGATGTGGAATATTGTCAATAGAATAAGTACTATCTATAACAAATAACTAACACGTAGAAGATATGTTAGTCTATTAACATCCACTTACCTGCCACCCTTATGGATATGTCCAGTATTGTCCTCCCGATAGTCACAGATCAATGACAGACATTTCAGGTACGCGGGTCCCATTTATAAAGGAGGTTGTCCCATGTGTTGACCTATCATAGATGTCACTCAGTGATGAAAATTGCATTCCCCTGATATGATAAAGCATTGCACCTATAAGTATGACGAGCTATTACACTACATAACTGTCCCATCCAGAGGCATTGTATGAGCAGCATAGCACAGTATACCGGAATGTCAGGTATGAAGGCTGCCTTGGCAAGTGCTTAATAAGAAACAATTATGTGATTTCCCTATTTAATGAAGCAATAATTGGACTTGACAATGAATCAATCATTAATCTATTCTACTCTTATATTGCTATTATTTTGTTTTTGCTTTTAATTGCTTTTGTATACTTTTAAATTGTAAGATAAACTGTTTACTGTTGCCTGGATCGAGAATAAAATGCAAGACAAAGAAAGACCATGGCACTGAACCCTCCTAGCCCCAATGGAATGGAAAGCGCCAGTGCACAGGCAGGGGTTGCTGTTAACCCTTCAAATACAATTCTAACCAAAAAGAAAGCTGGCAGCTCGGTAACGTCCTCAATGAAAATTCTTGTATTAGCTTACTTGGTAGAATCCAGTCCAAAAACAGGAAGCTAATGGGTTTCCGCTAAAAAAAAGCCTTATGCCGCGTACACACGATCGGAATTTCCGATGGAAACAGTTCCGATGGGAGCTTTTCATCGGATTTTCCGACCGTGTGTATGCCCATCGGTCTTTTTCTGTCGGAATTTCCGACGGACTTTGGATTGAGAACCTGTTCTTAATTTTTCCGACGGAAAACCTTTCTATCGGATTTTCCGATCGTGTGTATGCAATTCCGACACGCAAAATTCCGACGCATGCTCGGAAACTATTCAACGCATGCACAGAAGCATTAAACTTCCCTTTTATAGTGCAGTCGAACGTGTTGTATGCTGTGGTGTTATTGACCGTCGGAATTTGGTGTGACCGTGTGTAGGCAAGACAGTTTGAGCGAAATTCCGTCAGAATTCCGACGGGAAAACCATCAGAGATTTTTCCGACGAGAATTCCGACTGTGTGTACGCGGCATAAGTCATAGCACAATATGACTAAGGTTTTATAGCTGAAATGCGTTAGCCTCCTCTTTCTGGACTGGATCCTACCATGTAATAAAGGAATCTGTCAGGAAGGGCTAGCCAGTATCCAAGATGGCGGCCGAAGAATGCGATCTGTGACCTCAGCCCCTGTCAGAACACCTCCGGTGCATCGGGGTGTGCAGTCTCAGGAAGGGCATGCCAGTATTGAGGTAACAGCTTTTGGCACCCAACAGCCTATTTAAACACTGCCAGTGCACAGACTCGGTGCTGTCTGCTCTACAGCGTTCCCGTGTGTTCCTGCTACCTGCATCTTGTTACCTGTTCCTGTTACCCAACCTGGCTTGCCTCTGACTATTCCTGCTATCCGCCTGCACCCGACCCGGCTTGTCTGACCACCTGCCTGCTCTTTCTGCTACCTCGCTGCGATCCCATCACTGACCCGGCCTGTATCCTGACTATTCTTCTGCCTCAGCATCTGCTCCTGACGTGTCCGCCAGTGTATGACCCGGCCTGCCTGTACCATCCCTCTCTTCTGCCTGGAGAATCCTGCTGAGCTACCGCTCCTCCTACAGCTGCTTCGGATTCCACGGTCTGCAACCAATCAGGCACCCTTGCGACTCTGCACTCCTGCGCTCCCTGTCTGCTCTACCAGGGGGCCTGAGTCAGAGGTGTAAGAGAGGGCGTCCACTGCATATCAGGCTCTACCGTCAGGTACGTGACAGAATCATTACTGAAGACATGACCAGGCTGCCGGACTTTCTTCGCCTGGATTTAAGCAATGGAGCCTATTGATGCTATGCAACAGTGGCGGCGGGTGCTCCATTTTTTGGGGGGTGGGCAGCAAACAAACCCCTCCTCGCCAGGTCCGCACTTACTCCATCCAATGTCGCAGGCGGCTTGGGCGCCTCCCAGGCTTCTCCTCCAGGCCAATCCGGTCTTAAGACCTGATTTGCCAGGAGGACAAACAAGAAGACAATAGCCAATGTTGATTCGTTAATGTCACAAGTGGGTGGGTTCGGGGCGCAGTGCTCTGCGCCCCAAGCCCACCCTTTTTGAAGCCAATTAGAGCTGTCCAGCGCCTTGCATGGAGATTAGGGGGGCGGCGCCCCGTATGGACCGACCGCCGCTGCTATGGAGTTACTGGCACACCTTACACGAATTACCAATAAATAACCCTGAATCTCATTATAATATACACTATCGCACAAAAATGAGTACACCCCTCACATTTTTGTAAATATTTTATTCTATCTTTTCATGTGACAACACTGAAGAAATGACACTGTGCTACAATGTAATGTTTATATACTGTATGTTATAGGTTAATTCCCTCAGGTGGGCGTTTGTCATGACAGGTGGTGGAGCACTCGTTTGGGGGGGGGGGGTAGTTTGTCAATATTAGTCCTGGTGGCAGTGGTCATAAAGAAAAGTAATTGTCCCTAGTGGGGAGACGGACAGCTTTTAGCTTTACATACAGTATCTCACAAAAGTGACTACACCCCTCCCATTTTTTTTTTTATATTTTATTCTCTATTTTCTTGTGACAACACTGAATAAATGACACTTTGCTACAATGTAAAGTAGTGAGTGTACAGCTTGTATAACAGTGTAAAATTGCTGTCCTCTCAAAATAGGTGAACACACAGCCATTAGTGTCTAAACCGCTGGCAACAAAAGTGAGTACACCCCTGAAAATGTCCAAATTGGGCCCAATTAGCCATTTTCCCTCCCCGGTGTCATGTGACTCATTGGTGTTACATGGGGAGCAGGTGTGTTAAATTTGGTGTTATCGCTCTCACTGTCTCATACAGGTCACTGGAAGTTCAACATGGCAACTCATGGCAAAGAACTCTCTGAGGATCTTAACAAAAGAATTGTTGCTCTACATAAAGATGGCCTAGGAAGATGGCCATAAAAAGATTGGCAAGACCCTGAAACTGAGCTGCAGCACGGTGGCAAACACCATACAGCGGTTTAACAGGACAGGTTCCACTCAGAACAGGCCTCGCCATGGTCGACCAAAGAAGTTGAGTGCACGTGCTCAGCGTCATATCCAGAGGATGTCTTTGGGAAATAGACGTATGAGTGCTGCCAGCATTACTGCAGAGGTGGGGGGTCAGCCTGTCAGTGCTCAGACCATACAAGTGTGTCTTGTCTACAGTCAAGCATGGTGGTGGGAGTGTCATGGTCTGGGGCTACATGAGTGCTGCCGGCACTGGGGGGCTACAGATCATTGAGGGATCCATGAATGCCAACATGTACTGTGACATACTGAAGCAGAGCATGAGCCCCTCCCTTCGGAGACTGGGCCGCAGGGCAGTATTCCAACATAACAACCCCAAACACAACTTCAAGATGACCACTGCCTTGCTAAAGAAGCTGAGGGTAAAGGCGATGGACTGGCCAAGCATGTCTCCAGACCTAAACCCTATTGATCATCTGTGAGGGATCCTCAAACGGAAGGTGGAGGAGCGCAAGGTCTCTAACATCCACCAGCTCCGGGATGTCGTCATGGAGGAGGGGCATCTGAGGGAATTGACCTATAATATACAGTATACAAACTCTGGCTGATTCTTTTTATTTTACTCAAGTTCCAAGTGCTGCATCCAGGATCTTGTTATAGTCAATCTTGGATGCAGAGATTATTTATGACTTGGCCTTAATTAAAATCCTGGCATATCAGGATTCATTTGATTATCATACAAGTCTGGCAGGTAATTCCTAATACTTTGACTTACATTCAGTTGTAGCATGCCTAATGCAGTGCAGCTTTCATATATACCAGAGGTGCTCAGGTCCTTTTGAAGAGCGACGGCCACTTCAGTGATTTGGTAAGCAGTCGCCGGCCGCAATGAAATGAAATCAGAATTTCACATTTTTGATTTTTAATAGAATGAGGATTTTAAAACAACAATCAGGACCATCATTTTTCATGAGACCAATCCCCTTTGGATGTAACTAGTTTGACCTCCAAAAGATTTTACCCCCCTTCATGACCAGGCCATTTTTTGCTATTTAGCACTGAGGATTACATGTACCGTATATACTCGAGTATAAGCTGACCCGAATATAAGCCGAGGCACCTAATTTTACCACTGGGAAAACTTATTGACTCGAGTATAACCCTAGGGTGAGAAATGCGCAGCTACTGTACGACTTTGGGGCCCCGTATCTCGGATCACTTGGTGCTAGGAACCCCATCTTTGAATATGTTGTAGTGCTAGGTCTACTAGGTTGGCATACCAAATTCTTGCACCAAGTGGCCCAGAGATACAGGGCCCCAAAATTGGGTCGGAAAATGTAATTTTCTGCAGCAGTAAAGTGCTTGACTCGAGTATAAGCCGAGAGGGGCATTTTCAGCACAAAAAAATGTGCTGAAAAACTCGGCTTATACTCGAGTATATATGGTATATCATTTTTTTTCATACAAACAGAACTTTCTTTTGGTGGTATTTGATCACCACTGGGTTTTTATTTTGATTGCGACCAAAAAATGTTAACCCCCCCCCCCCCCCCCCGATATTTTCAACTTTATGGTAAAAAACATTTAAAATAAAATAAAATTTCTTCATAAATTTAGACCAAAGTGTATTCTTCTACATGTCTTTAGTAAAAAAAAATCACAATAAGCGTATTTTATTTGGTTTGTGTGAAAGTCATAGCGTCTACAAAACTATGGTGTACAGTATATATACCGGAATTTATGCAGCTATAGTGAAGATGGACGAAAAGTTAGAGGGGCTTTTAAACTAGGCGATTAGGGGGAGGGTTCAGAGGTAGAGATAGTCAGCATATTCCACAGGGTAGTATTAGTTAGCATTAGTGGTAGGTTGACCAAAGCACATAAACCCGAGGTAAGTATAGTAACAAGTCCTATTTGCAATCTCGGAACGCCCAAAAAAAGGACGGTATGCGACTGGTCTAAACTATGTGGCATGTTCACCAATGCCAGGAGCCTGGTGGATAAGACGGTAGAACTAGAGATACTATTGTACGAGGAGGATTTAGATTTTGTGGGAATTTCAGAGACTTCATTGAACAGCTCTCATGATTGTCTGGCAACCATTTAAGGGTTGTCACTTTATTGCAGGGATAGAGAGGGTAAAAAAGGGGAGGGGTATGCCTATATATCAAGAATAATGTACAAGTGAATGTGAGAGATGACATCAATAAGGGAGCTAGGAAGGAGGTGGAATCCTTATGAGTAGAACTCCAAAGGGATGAAGCTAAGGGGAAAATAATACTGGGCTTTGGCTATAGGCCACCTAACCTGAGGGAAGAGGGGGAGACAGACCTCTTATCACAATTTGGATTAGCAGCAAGGATGGGAAGTGTCATCATAATGGGGGATTTTAATTAACCAGACATAGACTGGGCGGAAGGAACCGCGCATTCATCTAAGGCTCACCAGTTCCTAGATGTCTTGCAGGACAATTTCATAGGTTAGATGGTAGACGCACCAACTAGAAATAAAGCATTACTGGATCTACTGATTACCAACAATACAGACCTGGGGCAATTTAGGAAACAGCGATCACTGGTCAATTAGCTTCAGTATAAATCACACAAATAGGAAACATAAGGGGAATACAAATACATTGAGTTTCAAAAGAGCCAACTTCTCCAAACTACGAACCTCGCTAGAAGATATAAATTGGGATAAAATCTTAGGAACAAAGAACACGGAGGAGAGATGGGTTCGCTTTATGAACATATTAAATAAGGGTATTAGCCAATGTATCCTATTGGGTAATAAATTTAAAAAAGCGAACAAAAGTCCTGGATGGCTTAACTCTAATGTAAAAATGCATATAAAAGCAAAGGAGAAGGCCTTCAAAAAATAGAAGGCTGAGGGATCATCATCAGCATTCAGACTTTACAAAGAATGCAACAAGGAATGTAAGGGTGCAATTAGGGCGGCTAAGATAGAACATGAAAGACACATAGCGGAGGAGAGCAAAAATAAATCCCAAGAAATTATTTAAGCATATAAACAGTATAAAAGGGAGGACAGACCATATTGGCCCCATAAAGAATGAGGAAGGAAATCTGGTTACAAAGGATGAGGAGATGGCGAAGTTATTGAATTTATTCTTCTCCTCAGTCTTCACAAGGGAATCTGGGGGCTTCAGTAACCAAAACTGCAGTGTTTATCCTCATGACATATTACAGGAAGCACCTCCATGGTTAACAGAGGACAGAATTAGAAATAGACTTGGGAAACTTAAGATCAAAAAGTCACCGGGACCAGATGGGGGAACTCAGTCAGTGTAGTAATTGCCAGACGATTGTTCCTAATTTTTACTGACAGTCTACTGACTGGAATGGTACCAGCTGATTGGAAAAAAACAATGTAGCTCCAATATTTAAAAAGGGGCAAAATACATACCTGGGAATTACAGACCAGTTAGCCTAACATCAATAGTATGTAAACTCTTGGAGGGGATGATAAGGGACTATATACGATTTTAGTATAGGGGTAGTATATATAGGGATATATATAAGATTTTAGTAATGAAAATGGTATCATTAGGTGAGTACATGGATTGAAAATGGCGACAAGTGTGAGTTTAGAGGGTGGTGATAAATAGGGAGTACTCGGAAAGGTCAGGGGTGGGTAGTGGGGTCCTCCAGGGTTCTGTGCTGGGACCAATCCTGTTTAATTTGTTCATAAACGACCTGGAGGATGGGAATGGGGTAAACAGCTCAATTTCTGTATTTGCGGACGATACTAAGCTAAGCAGGGCAATAACTTCTCTGCAAGATGTGGAAACCTTGCAAGAAGTTCTTAACAAATTAATGGGGTGTGCAACTACATGGCAAATGAGGTTTAATGTGGAAAAATTTAAAAGAATGCATTTGGGTGGCAAACATATGAATGCAATCTACTCACTGGGGGGAGAACCTCTGGGGGAATCTAGGATGGAAAAGGACCTGGGGTCATAGTAGATGATAGGCTTAGCAATGACATGCAATGCCAAGCTGCTGCTAACAAAGCAAACATAATATTGGCATTAAAAAGGGGATCAACTCCAGAGATAAAACTATAATTCTCCTGCTCTACAAGACTCTGGTCTGGCTGCACCTGGAGTATGCTGTCCAGTTCTGGGCACCAGTCCTCAGGAAGGATGTACTGGAAATGGAGCGAGTACAAAGAAGGGCAACAAAGCTAATAAAGTGTCTGGAGGATATTAGTTATGAGGAAAGGTTGTGAGCTCTGAACTTATTCTCTCTGGAGAAGAGACGCTTGAGAGGGGATATGATTTCAATTTATAAATACAGTACTGGTGACCCCACAAGAGGGATAAAACGTTTCAGTGGAAGGGAGTTTAACAAGACGAAGAAAAGAGGTTTAACCTTAGACTACGTAGAGGGTTCTTTACCGTAAGTGCGGCAAGGATGTGGAATTCCCTTCCACAGGCGGTGGTCTCAGCGGGGGGCATCGATAGTTTTCAAAAAACTATTAGATAAGCACCTGAACGACAGCAACGTACAGGGATATACAATGTAATACTGACATATAATCACACACATAGGTTGGACTTGATGGACTTGTGTATTTTTTCAACCCCACCTACTAGGTAACTATAGATGCTATACTGTAGTGGTGGTGATCAGCGGCTTATAGTGTAACTGTAATAGTGTGGCGGAAAATCTGGCACTAACAGACACTGACATTGTTAGTGACACTAATATAGGGATCGGTTATAATACTGTACTAATGACACTCGCTGGCTTTCAGAAAACCCACAAGATATATTAGAAGTCTATGGCTCAGTGCAGCTAACCCACAGGAAAGCTGCAGGTGCACTGGGCTGCACCCGCAGATCAGCATTAAAGCAGCCTGATAGTTGTTAACCCTTTTATAGGTGCTAAAATGCCAATTGCAAAAGTGCAGTGTATGTGTTTTATTCACTGACCTTCTTTACCTCTTGCTGCTTCTGCGTCACTCTCCATCTGAGATAGAAACTGGACCTACGGAGAAAGCATTGGCTTATGCAGCTTCTGCTCCCTCAGTGGCCACCTGCTTCCTCCTCTTCCGGTGCCAGCTTGATGCACTCAGATACTCCAGGGTGGCAAATCAGCAACCCATTGATCGTGATCTGGGCTTGTTGACCCACCATCCCGGGGCATGGGCATGTGCTTCCCTGGTTTGAGGTCACGGGCATATCAGAGGGCTCCATGGGGCATGGGTCGAGCACTCCTGATATATTATATTATATATATATATATATATATATATATATATATATATATATACAGTGCTTTGAAAAAGTATTCATACCCCTTGAAATGTTACACATTTTGTCATGTTAGAACCAAAAATGGTAATGTATTTATGGTAATGTATTTATTGGGATTTTATATGATAGACCAACACAAAGTGACACATAATTGTGAAGTGGAAGGAAAATGATAAATGGCTTTCCCAATTTTTTACAATAAAATATGTGAAAAGTGTGGGGGGGCATTTGTATTCAGCCCCCTTTACTCTGATACCTCTAACTAAAATCTAGTGGAACAAATTGCCTTCAGAAGTCACCTAATTAGTAAATCCACCTGAGTGTAATTTAATCTCAGTATAAATACAGCTGTTCTATGAAGCCCTCAGAGGTTTGTTAGAGAACCTTAGTGAACAAACAGCATCATGAAGGCCAAGGAACACACCAGACAGGTCAGGGATGAAGTTATGGAGAAGTTTAAAGCAGGGTTAGGTTATAAAAAGCAGCTCTGTTCAATCCATCATCCGAAAATGGAGAGTGTGGCACAACTGCAAACCTACCAAGACATGGCCGTCCACCTAAACTGACCGGCTGGGCAAGAGAAGAGCCAAGAGGTCCATGGTAACTCTGGAGATGCACAGCTCAGGTTGGAGAATCTGTCCACAGGACAACTATTAGTCGTGTTCTCCACAAATCTGCCCTTTATGGAAGAGTGACAAGAAGAAAGACATTGGAGAAAGAAAGTCATAAGAAGTCAAGTGCAGGTTGTGAGAAGCCATGTGGGGGACACAGCAAACATGTGGAAGAAGATGATCTGGTCAGATGAGACCAAAATTGAACTTTTTGTCCTAAAAGCAAAATGCTATGTGTGGGGGAAAACTAACACTACACATTACCCTGAACACACCATCCCCACTGTGAAACATGGTGGTGGCAGCATCATGTTGTGGGGATGATTTTCTTCAGCAGGGACAGGGAAGCTGGTCAGAGTTGATGGGAAGATGGATGGAGCCAAATACAGGGTAATCTTAGAAGAAAACATATTAGAGTCTGCAAAAGACTTGAGACCGGGGGGGAGGTTCACCTTCCAGCAGGACAACGACCCGAAACATACAGCCAGAGCTACAATGGAATGGTTTAGATCAAAGCATATTCATATCCAATCTGACAGATTGAGATATTTTGCAAAGAAAAATGGGCAAAAATGTCCCTCTCTAGATGTACAAAGCTGGTAGAGACATCCCCGAAAAGACTTGCAGCTGTAATTGCAGTGAAAGGAGGTTCTACAAAGTATTGACTCAGGGGGGCGCCATACAAGTGTACCCCCCACACTTTTCAGATATTTATTTGTAAAAAAATGTGAAAACCATTTATCATTTTCCTTCCACTTCACAATTATGTGCCACTTTGTGTTGGTCTATCACATAAAATCCCAATAAAATACATTTACAAAACGTAAACATGGTTGTAACATGACAAAATGTGGAAAATTTCAAGAGGTATGAATACTTTTTCAAAGCACTGTGTATATATAATATATGTATATAAATAATAGACATGTGCACACTGAAGTATTTTGTTTTCGTCCGAAAAATACATTTATTTAGTTACTCCCGAAATTCGTTTTTATTTATTTCGTTTTTCGTTAAAAAATGCATTCGCCCGAAAATACAAATTAATTACGGTTGAATCTGTCATTGAAGGCTTATGGTGTCTGTCGAATGTTCAAGGAAGATTCGACGGAGCAGCTAAACTGTATGACTCCGTATAGTTTAGCTGCTCTGTTAGGTACCTGGTAGTGCTGAGCTTGACTTGATGGTTGGAGACCTCTCTTACAACTCTGGTTCAGGGCCTGCTGGATTGGGGACAGCGTAGCCGTGAACTCAGCGGGTAGGAGTGTCCGTGTGGATGCAGCAGGCTGATGCAGGGTAGATGCAGGGCTTGCTCAGAGGGTAGGTCTGCAGATGAAGGTTCGGCAGGAAACCAGGAGGCAGGAGGTAAACCGACAACAGGAGCAGCAGCAGACGGCTGAAGTAGCTGACAGCAACGGCAGGAGATCAGCAGATGACGGCAGCAGCGAAGACCTGTGCAGGGACACTGGAGCAAGGATGGTCAGGCAAGCCGGGTCACAACAGGTAAGGCAGACAGGTATGGACGGCAGGCAGGAGGATGGTCAGGAGGCAAGCCGGGGGTTCAGCAACAGTAACACAGTCCAGAGCAGGGTCAAACAAGCCGGGGTCAAGGAACGGAGAAAGTAGCGGAGTCAAACAAGCCGGGTCACAGGTAGGGAGCTTCAGACAGGTTCAGGTTGGGGTCACAGGTGGGAGCTGAGACGGACAGCGCCGCATGCAGGCAGCTGTCCCCTTTAAATAAGGCCACTGGCGCCAAAGCGGCGCCGATCGCGCACGTGCACGCGCACGGGGGCGCGCGCGCCCGATATTTGCGCACGGGAGCGCGCGCACGAGTCCCGCGGCCCCATACCCCTTCCACTTGATCAGGAACTGCCTCTCCCCCCTACGTCTCCTGCAATCAAGGATGGCCTCTACCTCGTACTCCTCATTACCTTGGACCAGGACAGGTCCGGGTGGGTTTGTACCCCTATCAGGGAAGGGATCGGGCACAGCGGGTTTCAGGAGAGAAACGTGGAAGACTGGGTGGACTCTCATAGAGTCGGGCAGGGACAGCTCATAGGAAACTTCATTGATCCTCCTCTTCACAGGGAAAGGTCCTAAGAACTTGGGAGCAAGCTTCTTAGAGGGACAAGCAAGTCTAAGGTTAGTTGTAGCTAGCCATACCTGGTCGCCCACCTGCAAGTTCAGCTCACCCCTCCTCTTCCGATCGAAGAATCTTTTGCTGTCCTCCTGTGCCTTGGTGATTGCCTCCTGAAGAATCCTGTTGTTGCGGCTGAGGAACGAAGCTGTATCCTGGACTGCCGGGACTGAAGATTCTGGGAGAAAGTCAGGGAGAAAAGACAAGTGAAAACCGTAGTTGGCAAAAAATGGGGATTGACCTGTGGCTGAATGACTGGCATTATTATAAGAGAATTCAGCTAGGGGTAATAGGGACACCCAATCGTCCTGCACAAAGGACGTGAAGCACCTTATGTATTGCTCTAAAGTCTGGTTGGTGCGTTCCGTCTGCCCATTAGTTTGGGGGTGGTATGCAGAAGAAAGGGCCAGCTCAATCTTAAGGATCTCACAAAGGGCCCTCCAAAAACGGGACGTGAACTGGACCCCCCTATCTGATACTATATTGGCCGGAACCCCATGTAACCTGACTATCTCCTTAATAAAAAGATGGGCAGTCTCTGTGGCAGATGGTGTTCCCCTTAAAGGCAAAAAGTGGGCCATTTTGGACAGCCGGTCCACTACTACAAAAATAGCAGAGCACCCCTCTGAGCACGGAAGCTCGACTATAAAGTCCATGGACAACATTCGCCAAGGTCGATCAGGTGCAGGAAGAGGCTTCAAAAGTCCCCAAGCTCGGTTCCTAGACGTCTTGCTGCGGTTACAAACAGGGCAGGAGTCAACATAAGACTTGCAGAATTCCTTTAGTTTGGGCCACCAAAAGGTGCGTTGCACCAACTCCACAGTTTTACGGCTCCCGAAGTGTCCTGCCAGTGGATGGTCGTGTAGAAGGGTCAGGACCTTCACCCTTACAGATTCGGGGACGAAGACTTGACTTCCCCTCCAGAGGAGTCCATCGCTGGAAGTTAGGGTGACCCCATGGGGTCCCTGGGAACTGGCGGATGCCTCCCGGATTTGAGATAGCAGATCTGGCTGTAAAAGTAGAAAGTTTCCGGAAGATAGGATGGTGTCTGGGGTGGTGGAGTCCTTGGGACTGTCAAACATCCGGGAAAGGGCGTCAGGCTTCACATTCTTGGAACCGGGACGATACGTAATATGAAAGCAGAACCTTGAGAAAAACAGAGCCCAGCGGGCTTGTCGGGGTTTGAGTCGCTTGGCAGTTCGTAAGTACTCAAGGTTCTTGTGGTCAGTGTAGATGAGTACTGGATGATTAGCTCCCTCCAAGAGGTACCTCCATTCTTCTAGTGCCGATTTGATAGCCAAGAGCTCCCGGTCCCCGACATCATAATTCCTCTCGGCTGGAGAAAGTTTCCGAGAGAAAAATCCCACTGGGTGCATGGCGTCTTTATTGCCCTGTCGTTGTGACACGACCGCCCCAACTGCCACTTCAGATGCATCGACCTCCAAGATGTAAGGGAGGGCAGGGTCGGGGTGACTGAGGATAGGGGCGGAGGTAAACAGTCTTTTAAGCTGATCAAAGGCCCCTTGAGCTTCCGGGCCCCAGTGGAAGCGTGTGCCCTGCTTGGTCAGCTGGGTGATGGGGGTGATGATAGCAGAGAACCCCTTAATAAACTTCCTGTAGAAGTTTGCAAATCCTACGAACCGTTGGATTCCTTTTTTATCTACAGGTGCTGGCCAGTCAAGAACGGCGGACACCTTCTGAGGGTCCATTCTAATGCCTGCCGGGGAGATTTCAAGTCCCAAAAACTGGATTTCCTGCTGCTCAAATTCGCACTTCTCGGCCTTTGCATACAGGCCGTGCCGTCGGAGTCGAAGGAGTACCTTGCCCACATGCCCACGATGTTGTTCAAGGGTTTGGGAGAAAATCAAGATGTCGTCCAGATAGACGATCACGAAAATGTCCAAATAGTCTCTGAGTACATCATTGATGAAATGCTGGAACGTGGCCGGGGCATTACAGAGCCCGAAGGGCATGACCAAGTACTCATAGTGGCCGAAACGAGTCCGGAAAGCCGTCTTCCACTCGTCCTCGGCCCGAATGCGGACCAAATTGTATGCACCCCTGAGGTCCAATTTGGTGAAAACCGTTGCCGATCTTAGCTTCTGAAAGAGCTCAGGGATTAAGGGCAGGGGGTACCGATTCTTGACCGTTATTTTATTGAGCTCCCGGTAGTCCACACAGGGCCTCAAGGACTGATCCTTCTTGGTGACGAAGAAGATGCCTGCGCCAGCAGGAGAGGTGGAATGGCGGATGAACCCCTTCTTTAAGTTTTCGGCAATGTAGGTCTTCAGGGCCTCTTGTTCTTTCTCGGAGAGAGGAAAAATGCGACCGAAGGGAATTTCAGCCCCAGGGAGGAGCTCGATGGGGCAATCATAGGGACGGTGGGGCGGAAGGGAGTCTGCCCCCCGCTTGCTGAAAACGTCCAGAAAGTCATGATAAGGTTGGGGTACAGATTGGCGTAGGTCTTGATCCGCGTCTAGGCAAAGCAAGGTAGAGGATGGTCCGAGGGTTGCAGGTAGGCAGTGTTCCTGGCAGTACCGAGATTGAAATTCTACCTCCCCGGTGGACCAATGGATCAGCGGGTTATGGGCCTGGAGCCATGGCATACCCAGGATGACCGGGAACAGGGGAGAGGAGATCACGTCCATGGTCAGGAGCTCCTGATGTTGAGGGAAAATTGTAGCGGTTAAGGGCAAAGTCTCTTGAGTCACCTGGCCAGACTTAATGCGGGACCCATCCGCCAGAAACACAGTAAGTCCTTGGGTCTTCTTCTGGAGCGGCAGGGCGTGAGTGTTGGCGAAGGTGGCATCCACGAAACAGCTACACGCCCCGGAGTCAATGATGGCGCTGGTGAGGATTGTCCTTCCCTGGCACTGCAACGACAGAGGAAGGGTAAGGTGAATAGTACTGGCTGGGCAGGGTGCAGAGAGAGGAGATACGGATGATAAGCACTTACGCGTCTTGACAGGGCAACCATTCACGAAATGTCCAGAGCCCCCACAGTACAGACACAGATTCAACTGGCGACGTCGGGCCCGTTCCTCGGGCGTCAAGGGGGCACGTAGAAGACCAATCTGCATCGGTTCGGAACCATCTGAAGCAGGTCCCACGGGAGGTGTAGAGGGAGCAGGTAGGTAGCGAGTGGCAGGAACAGGAGCCCTAGCGACCATCCAAGCTGGGCGACTGGGCAAAGCAGAGCGTTCAGCTCGGCGCTCCCGTAGGCGACGGTCCAATTGGATTGTCAGAGTGACAAGGTCCTCAAGATCCTCAGGAACTCCTACACGGGCCAGTTCGTCTTTCAACCCCTCTGAGAGGCCCATGCGGAACTGGTGTCTGAGGGCTGCATTGTTCCATTGAGTATCCGCGCTCCAGCGCCTAAAGTCCGTGATATAGTCCTCAGCCGTCCTGCGGCCTTGCTGGAGCGCGGATAGGGCAGATTCAGCTGTAGCCGTGCGTTGAGGGTCGTCATACAACTGTGCCATTGCCTGGAAGAAGGCGGCTAAGGACTGGGTCATGACACTGTTGGCTCCCAGAAGACGGTGGGCCCAGGACTGGGGTTCTCCTTGTAGAAGGGACACCACGAATCCCACCTTGGTGACTTCCAGGGAGAAGGTCCGGGGTTGCAGGGCAAAGTAAAGCTGGCAGGCATCTCGGAAAGCTTGAAACTTGGACCGGTCGCCCGAGAACCTTTCTGGGATAGGTACTCTAGGTTCAGGGGGAAGCATCACCACTGTTGGTTGGGAGGCAGGTTGCACTGGTGGTGGAGGTGCAGCAGCCATGGGGCTGGCAAGTTGTTGAACTTGGCCTTCCAGCTTGGTGTATCCCTCCTGCAGGGATTTCACGGCTTGTGTGAGGGCTGCCAGGTGGGAGCACATTTCCCGCATGGTTGAGGCTCCATCCGCAGGCTCAGTCATATTGGCTGTCCGTACTGTTAGGTACCTGGTAGTGCTGAGCTTGACTTGATGGTTGGAGACCTCTCTTACAACTCTGGTTCAGGGCCTGCTGGATTGGGGACAGCGTAGCCGTGAACTCAGCGGGTAGGAGTGTCCGTGTGGATGCAGCAGGCTGATGCAGGGTAGATGCAGGGCTTGCTCAGAGGGTAGGTCTGCAGATGAAGGTTCGGCAGGAAACCAGGAGGCAGGAGGTAAACCGACAACAGGAGCAGCAGCAGACGGCTGAAGTAGCTGACAGCAACGGCAGGAGATCAGCAGATGACGGCAGCAGCGAAGACCTGTGCAGGGACACTGGAGCAAGGATGGTCAGGCAAGCCGGGTCACAACAGGTAAGGCAGACAGGTATGGACGGCAGGCAGGAGGATGGTCAGGAGGCAAGCCGGGGGTTCAGCAACAGTAACACAGTCCAGAGCAGGGTCAAACAAGCCGGGGTCAAGGAACGGAGAAAGTAGCGGAGTCAAACAAGCCGGGTCACAGGTAGGGAGCTTCAGACAGGTTCAGGTTGGGGTCACAGGTGGGAGCTGAGACGGACAGGCAGCTGTCCCCTTTAAATAAGGCCACTGGCGCCAAAGCGGCGCCGATCGCGCACGTGCACGCGCACGGGGGGCGCGCGCGCCCGCTATTTGCGCACGGGAGCGCGCGCACGAGTCCCGCGGGCGCGTGCACGCGCCCGCGGCGCGCGCCGGCGTTCAGAGGGACCAGGGCTGCCCAGGTGCCCGCGCACCCTCCGGCTAGGGTGCCCAGGGCGGCTAGAGCCCTGACATGCTCCGTCGAATCTTCTTAGAACTTTTGACAGACACCATAAGCCAAAGATTCGACTTTTGTATGTTTTTCGATGCTTTGTTGAATCTTTGTCGTTCATGTTGAATGTATATAGTTCAAACAGAAAATGGACTGGTGATAGTGATCACTAGACATGTGCACTGACAAAAAATTTGTTCATTTTCGTTTCATTCATTTCTTTGCTTTTTTCGGAAATTTGGAAAATCGAAAATTCAGGAATTTGGAAATTCGGAATTCGTAAATTTCGGGAATTTTCACATTTCTATTTTTCGGATTTCCGAATTTCCGAATTTCGTATTTTCGGATTTCCGAATTTCCCAATTTCGTATTTTCGGATTTCCGAATTTCCGAATTTCCGGATTTTCGAATTTCCAAATTTCGAATTTTTGGATTTCCGAATTTCCGATAGTGATCACTAGACATGTGCACTGACAAAAAATGTGTTCATTTTCGTTTTCGTTTCATTCGTTTTTTGCTTTTTTCGGAAATTCGGAAATTTGGAAAATCTGAAATTCGGGAATTTGGAAATTCGGGAATTTGGAAATTCGGAAATTTGGAAATTCGGAAATTTCGGGAATTTTCACATTTCTATTTTTCGGATTTCCGAATTTACGAATTTCGTATTTTCGTATTTTCAGATTTCAGAATCTCCGAATCTCCGAATTTCCGAATTTCGAATTTTCGGATTTCCGAATTTCCGATAGTGATCACTAGACATGTGCACTGACAAAAAATTTGTTAATTTTCGTTTTCGTTTCATTAGTTTTTTTGCTTTTTTCGGAAATTCGGAAATTTGGAAAATTGAAAATTCGGGAATTTGGAAATTCGGAAATTCGCAAATTCGGATATTTCGGGAATTTTCACATTTCTATTTTTCGGATTTCCGAATTTCGAATTTTCGGATTTCCGAATTTCGAATTTTCGGATTTCCGAATTTCGAATTTTCGGATTTCCGAATTTTCGATTTTCCGAATTTTCGAATTTCGTATTTTCGGATTTCCGAATCTCCGAATTTCCGAATTTCTGAATTTCCGATTTTCGTATTGTCATATTTTCGGATTTTCAGATTTACGAATTTACGAATTTTGAATTTTCGGATTTACGAATTATCAGATTTTCGGATTTACGAATTATCGGTTTTTCGGAATTCCGAATTTTCGGACTTTAGGATTATCGGAATTCGGGAATTCAAAGATTTGAAAATCCCAAAATGTGAAAATCTGAAAAAAGAAAGAAAATCTGTTTAATTAATAACTAACTATTAAATTAACGAGTACTAATTTATCCGAAGTTACGAATTATCTGAAATAACGAATGCCGCATCTAAACAAATGGAAAAAGGTTTTATTATTATTTTTGTTATTTATTATTATTAGATTTTTACGTTCCATTTGTTTAGATGCGGCATTCGTTATTTCAGATAATTTGTAACTTCGGATAAATTCGTACGTTCACTAACAGACAAATTTGAAAGGGAATTCCAATACCTAGAATTTAATAGTTATTTAGAATTAAACAGATTTTCTTTCTTTTTTTCAGATTTTCGATTTTTCAAATTTTTGAATTTCCGAATTCCGAAAATTCGGAATTCCAAAAAAAATCTGAAAATTCAAAAATCCGAAATTCGGAAATTGGAGAATTCGAAAATCCGAAAATTCGGAAATCCGAAAATCCGAAATTCGGAAATCCCAAAATTCGGAAATCCCAAAATACGAAATTTGAAAATTCGAAAATTCAGAAATTCGAAAATACAAAATTTGAAAATTCGAATATTCGGAAATCCGAAAATACGAAATTCGGAAATCCGAAAATCCCAAAATTCGGAAATCCGAAAATACGAAATTTGAAAATCCCAAAATTTGGAAATCCGAAAATCCGAAATTAGAAAATCCGAAATTAGAAAATCCGAAAATCCGAAATCCGGAAATCCCAAAATTCGGAAATCCGAAAATACGAAATTTGAAAATCCCAAAATTCGGAAATTAAAATATTTTTTTGGACACCCCGCAACTACGATCTTGGTACAGAGTCTCCGACGGAGACTCTTTACCACGTGATCAGCCATGTCCAATCACAGCTGATCACAGTGTAAATAGGAAGAGCCAGTAATCGGCTTTTCCTCACATGCATCTGTCATAAAAATTTAATTTGGGTACAGTGTAGCATGACCGCGCAATTGTCATTCAAAGTGTGAGAGCGCTGAAAGCTCAAAATTGGTCTGGGCAGGAAGGTGTTTAAGTGCCCGGTATTGAAGTGGTTAAATTATTTTTTGTATTTATTTAAATTTTTATATTTACTCTGTTCCTTTTTCATTTATTTTTTGATCACTTTTATTCCTATTACACAGAATGTAAACATTCATTGTAAAAAAAAAAAAAGGATTACAGGTCCCTTTTTATGGAGAGATCTGGGGTCAAAGAGACCTCAAATCTCATCTTTATCTTTAAATGCTAAATTTTTTTTGAACTTTTGCTGTAAAAAAAAAAAAAAAAAAAAGATTTTCTTCCGGACTGGGCAAACCGACAAACTGGCGGAAACAACAAGCCTGAGAAACACTGGCGGGAGGGGGAGGGGCGTCCCCTCCTGCAGCTTTAGAAAGCATTTCAGCGGCTCATGAGCCTCTCAGAATGCTTCCAAGAGAAAGTCAGCCACCGGCTGCAACAAAACCGTACCGGGGTCCCGGTAAACTACATGCAAACTGCAACGTATACATACGTATTGCCGTCGGTAAGTGGATAAAAGCCACCCCATAATGGGGTCACATGCAAATTATACCCAACAATGGAAAGGGAGTAAGGAATCCCTCCTAGTCATGTACAGTAAGGTTACATGAACCACGCTTGGAATGGTGGCAAATTACTTCTCCAAGTCCAAACGTCAACACATGTCAATAAAAAAATGTTGCTTCTTTAGGGCAGTTGGGTTTGTATATTGGACTTCACACAAATATAGGTCTTGGGGGTGGGCATAGGGAGGAAAAAGGAATCGGCACACCCAAGGGAATCCCATATTCCAATAGGAAGGGAAACGTTCTGGTCACAACAACATGGATGGCGACATCTGTTGGCTTCTGTACTGGTGGCAATCGGTGGGATTGGAGACTTTACAGCCTATAATATATCCATGAAATGTATTCTTTTACTACTCTGTGGATACTGACCCACTTCTAGACATGTGCACAATAGAAAAATTTGTTTAGTTTCGTTTCGTTTCTGTTCGTTGCCGTTGATTCGTAACGATTCGTAATTTCGTAAGTCGTCGGTGTTCGTATTCGGACTCGTTTGTATTTTTGTAAGAGTTATTTTTTCGTTGATTCTTTTTTCCGTTAGTCTAATTTTCGTTTAATCAAAATTCGTATTTTCGTTATATTTTGTACTCGGACGCATTCGTATTTTCGTAGATTTAGTTACATTCGTACTTTCGTAAGATTGATTTATTCGTACTTTCGTAACATTGTTTTCGTAGATTCGTAATCGGAGCATAATTCATAATTTTATGTAATGTGTATGCTATTATTACATTTTAAGAAACAAAGAATTTCTCTCTCACAAGTCAGAACTTAACTCAAAAATCCACCAAAACACAGTGCCTCCGACCCAACCGCGTTTATCAACTAACAAAAAAAAGTAACCAATTTACGAATCCATTCAAAGCACGTTAAGCAGCGCCATTGTAAGAGACACGGAAAATTACGAATCAATAAACAAAAAAAAAAAGTTACGAATGTACGAATTTTTTCGTTCATTTTGATTTTCGTTATTTTTGAATCTTTGTTTTTTCGGTAATTTCGTTGTTTGTTTTTGTTTGTCGGATGTTCATTTATTCGTAGTTTCGTTGTTTCTAATTAAATTTTTTCGTATTTTCGTTGTTTTTCATATTCGTTCGTTTCGATAATTCGTTATTCGTTAAAATTTTTACTAAAACATTCGTTCATTCGTACGATACGAATGAACGAATATAACGAATTTTGACGAATAACGAATGCATAACTAAACGAATTGCACATGTCTACGGCCACTTCCTAAATGTCTTTTGGGGAAAAACTTTAACCTCCTCCTTCCTTCTTGTCTACATCTTTGGTGGCTATTGTTCCCATTTTTTTCTTCTGGAAAAAGGAAATTGATATGTCATTGGTTATTGTGACCAGAAAGTTTCTCTACGTCCCGCCTATTGGAACATGGAACCCCCATAGGTGTGCTGATTTATTTTCTCCCCAATGCCTGCCCCCAAGACCTATATTTGTGCGCAGTCCGAATGCAAAATACAAACTCCACTGTCCTAAATGAAGCTATTTTGTGTGAAATGCACCATGTTTGGACTTGGAGAAGTAATTTGGAGCCCTACCAAGCATAGATATACACTATATTACCAAAAGTATTGGGACGCCTGCCTTTACACACACATGAATTTTAATGACACATTTTGGGACACATATACACATTGTACCCAACAATGGAATTGGAGTAAGGCACCCCTCCTAGTCATGTACATTAGGGTAACATACACTATTACCAAAAGTATTGGGACGCCTGCCTTTACACACACATGAATTTTAATGACACATTTTGGGACACATATACACATTGTACCCAACAATGGAATTGGAGTAAGGCACCCCTCCTAGTCATGTACATTAGGGTAACATACATTATTACCAAAAGTATTGGGGCGCCTGAACTTTAATAGCATCCCAGTCTTAGTCCGTAGGGTTCAATATTGAGTTGGCCCTCCCTTTGCAGCTATAACAGCTTCAACTCTTCTGGGAAGGCCGTCCACAAGGTTTAGGAGTGTGTCTATGGGAATGTTTGGCCATTCTTCCAGAAGGACATTTTTGAGGTCAGGCACCGATGTTGGATGAGACTGGATCACAGTCTCCACTCTAATTCATCCCAAAGGTGTTCTATTAGGTCTCTGTGCAGGCCAGTCAAGTTGCTCAACCCCAAGTTCACTCATCCATGTCTTTATGAACCAACATTCCCATAGACATACTCCTAAACCTTGTGGACAGCCTTTCCAGAAGAGTTGAAGCTGTTATAGCTGCAAAGGGTGGAGCCAACTCAATATTGAACCCTACGGACTAAGACTGGGATGCCATTAAAGTTCAGGAGCCCCAATACTTTTGGTAATAGTGTATGTTACCCTAATGTACATGACTAGGAGGGGTGCCTTACTCCAATTCCATTGTTGGGTTCAATTTGCATATGTGTCCCCATTATGGGGTGTTTTTTATATGTCATGTTTTTATTGAATGGCATGTACGTTTTTGTTCTGTTTGGTTTTTCTATGTTATTACTCATATTATTTCCTAGAACTCTTCCTTTTTATTCCAATTGCATGCAATCCATAGGTGTATTATGTAGTATAGATAGAAGACTAGAGCATGTAATTTATGATTTGTGATGTTAGGGCGAGACCTTTCTTAACAACTATTTGATGTATTCACCAGAAAAAAATAAGTAGATGTATAAATGAATAATGTATATAAATAAATAATTGCTGCATTAGTAACCTGAGTTCATGTTTATATAATTTATTCTGACCTTACCATTTCTTTGTCTAGCATTGTATACTTGTATGATATATATTTTTCTTAAGGAAATATTTAGGCACTATCTGGGTGCATTAACCACTTAAATGGGTTTTTGCATTCTATACATTAAGGTGCAAAACCTCCCGTGGTGCTGCAGCGCCCCCGTGCCCCCGTTTTGACCTACCTGACCCCGATCCTTCGCCGGCCGGGAACGAGCACACCAGCTCCCTATATCATAAATTTTATGACATACTTCACCATGGGAGATCGTTCCTTATTTCATGTCTGACCATGGTGAAGTATATCATAAAAAGGGGGGTTTATTTAATATCTCTAAAGGCCATCCAGCAAACAAACAAAAGTTAAAAGTTAAAAGCATACAGACGGACGCGGTGGCGCCGTTTTGCGCTCCACTTTCGTTCCACAATGGACAGAAGTAATGTTCCACGCTTGACCACACCCAACGCATTTCATCAGTACGTCTGACGTCATCAGGGGTCACCCCTGATGATGTCAGACGTACTGACGAAACATTTTTTTTATTAAATAATCCCCCTTTTTTATGATATACTTCACCATGGGAGATTGCTCCTTATTTCATGTCTGACCTGGATGCGTGTGGCTATTCCTTTGAAAAATCCACCAGAGGTAACACTGGGCTTTCTGAGACGGATCTTCAGATATTTCCCAATCTTCCAAAGCTGTTATGATCTATGTAACAGGGATCATCTCCATCTGGTGAGTAGGCCGAGTGCTTGGTGTTGGTGGAGGATTCCTACAGTCACCTAATCATTGGAAAAATCACCTTCTTACTGGAGAATATTTGGTGAGCTTCTTTGGACTTGAATTATTGGTTATTTGTACACTTGATGATATTTTGATTTTGACCACAGTTTTATGTACACTTATGATTGATTGTTTGATTAATTTTCCACTGGAATCCTGTACCTACACAGTTTTAGTTGCACTTATAACAAGGTATTAACCCATAGGGAGCGGGGTTTACTACATACACATTTTCACAATACTAGTACAAACACGCATGCTCGGAAGCAGAAGCGGTCGGTCTTGTAAACTAGCGTTCATAATGGAGAATTAACATTCGTGACGGCAAATTATGAAATCTCCAAATGCAGCGCACAATTCTCTTCTTCTTTAATGGGATAATAATGAATCTGCTTTGCTGGTGATACTGATGGAGTTATTGCAAACAAATTTTCAATGGCTTTTATTTTCTAGTGATATCAAGAATAATATTATTATGCTTTTTTATTTTTATTTAGGCAAGTTACCACAACACCATTATCCCGTAGTTTTTAAGAACAAAGATACAACTATGTTGGTGTCCCTTGTTAATTTTACATTGTATTTTTTAAAATGTAACTGTCGACTCCCAAACTGTCTGTCAGGTCACCCTGAGGCTAGGTGACAGATGCACACCGTAGGGATCAGGAGTGCACCGCAAGGTAGTGGACCCTATGGCTGACTGCAGCGGACGGGAGTCCAGGTGATTCGGAACACAGGGCCGCTGGACACCAAGACAGATCCCATGGGGGTTAGAGCGTAAGATTCCCTGGGGCGCGGAGTCTTAGAGCCAGCTGGTATTCACCAAAGCCTTTAGTGGTGAGGATGGACTGGGCTGCAACTGGCTCCAGGTCGTGACCCCCAGGGTCCCCCAGCTCACACCCACAGTAGGCAACAGGAGGACAGGGATAGTGAGTAATAAGCCAAGGTCAGGGCCACAAGCAGAAAAGGACAACAAGGTACACGCCAAGGTTCAGGGTCACAGGCAAACAGGGATAGTCAGGGACACGCCGAAGTCGGTAACAGAACACTGAATAGCACACGGCTGGTAACAGAAAGCCAAACACACAAAGGTTGATCAGCAGGGTTGGCCTGCAGTTTACAGGTTAATATAGAGTCCTCTGATAGGAGCTAGGGTGGAGCCCTGCCAGAGGAGGGTTTATAAAAGCAGTCAGGTGATGGTCGGCTGGTCTCTAGAGATGAACACATGGAGACAGGTAAGCAGACAACTCTATTGCTTAACCATGACACTGTCATTTGAAGTAAAACACATAGCCAAGTATTATTCTACACAATTTTTTTATTGTATTAAAAAAGAAAACAAATAAAATTAGACATGTTATCTGCCAATAGAACTTTACCAAAAAGTGCATTCTATGCATCCAAAAATATAGAAAATATAACAAATCAAATCATTGTTCAACCAAAAATTTTTATAAAAGTCTCTTGCATGTGTCCTGCTTCTTAATATAGGGGGTCACCAATGCCAAGAGTTGGTGAAAGCAGGGGTTTGTCATCTGGAGAAAATTCCGAAAATCATCTGGATTATTCTTCTGGAGCTCCCGCAGCAAATGCATATGACATAATTGGTCATGATTAATAAAGCAACCAATTTTTGGTCCAAGAAATCCTCCTCCTCCTCCTCCTCCTCCTCCTCCAGTTCCTGGACTGGACTTGGGTCAAAGCAATAACTCCAAGGCCAATAATAAATAACACGTTATCTCCTCCAATTCCGCAACATGGTTGGTTGATGAACGGTCGTTCAGAAACGAACTGAAAAGCACGAATCAACACTCACCAAACCTCTACTAACACGAAATTAGCAGAAGGAGCCCAAAGTGTGGCGCTAAAGAGCTGAAAAACCACGTAGTATGTCTAGTACGTCACTACGTTTGTAATTGTTGGCCAACATTTGTGTGGCCTTGTGTATGCAAGACAAGTTGGAGCCAACAATCTTCAAACAAAATTCCACGGTTTTGTTGTCAGAAAGTCCGATCGTGTGTACGGGGCATAAGGCAAGGGTGGATACCATTGATGTTATGTTGTGGACTTCATTCCAGAATTTTTGGATAACGGGACAGGACCACCAGATGTGTGCTATAATCTTTTGATATGGACTAAAAATTGAAGGACCTATGAATAAATAGTTGTGGATCGAATCATTTGAGTTTCCGTTATTTCTTATGCGGAAATTCGCTTTGATATACAAGTGCTTTGGATTAACCACTTCAGATCCGGCCTATAGCCGAATGACGGCTACAGCGTGGACCTGCTTTGCCGGGACTATGTCTATTGACGTCGTCCTGTGCCCGAGCGGCCTGCACGCCCCCTGCAGCGGCACGCTCTGTGATCAGCGAGTCTATGAGACTCGCTGGATCACAGATCGGAGTAAGGGGTCGATCCCGACCCCTTACCACGTGATCAGCTGTCAGCCAATGACAGCTGATCATGTGATGTCAACAGAGCCGGTAATCGGCTATTTTTTCTCCTCGTGCTGACAGCGTGAGGAGGAAAAAAAAAAAGCCAATCACCGGCGGCTGTGAGAGGGACATCGTTCCCGATCACGCCGGGCTCCCGCTAGATCTCAGTGCCCCCTGTGCCCCCTGCCAGTGCCACCTAGCAATAGGCAACAGTGCTGCCTACCAGTGCCCACCAGCACCACTCATCAGTGTCCACAGTGCCACCCATCAGTGCCCACAATCAGTGCCTCAACAACAGTGCTGCACATCAGTGCCACCTATCAGTGCCCATCAGTATCACCTACCAGTGCCCATCAGTGCCATCTATCAGTGCCACCTATCAGTGCCATCTATCAGTGATACCCATCAGTGCCACCCATCAGTGCCACCCATCAGGGCCCATCAGTGCCGCCTTATATGTGCCCATCAGTACCGCCTTATCTGTCCCCATCAGTGCCACCTTATCATTGCCGCCTTAGCTGTGCCTATCAGTGCCCATCAGTGCAGCCTATCCGTGCCCACCAGTGCAGCATATATAAAAATGATATATAAATTGTATAAGAAACTATAAAACATTGTTTTTAATTTTTTTTTAATTTTCCAACTTTTTTTGTTTGTTTAGCAAAAAATTTAAATCCCAGCTGTGATTAAATACCACCAAAATAAAGCTCTATTTGTGGAAAAAAAATTATAAAAATTTCATTTGGGTACAGTGTTGTATGACCGCGCAATTGTTATTCAGAATGCGTCAGCGACAAAACTCCAATGCAAATTTCTGACACATGCAGGCAAAATGTATTTGGAAAGGTAAAGAAGGGTTGAGGACAGGGGCGGACTGACCATTCTGCCACTCGGGCACTGCTCGAGGGCCCTGGGCCACTAGGGGGCCCCATCAGGGTTGCCAGCCTCAGTAAAACCAGGGACAGTATGTAAAAATCTGTGGTTTTTTTTTACATCTGTCTCTGAAATGTCCCTTACCGACATCCTTTTGGTCTAAAAATCCCGAGATTATAGCTGTCCCACCTCTCCAGTACCTTCTCAGCCAATAGAAACATGTCTGTGTATACTGTGTGTACATGTATGTGTATACTGTGTGTACATGTCTGTGTATACTGTGTGTACATGTCTGTGTATACTGTGTGTACATGTCTGTGTATACTGTGTGTACATGTATGTGTATACTGTGTGTACATGTCTGTGTATACTGTGTGTACATGTATGTGTATACTGTGTGTACATGTCTGTGTATACTGTGTGATTGTATACTGTGCGTGTTTATACTGTGTGGCCCCATAATCTCTGATTGCCCGGGGGCACCATAATCTCCTATTGCCCGGGGGCCCCATGAGTTGTCAGTCCGCCCCTGGTTGAGGATGCAGATCCAGGGTCATGAAGGTGACTTTACTCGCTTGTATTTTCATATCACTTATCAGATCGGGAAATGTGGAAATGAGATACACAAAATGAATAATTTCCATATTTGTACTATACATAGTGACATTTTTTTCTGGGATGCACACTTCTCTGTCACGTTCCTTCTTCGGCATTCTGTGTCAGTGTGTAAGTATGTCCGTGTCATGACGTGGCTGTGAAAAAATAATGAGGAGAAACATCCCAGCATTCCCTGGGCGCTGCCATATCACGGCGAGGAGAAGGAATAAAAAACGTGATAACCTTCCCCTGACCGCAGTGCAGAGATGTTTGCATAATATTACAATATAGTGTTACCATTTATCCTTCATGAATAATTGATTTAATTAACTGGTGATAACAGAAAACATTACCATAGGCATGTACAAACCTCTCCCTTCATGCACAGAGTCCCTGATAGACACTATGTAAAGACGGGCGTTCCGCATTACAAAGATACCTTTGAGGCAACTTCACCAACTATAGCAGTGCCAAGTACAACTGCACCAACTACAACTACTTCAGCATCTACAACTACAATTGCACCAACTACAACTACAGCAGTGCCAAGTGCAACTTCACCACCTACAGCTACAACAGTGCCAACTACAACTACAGAAGTATCAACTACAACTGCCCCACCTTCAACTACAGAATTACCAACTGCAACTGCCCCACCTACAACTACAGAAGTACCAGCTACAACTGTCTCACCTACAACTACAGAAGTACAAACTACAACTGCCCCACCTACAACTACAGAAATACCAACCACAACTGCTTCACCTACAACTACAGAAGTACCAGCTACAACTGCCTCACCTACAACTACAGAAGTACCAGCTACAACTGCTCCACCTACAACTACAGAAGTACCTTCTACAACTGCTCCACCTACAACTACAGAAGTGCCAACCACAACTGCCCCACCTACAACTACAGAAGTACCAGCTACAACTGCTCCACCTACAACTACAGAAGTGCCAACCACAACTGCCCCACCTACAACTACAGAAGTACCAACTACAACTGCCTCACCTACAACTACAGAAGTACCAGCTACAACTGCCCCACCTACAACTACAGAAGTACCAGCTACAACTGCCCCACCTACAACTACAGAAGTACCAGCTACAACTGTCCCACCTACAACTACAGAAGTACCAGCTACAACTGCTCCACCTACAACTACAGAAGTACCAGCTACAACTGCTCCACCTACAACTACAGAAGTGCCAACTACACTTGCCCCATCTACAACTACAACAGTGCCACCTACACCTGCCCCATCTACAACTACAACAGTGCCACCTACACCTGCCCCAACTGCAATAGTGGCAACTACACTTGCCCCATCTACAACTACAACAGTGCCAACTACACTTGTCCCATCTACAACTACAACCGTGCCACCTACACCTGCCCCAACTGCAATAGTGGCAACTACACTTGCCCCATCTACAACTACAACAGTGCCACCTACACCTGCCCCATCTACAACTACAACAGTGCCACCTACACCTGCCCCAACTGCAATAGTGGCAACTACACTTGCCCCATCTACAACTACAACAGTGCCAACTACACTTGCCCCATCTACAACTACAACAGTGCCACCTACACCTGCCCCAACTGCAATAGTGGCAACTACACTTGCCCCATCTACAACTACAACAGTGCCACCTACACCTGCCCCATCTACAACTACAACAGTGCCACCTACACCTGCCCCAACTGCAATAGTGGCAACTACACTTGCCCCATCTACAACTACAACAGTGCCACCTACACCTGCCCCATCTACAACTACAACAGTGCCACCTACACCTGCCCCAACTGCAATAGTGGCAACTACACTTGCCCCATCTACAACTACAACAGTGCCACCTACACCTGCCCCATCTACAACTACAACAGTGCCACCTACACCTGCCCCATCTACAACTACAACAGTGCCACCTACACCTGCCCCAACTGCAACAGTGCCACCTACACTTGCCCCATCTACAACTACAACAGTGCCAACTACACTTGCCCCATCTACAACTACAACAGTGCCACCTACACCTGCCCCATCTACAACTACAACAGTGCCACCTACACCTGCCCCAACTGCAACAGTGCCACCTACACTTGCCCCATCTACAACTACAACAGTGCCAACTACACTTGCCCCATCTACAACTACAACAGTGCCACCTACACCTGCCCCAACTGCAATAGTGGCAACTACACTTGCCCCATCTACAACTACAACAGTGCCACCTACACCTGCCCCATCTACAACTACAACAGTGCCACCTACACCTGCCCCAACTGCAACAGTGCCACCTACACTTGCCCCATCTACAACTACAACAGTGCCAACTACACTTGCCCCATCTACAACTACAACAGTGCCACCTACACCTGCCCCATCTACAACTACAACAGTGCCACCTACACCTGCCCCAACTGCAACAGTGCCACCTACACTTGCCCCATCTACAACTACAACAGTGCCAACTACACTTGCCCCATCTACAACTACAACAGTGCCACCTACACCTGCCCCAACTGCAATAGTGGCAACTACACTTGCCCCATCTACAACTACAACAGTGCCACCTACACCTGCCCCATCTACAACTACAACAGTGCCACCTACACCTGCCCCAACTGCAATAGTGGCAACTACACTTGCCCCATCTACAACTACAACAGTGCCACCTACACCTGCCCCATCTACAACTACAACAGTGCCACCTACACCTGCCCCAACTGCAATAGTGGCAACTACACTTGCCCCATCTACAACTACAACAGTGCCAACTACACTTGCCCCATCTACAACTACAACAGTGCCACCTACACCTGCCCCAACTGCAATAGTGGCAACTACACTTGCCCCATCTACAACTACAACAGTGCCACCTACACCTGCCCCATCTACAACTACAACAGTGCCACCTACACCTGCCCCATCTACAACTACAACAGTGCCACCTACAACAGTGCCACCTACACCTGCCCCAACTGCAACAGTGCCACCTACACTTTCCCCATCTACAACTACAACAGTGCCAACTACACTTGCCCCATCTACAACTACAACAGTGCCACCTACACCTGCCCCATCTACAACTACAACAGTGCCACCTACACCTGCCCCAACTGCAACAGTGCCACCTACACTTGCCCCATCTACAACTACAACAGTGCCAACTACACTTGCCCCATCTACAACTACAACAGTGCCACCTACACCTGCCCCAACTGCAATAGTGGCAACTACACTTGCCCCATCTACAACTACAACAGTGCCACCTACACCTGCCCCATCTACAACTACAACAGTGCCACCTACACCTGCCCCAACTGCAACAGTGCCACCTACACTTGCCCCATCTACAACTACAACAGTGCCAACTACACTTGCCCCATCTACAACTACAACAGTGCCACCTACACCTGCCCCATCTACAACTACAACAGTGCCACCTACACCTGCCCCAACTGCAACAGTGCCACCTACACTTGCCCCATCTACAACTACAACAGTGCCAACTACACTTGCCCCATCTACAACTACAACAGTGCCACCTACACCTGCCCCAACTGCAATAGTGGCAACTACACTTGCCCCATCTACAACTACAACAGTGCCACCTACACCTGCCCCATCTACAACTACAACAGTGCCACCTACACCTGCCCCAACTGCAATAGTGGCAACTACACTTGCCCCATCTACAACTACAACAGTGCCACCTACACCTGCCCCATCTACAACTACAACAGTGCCACCTACACCTGCCCCAACTGCAATAGTGGCAACTACACTTGCCCCATCTACAACTACAACAGTGCCAACTACACTTGCCCCATCTACAACTACAACAGTACCAACTACAACTGCCCACAAACCCACAAACACTGGACAAAAAACTGTTTTCTATTATTTTAATATAATTCTGGATCTAGATTACATAGATCAGTATAATGAACCTTCATCCCGAGAATACCAGGAACTTAGTAAAAGAGTCAGTGAAGATGTGAGTATAAGAATGGTTGTTATTAGCCTTTATTTTGCTTGAAGTTTCTTGACATTTATAATTGTAATCTTGTAGTTTACAGGGAACGTATATAATGGTACAGAGTCATTTCCATTTTCTTACAGCAAATCTCTAGAAACTTTAAAAAAATAAACGAGAAGCTGATGTGTTTTTATAAAACAAATACAACTCTTGTTACTATTCTCACCTCATCTGCAAGGCTGTCCCCCGCAGACTCTCCACTTCCACCAGGGTCACCGAACTCCCTTCCTGTGAGCCCAGGTCGTCAGACCCCACTAACCTCTAGGCACAATGCCTACTGGAAGAATGAATGGTACAGAAAGGGAAACCTGTGCATGCAGCTAGTGCCCCCCCCTCCCCCCCCACACACAGACTCGTTTAAAGAGCTGCACGATTGAAGAGATGATGACACACGACTGACATTTTATAGAGTTATTAAGCTATTTAAAGGGGAGAAAAATACAAAATAAAGGGCGCACTGACCGGAGATTTTTGGGTTGGGTGGAGAACCACTTTTATCATATACACCATATTGTCAAAAGTATTGGGGTGCCCGCTAGACATGTGCACAACAAAAAGATTTGTTTATTTTCGTTTCGTTTTTTTCGTTTCCGTTGATTCGCAACGATTCGTAATTTCGTAAGTCGTCTGTGTTCGTATTCGTAACGATTCGTAAGAGTTATTTTTTTTTTTTTTTTTTTTTTTTTTTTTTTTTTTTGTTTATTTTTTTATTTTTTCGTTGATTCGTTTTTCCGTTAGTTTAATTTTCGTTTATTCGAAATTCGGACGCATTCGTATTTTCGTAGATTTAGTTACATTCGTACTTTCGTTAGATTGATTTATTCGTACTTTCGTAACATTGTTTTCGTAGATTCGTAATCGGAGCATAATTCATAATTTTATGTAATGTGTATGCTATTATTACATTGTAAGAGACACGGAAAATTACGAATCGAAAAAAAAAAGTTACAAATTTTTTCGTTCAATCCATTCGAAGCACGTTAAGCAGCGCCATTGTAAGAGACACGGAAAATTACGAATCGAAAAAAAAAAAGTTACGAATGTACAAATTTTTTCGTTCTATCCATTCGAAGCATGTTAAGCAGCGCCATTGTAAGGGACACGGAAAATTACCAATTCAACAACTAAAAAAAAAAGTTACGAATGTACAAATTTTTTCGTTCCTTTTGATTTTCGTTGTTCCTGTTTTCGTTTTTCGGATTTTCTTCTTTCGTAGTTTCGTTGTTTCTAATTTGGTTATTTCGGATTTTCGTTGTTTTTCGTATTCGTCGATTCGATAATTTTCGTTTATTCGAAATTCGGACGCATTCGTATTTTCGTAGATTTAGTTACATTCGTATTTCGTTAGATTGATTTATTCGTACATTCGTAACATTGTTTTCGTAGATTCGTAATCGGAGCATAATTCATAATTTTATGTAATGTGTATGCTATTATTACATTTTAAGAGACACGGAAAATTACGAATCGAAAAAAAAAAAGTTACGAATGTACGAATTTTTTCGTTCAATCCATTCGAGCACGTTAAGCAGCGCCATTGTAAGAGACACGGAAAATTACCAATTCAACAACTAAAAATAAAGTTACGAATGTACGAATTTTTTCGTTCCTTTTGATTTTCGTTGTTCCTGTTTTAGTTTTTCGGATTTTCTTCTTTCGTAGCTTCGTTGTTTCTAATTTGGTTATTTCGGATTTTCGTTGTTTTTCGTATTCGTTCGATTCGAACGATTCGTTAAAATTTTTAGCGAATCGTTCGTTTATTCGTACGATAACGAATGAATGAATATAACAAAAAAAAACGAAACAAATTGCACATGTCTAGTGCCTGCCTTTACACACACATGAACTTTAATGGTATCCCAGTCTTAGTCCGTAGGGTTCAATATTGAGTTGGCCCTCCCTTTGCAGCTATAACAGCTTCAACTCTTCTGGGAAGGCCGTCCACAAGGTTTAGGAGTGTGTCTATGGGAGTGTTTGACCATTCTTCCAGAAGATCATTCATGAGGTCAGGCACTGATGTTGGACGAGAAGGCCTGGCTCGCAGTCTCCGCTCTAATTCATCCCAAAGGTGTTCTATCGGGTTGAAGTCAGGACTCTGTGCGGGCCAGTCAAGTTCCTCCACCCCAAACTCGCTCATCCATGTCTTTATGGACCTTGCTTTGCGCACTGGAGCCCACCCATTTGTGTGACAATAGCAAATAAATATTTCCTATTGTCTTCCTGATTCTTCTCCCAGCCAATCAGGAAGTGGGTCCTGAGACCCGATTGGCCAGGGAGTCTTAGGAGGGTGGCGGCAGTGCGAGTGAGGGGGGAGGTTTGTTTTTCTGCCAGTAAATCCCTTATACAGCCCACTTCCTGTTTCCTGTCTGGTCATTAGCCTAGGATTATGACATCATGCACAGCTCTCTCTCTCTCACTCTCATGAGTTTTCCAAGAGGGGGGGGGGGGGGGGGGTGAGTCATAAAAGGGCCAATGAGAGCTGAAAAGCTGGGGGTGCGTGTCTGTGTAAATCCAGGAAGTGAACAGGCAGCAGCTTCAGCTGCCCACAGTTAAAATGGCTGCAGCCAGACTGAGTGGAGGGAGATTTCTGCAGCATATTTGGCAAATACAGAATCACAGTATATATAAAATAATATGCAAAGTGGTTGGGAGGGAAGCTTCAGAATGGCAAAGATGTTTTTATTACAAATTATGTGAGCGGACTGCAGGTCCTCTTTAAACTTTAATCATAATTTCTAACTGATACATAATAGGTCTGAGTTCGAATCAGTGATTATATATTTTCTCTTTGCAGTCATACGAACTCATTCGCAGAAAAGACTCTGCCTGTCTGGGTACCAAAGTACACGGCTTTAGGTAAGTTAACTCAATGTTATTATATGGGGGGGGAGGGGCAGCGTACAGGGTTCTGGGTAAGGTAACTTCCAGCACTCAGACATGCGCATGCAAATTCCTTTCATGTGACTGTCAGCTCTTTTGGTTCAGGGGGCAAATAAAAAACACTATTAACCACTTGCCACCCGGGCCATTCCTGACACTTCGCTCCTAAATGTAAAAATCTACTTTTTTTTTGCTAGAAAATTACTTAGAACCCCCACAGAGCCAAGTATTATTCTCCACAATACATTTTTTGTGCATTAACCGCTTCAGCACCGGGCGATTTTACCCCCTTCTTTACCAGAGCACTTTTTGCGATTCGGCACTGCGCCGCTTTAACTGACAATTGCACGGTCGTGCGACGTTACACCCAAACAAAATTGACGTCCTTTTTCTCCCACAAATAGAGCTTTCTTTTGGTGGTATTTGATCACCTCTGCGGTTTTTTTTTTTTGCGCTATAAACAAAAGAAGAGCGACAATTTTGAAAAAAAACACAATATTTTTTAGTTTTTGCTATAATAAATATCCCATTTTTAAAAAAAAAATAAAAAAATGTTTTACTCAGTTTAGGCCGATACGTATTCTTCTACATATTTTTGGTAAAAAAAAATCGCAATAAGCGTATATTGATCGGTTTGTGCAAAAGTTATAGCGTCTACAAAATAGGGGATAAATTCATAGCATTTTTTTTTTTTTTTTACTAGTAATGGTGGCGATCTGCGATTTTTTTTCGTGACTGCGACATTGCGGCGGACACTTTGGATACTTTTGACACATTTTTGGGGCCATTCACATTTACACAGCGATTTTTGCTAAAAAAATTGCAGTGATTACTGTGTAAATGTGACTGGCAGGGAAGGGGTTAACACTAGGGGGCGCTGCAGGGGTTAATATGTTCCCTAAGGTAGTGATTCTAACTGTGGGGGGAGGGGACTCACAAGGGGAGGAGACCGATCAGTGTTCCTCCGTACTGGGATCACATGATCGGTCTCCTCTCCACTGACAGGACGTGGAGCTGTCTGTTTACACACACAGCTCCACGGTCCCGCACGGTCCCGTTGTTTTCATGGGCAATCGAGGGTGCCCGGCGGACATCACGGCCACCGGGCACGCGCACCGGGTCCCGAGCGACACCGCGCGCGCGCGTTCCCTAGGCGGCCGGGAATGGGAGGACGTCATATGACGCCCACCCAGGATGGGAGATCCACCTTGTGGGCGTCATATGACTATGGGCGGGTAGTGAAGGGGTTAAAAAAAGAAAACAAATAAAATTAGACATGATATCTGCCAATAGAACTTCACCAAAATGTGCATTCTATGCATCCAAAAACATAGAAAATATACCAAATCAAATCATTATTCAACCAAAAAATAATGTCAAAGCAAAAACTCCAAGGCCAATAATAAATAACACGTTATCTCCTCCGATTCCGCAACCTCGCTGGTTGACGAACGGCCGTTCAGAAACGGACTGAAAAGCGTGAAATGAAAAGCGCGAAATGAAAAGTGCGAATCAACACTCACCAAACTTCTACTAACACTAATGCCGCGTACACGCGGTCGGAATTCTCGGCGGAAAAAGCTCTGAGGGTTTTCCCGTCGGAATTCCGACGGAATTTCGCTCAAACTGTCTTGCCTACACACGATCACACCAAATTCCGTCGGTCAATAACACAGCGGCATAAAACACGTTCGACAGCACTATAAAAGGGAAGTTTAATGCTTCCGAGCATGCGTCGGAATTTTGCGTGTCGGAATTGCATACACACGATCGGAAAATCCAATAGAAAGGTTTTCCGTCGGAAAAATTAAGAACAATCCAAAGTCCGTCGGAAATTCCGACAGAAAAAGACCGATGGGCATACACACGGTCGGAAAATCCGATGAAAAGCTCCCATCGGACTGTTTCCATCGGAAATTCCGACTGTGTGTACACGGCATAAGACCCCTTTCACACCACACCACCCATAGCATTTAGCAGCGTTTTACCGCATTTCGGCCACTAGCGGGGCGATTTAACCCCCTGCTGGCGGCCGAGAAAGGGTTAAAACCCCCGGCAAAACGCTGCCGGTATTACAGCGCTGCCCCATTGATTTCAATGGGGAGGAGCGGTGGAGGAGCGGTGAGTTCACCGCTCCTTCACTGCTCCAAAGAAGCTGCTGGCAGGACTTTTCCTGACGTCCTGCCAGCGCACCGCTGCACCACAAGCCCTCGGGCTTTCACACTGCAGACAACGTTGCAGCTGTTTTAGGGCGGATTGCAGGCGCTATTTCTAACGGTATAGCGCCTGCAAAACACCCTTGGTGTGAAAGGGGTCTAAATTAGAAGATGGAGCCCAACGTGTGGCGCTAAAGAGCTGAAAAACCATGTAGTACGTCACTACGTTCTTAATTGTTGGCCAACAATTGTGTAGACATGGGAACTGCCAAAAAATTTGTTTCGTTTCGTTTCGTCCCGTTTCGTATATAAAAAAATTCGTAATTCGTAATTCGTGTACGAAATTCCGTTCGAATTCGTACGAAATACGAAATTCGGACGAATCGTAATTTTTTTTACGAATCGTTAGTAAAGTTACGAATCGTTACGAATCGTTACGAATCGTTACGAATCGTTAACGCGGCTAATGAATTGTTGGTTCTCATAACACAGAGAACAATTCGAATCCAACTACAAATATCGAATTTCAATTTCAAGTTACGAATCGTTACGAATCGTTATGAATAGTTACGAATCGTTACGAATCGTTATGAATAGTTACGAATCGTTAGTAAATCCAACTACCAATATCGAATTTCAACTAATTTGAACGAAATTATTATAGCAGATATAACGAATGAATTCGAATGACAAAGTGTCATTTTTGCAGAAAAAAAAAAAAGCGTAGGGGTCCCCCCCAAATTCAATAACCAGGCCCTTCAGGTCTGGTATGGATATTAAGGGGGACCCCAGCCAAAAAAAAATTAAAAAAATGGCGTGGGGTCCCCCCCAAATATCCATACCAGACCCTTCAGGTCTGGGATGGATTTTAAGGGGAACCCCGGCCAAAAAAAAAATGGCGTGGGGTCCCCCTCAAAATCCATACCAGACCCTTTATCCGAGCACGCAACCTGGCAGGCCGCAGGAAAGGAGGGGGGGACGAGAGCGGCCCCCCCTCCCGCCTGAACCGTACCAGGCCACATGCCCTCAACATGGGAGGGTGCTTTGGGGTCCCCCCCAAAGCACCTTGTCCCCATGTTGATGAGGACAAGGGCCTCATCCCCACAACCCTGGCCGGTGGTTGTGGGGGTCTGCGGGCGGGGGGCTTATCGGAATCTGGAAGCCCCCTTTAACAAGGGGACCCCCAGATCCCGGCCCCCCCCCCCTGTGTGAAATGGTAAGGGGGTACAAAAGTACCCCTACCATTTCACCAAAAAAGTGTCAAAAATTGTAAAAATGACAGGAGACGGTCTTTGACAATTCCTTTATTAAAATCTTCTTTCTTCTTTCTTCTGGTCTTCCTTTCTTCATCTTCTCCTTCCGTCATCTTCTCCTTCCGTCATCTTCTTCCATCTTCTTCTTCCTTCGATTCGCTTCTTCTTCCTCCGGTCTTCTCGTCCTTCTCGTCCTTCTCGTCCGGCGTCGTCCTTCTCGTCCGGCGTCGTCGTCTCTTCTCGCAGGCCGCTCCTCGCAATGGGAGGCTCCCTCTCTGTGAGGCTCCGCTCCGGGTGACAGGTCTTGTATAACGAAGGCACCCGGTGACCCCGCCCCCCCTCTGACGTCATGGGGAAAGCCATAGGGAATTCCACATGACGTCCCCGTGCGTCAGAGGGGGCGGGGTCACCAGGTGCCTTCGTTATAAAAGACCTGTCACCCGGAGCGAAGCCTCACAGAGCGGGAGCCTCCCATTGCGAGGAGCGGCCTGCGAGAAGAGACGACGATGCCGGACGAGAAGGACGACGCCGGACGAGAAGACCGGAGGAAGAAGAAGATGGAAGAAGATGAAGGAAGGAGAAGATGAAGAAAGGAAGACCAGAAGAAAGAAGAAAGAAGATTTTAATAAAGGAATTGTCAAAGACCGTCTCCTGTCATTTTTACCATTTTTGCCACTTTTTTGGTGAAATGGTAGGGGTACTTTTGTACCCCCTTACCATTTCACACAGGGGGGGGGCCGGGATCTGGGGGTCCCCTTGTTAAAAGGGGCTTCCAGATTCCGATAAGCCCCCCGCCCGCAGACCCCCACAACCACCGGCCAGGGTTGTGGGGATGAGGCCCTTGTCCTCATCAACATGGGGACAAGGTGCTTTGGGGGGGACCCCAAAGCACCCTCCCAATGTTGAGGGCATGTGGCCTGGTACGGTTCAGGCGGGAGGGGGGGCCGCTCTCGTCCCCCCCTCCTTTCCTGCGGCCTGCCAGGTTGCGTGCTCGGATAAAGGGTCTGGTATGGATTTTGAGGGGGACCCCACGCCATTTTTTTTTTTTTTTTTTTGGCCGGGGTTCCCCTTAAAATCCATCCCAGACCTGAAGGGTCTGGTATGGATATTTGGGGGGGACCCCACGCCATTTTTTTTTTTTTTTTTTTGGCTGGGGTCCCCCTTAATATCCATACCAGACCTGAAGGGCCTGGTTATTGAATTTGGGGGGACCCCTACGCTTTTTTTTTTTCTGCAAAAATGACACTTTGTCATTCGAATTCATTCGTTATATCTGCTATAATAATTTCGTTCAAATTAGTTGAAATTCGATATTGGTAGTTGGATTTACTAACGATTCGTAACTATTCATAACGATTCGTAACGATTCGTAACTTGAAATTGAAATTCGATATTTGTAGTTGGATTCGAATTGTTCTCTGTGTTATGAGAACCAACAATTCATTAGCCGCGTTAACGATTCGTAACGATTCGTAACGATTCGTAACGATTCGTAACTTTACTAACGATTCGTAAAAAAAATTACGATTCGTCCGAATTTCGTATTCCGTACGGAATTCGTAAAAAAAAAAATTCGTACTACAGATTCGTAAATTCGTACGAATTTCGAAAAATTCGTACGAATTACGAATTCGTACGAAACGAATCGCACATGTCTACAATTGTGTGACCGTGTGTATGCAAGACAAGTTTGAGACCAAATTCCACGGTTTTGTTGTCGGAAAGTCCGATCGTGTGTACGAGGTTTTAGACCCTCTGTTTAGTTTGTACAGCTATTAGTGCCCCCCTGGAGGGATTCGCCTTCCTTATGTCACCTGGTGGCTGTTATCACTTAAACAGAAAGCAATGAAAAATCCCAAAACGAAGTTGCCACCAAGCCATGGCTTTAACACGTTGAGGACACACAAAAAATTACTTCATCAAAGTACACTGGACATGTGTAACAAGTCTAGTTCTCCTGCTCACTGGTCATGTCTTCCTTCTGCTCACTGGTCATGTCTTCCTTCTGCTCACTGGTCATGTCTTCCTTCTGCTCACTGGTCATGTCTTCCTTCTGCTCACTGGTCATGTCTTCCTTCTGCTCACTGGTCATGTCTTCCTTCTGCTCACTGGTCATGTCTTCCTTCTGCTCACTGGTCATGTCTTCCTTCTGCTCACTGGTCATGTCTTCCTTCTGCTCACTGGTCATGTCTTCCTTCTGCTCACTGGTCATGCCTTCCTTCTGCTCACTGGTCATGCCTTCCTTCTGCTCACTGGTCATGTCTTCCTTCTGCTCACTGGTCATGCCTTCCTTCTGCTCACTGGTCATGCCTTCCTTCTGCTCACTGGTCATGTCTTCCTTCTGCTCACTGGTCATGTCTTCCTTCTGCTCACTGGGTCATGTCTTCCTTCTGCTCACTGGTCATGTCTTCCTTCTGCTCACTGGTCATGTCTTCCTTCTGCTCACTGGTCATGCCTTCCTTCTGCTCACTGGTCATGCCTTCCTTCTGCTCACTGGTCATGCCTTCCTTCTGCTCACTGGTCATGTCTTCCTTCTGCTCACTGGTCATGCCTTCCTTCTGCTCACTGGTCATGCCTTCCTTCTGCTCACTGGTCATGTCTTCCTTCTGCTCACTGGTCATGTCTTCCTTCTGCTCACTGGGTCATGTCTTCCTTCTGCTCACTGGTCATGTCTTCCTTCTGCTCACTGGTCATGTCTTCCTTCTGCTCACTGGTCATGCCTTCCTTCTGCTCACTGGTCATGCCTTCCTTCTGCTCACTGGTCATGCCTTCCTTCTGCTCACTGGTCATGCCTTCCTTCTGCTCACTGGTCATGTCTTCTTTCTGCTCACTGGTCATGCCTTCTGCTCACTGGTCATGTCTTCCTTCTGCTCACTGGTCATGTCTTCCTTCTGCTCACTGGTCATGCCTTCCTTCTGCTCACTGGTCATGTCTTCCTTCTGCTCACTGGTCATGCCTTCCTTCTGCTCACTGGTCATGTCTTCCTTCTGCTCACTGGTCATGTCTTCCTTCTGCTCACTGGTCATGTCTTCCTTCTGGTCATGCCTTCCTTCTGCTCACTGGTCATGCCTTCCTTCTGCTCACTGGTCATGTCTTCCTTCTGCTCACTGGTCATGTCTTCCTTCTGCTCACTGGTCATGTCTTCCTTCTGCTCACTGGTCATGTCTTCCTTCTGCTCACTGGTCATGCCTTCCTTCTGCTCACTGGTCATGTCTTCCTTCTGCTCACTGGGAGAGGTGGCTTCTCTTGCACCTATTGTCCAACACCCCTGGTAGTGATAACAGGAGGTGTGAGGACACAGAGTGGCAGCTGAGGTTTGCAGGAAGCAGATGACCATGGATCACCAGACAGGAACCAGGAGGCGGTACACGGTGGAGCTTGATCAGCCGGCAGGAGTATAGCCAGGATAAAAGCCAAAAGGGTCATTAACAGCCAGGCGGCGAAGGTACTGGAACATAAGACGGAGGCAGAGTCAGGATACAGGTCGGGGTCAGTACACAGTCGGGCAGCGAGGCACAGAAGCACAAGACAGGGGCAGGGTCAGAGTACAATCCGAGGTTACAATAGGCAAGCAGGAATCTAGAGACTGGTCAAGGACAAGTCGGGTCAAGCACGGGTAGGCGGGTATAAGAGGTCAAGGCGCAGGTTAAACAGGAAGTAGCTGAAGATCACTCAGCAATCTGTTGCCATAGTCCAGCTTAAATAGGCCATTTGGCGCCAGTGCGCACATGTGCGTGCAGTCTCACGCGCATGCGCATATGTACATTCTGCTACATTTGCGCACGCGCATGCTAATGCCCGTTCTGTATTGAGCTTTTGCTCAGAATTAAGGCCATTACATGCACATGCTCATATTGTTCCAACTTAGCTTCTCTTACATAGAGAGATACAATGTAACATTGTTTATAAACATTGTTCAAATAGGACATAGAGAGGTACAAATTACCATTATTTATAAATAGGGATGAGCAGAACACCCCCCCCCCCCTCCCCAGTTTGGTTCGCACCATAACACCTCAAACAGGCAAAAAGTTCTAGCGAACAGGCGAACCCCGTTAAAGTCTATGGGACATGAACATGAAAAATCAAAAGTGCTAATTTTAAAGGCTTATATGCAAGTTATTGTCATGAAAAGTGTTTGGGGACCCGGGTCCGGCCTCAGGGGACATGTATCAATGCAAAAAAAAAGTTTTTAAAACAATATTTTTTTCAGGAGCAGTGATTGTTAACCACCTGAGATCCGCGCCATAGCCAAATGGCGGCTACAGCGCGGATCTGATGTGCCGGGACGACGTCTATTGACGTCGTCCCGGCAAAGAGCTGCCTGCGCGCCCCCTTAAGGGCGCGCTCTGTGATCTGCTAGTCTGTGAGACTCGTTGGATCACAGATCCCGACCCCTTACCACGTGATCAGCTGTCAGCCAATGACAGCTGATCATGTGATAATAACCGAGCTGGTAATCGGCTTTTTTTCCTCCTCGCGCTGATAGCGCGAGGAAAAAAAAAAAAAAAACGATCACCGGCGGCAGTGAGAGGGACATGAGTCCCTCTCACTGCAATATGCCCAGGGTCCATGGTGCCCACATTTACCAAAATAAAGTGCCCACTAGCTCCACCTGTCAGTGCCCACAGTGCCATCTGTCAGTGCCCACAGTGCCATATGTCAGTGCCCACAGTGCCATCTGTCAGTGCCCACAGTGCCAGTGCTGCACATTCAGTGTCACCTACCAGTGCCCATCAGTGCCATCTATCAGTGCCATCCATCAGTGCCCATCGGTGCCACCCACCAGTGCCACCCATCCGTGCCCATCAGTGCCATGTTTGCTGTGCCCATCAGTACCGACTTATCTGTCCCCACCAGTGCAGCTTATCAGTGCCCACCAGTGCAGCCTATCAGTGCCCACCAGTGCCGCCTCATCAGTGCATATCAATGAAGCAGAAAAATTACCTGTTTGCAAAATTTTATAACAAACTATTAAACATGATTTTATTTATTTTTTAAATTTTCATCTTTTTTTATTTGTTTAGCAAAAAATAAAAACCCCAGCTGTGATTAAATACCACCAAAAGAAAGCTCTATTTGTGGGAAAAAAATTGTAAAAATGTCATTTGGGTACGGTGTTGTATGACCGCGCAATTGTCATTCCAAGTGCGTCAGCGCCGAAAGCTGAAAATTGGTCTGGTCACGAGGGGGGTTTAAGTGCAAAGTAATCAGGTGGTTAATGATGCTTAAAGTGAAACAATAAAAATGAAATATTCCTTTAAATATGGTGCCTGGGGGGGTCCCCTTAGTCTGCCTGTAAAGTGGTGCATTTGTGTGATGTGTAAAACAGTGCCCCAACAAAATTTCATTTCTAAACGGAACAAATGTAATTTAAACTTGCTCGCGGCTGTAATGTTCTGCCGGCTACTGGCAATATAGATGAAAAATCATTTGATCACCTCTGCGGTTTTTTACTTTTTGCGCTATAAACAAAAAGAGAACGATGATTTTGAAAAAATAAAACAAAATTTGTTTTACTTTCTGCTATAAAACCCATCCAATAAAAAAAATGTAAAAAATTGAATTTCTTCATCAATTTACGCCAAGATGTATTCTGCTACATGTTTTTTGTTAAAAAAATAAAAATCCAAATAAGCGTATATAGAGATGACGGCGATCATCGATTTTTAGCGGGACTCCGACATTGCGGTGGACAAATCTGACACTTTTTGGGGGACCAGTGACACCAATACAGTGATCAGTGCTATAAAAATGCTGTATAAATTACACTGGCAGGGAAGGGTCCCGCGCGCGCGCCCACAAGCCCAATCACAAAATCACGTGCAGGCACGTGATTTTGCACTTAAAGCGGAGGTTCACACAAAAATTGAACCCCACTTTTCAGAAACCCTCCCCCCCTCCGGTGTCACATTTGGCACCTTTCAGGGGGGAGGAGGGGGGTGCAGATACCTGTCTACTGCCGCGTACACACGGTCGGAATTTCCAATGGAAACAGTCCGATGGGAGCTGTTCATCGGATTTTCCGACCGTATGTACGCCCATCGGTCTTTTTCTGTCGGAATTTCCGACGGACTTTGAATTAAGAACCTGTTCTCAATTTTTCCGACGGAAAACCGTTCTATCGGATTTTCCGATCGTGTGTATGCAATTCCGACACGCAAAATTACGACGCATGCTCGGAAACAATTCGACGCATGCTCGGAAGCATTAAACTTCCCTTTTATAGTTCCGTCGAACGTGTTGTATGCCGCAGTGTTATTGACCATCAGAATTTGGTGTGACCGTGTGTAGGCAAGACAGTTTGAGCGAAATTCCGTCGGAATTCCGACGGGAAAACCATCAGCGCTTTTTCCGACGAGAATTCCGACAGGGTGTACGTGGCATTAGACAGGTATTTGCACCCACTTCCAGGCATAGACACCCACGGGAGTCTATGCCTCTTCTTGTCCCGCAGTGCTGTCTGCTGGGACACACACTGGTCCCAGAGACAGCGCGGAGCATTCCCTTTTGCGATTTGCGCATGCGCAGTAGGGAACCGGTCAGTGAAGCTGCAAGGCTTCATTTCCTGATTCCCATACCCAAGATGGTGGCGGCATGTGGTGGCTTTCAGGGGGGAGGGGAGGGGGGTGCAGATTCCTGCCTGAGACAGGTATTTGCACCCACTTCCGGGGTGTCTGCTGGGACACACACGGGTCCCAGAGACAGCGCGGAGCACTCCTATTGCGCTGCGTGATCTGAGCATGCGCAGTAGGGAACCGGGAAGTGAAGCCGCAAGGCTTCATTTCCTGATTCCCATACCCAAGATGGCGGCGGCAGCAACCGAGAGGGACGGGTCGGCCTCGGGTGCCGACATTGCTGGACCCTGGGACAGGTAAGTGTCCTTGTTTTAAAAGTCAGCAGCTGCAGTATTTGTAGCGGCTGACTTTACAAAAAAAAAAAAATTTCGCCGGACTCCCCCTTTATATATATATATATATATATATATATATATATATATATATATGCCGCAGTATATATACGTGGGGGCGCTCCTTAGGTGGTTAAAGAGGATCAATGCGCAGGGCCTGTTTGTCATACAGAGTACTGGGTAGATAGAGAGGAATGTGTGTGAGTAGCAGATCTGACCAGGAGGAAGGCAGCAAAGTTAAGATATTTCTGTGTGTTTTCTCTGCAGACGAGGTTCCACCATCGCCAACACTTCAGCGGAATACGCTCAGAATGACACTCGTAGCGCTCAGAAAGTACAACAGACTTTTTATGAGAATGCGCAAAATAATGGCAGCATGGGGGGCTACACAGTCATTCCTGAAACCACAACTCCAGGTAGGTGAAACCATAAAGAAATGATCACTTTATAAAGTTTATATGTAGCGGGGAAATAGAAACTTTTATCATACAAGATATGGGGACATTACCAGAAATCAATATTTATAAAAGGCTGAGTACCCTGTAGGCCAGCTTCACCACTACGTGTTGCCGTAACGCACCGTAAAAGGCGCGCTTTTCATGTGTCACCCCAATACACAGTAATGCCCAGTCAGTGGTGCGGTACATGCGGGGCCAGATCACAATAGGAGCTTAGCTTTGCCTCCAATTAAAAAAGTTGAATCTGCTTATATTGTACCTTTTCTGGTTTCTCCAGCACCTACAACTACAGAAGTACCAGCTACAACTGCCCCACCTACAACTACAGAAGTACCAGCTACAACTGCCCCACCTACAACTACAGAGGTACCAGCTACAACTGCCCCACCTACAACTACAGAGGTAACAGCTACAACTGCCCCACCTACAACTACAGAGGTACCAGCTACAACTGTCCTACCTACAACTACAGAAGTACCAGCTACAACTGTCCCACCTACAACTACAGAAGTGTCAACTACAACTGTCCCACCTACAACTACAGAAGTACCAACTACAACTGTCTCACCTGCAACTACAGAAGTACCTTCTACAACTGTCCCACCTACAACTACAGAAGTACCAACTACAACTGTCCCACCTGCAACTACAGAAGTACCTTCTACAACTGTCCCACCTACAACTACAGAAGTACCAGCTACAACTGCCCCACCTACAACTACAGAGGTAACAGCTACAACTGTCCCACCCACAACTACAGAGGTAACAGCTACAACTGTCCCACCTACAACTACAGAGGTAACAGCTACAACTGTCCCACCTACAACTACAGAGGTAACAGCTACAACTGTCCCACCTACAACTATAGAAGTACCAGCTACAACTGTCCCACATACAACTACAGAGGTAACAGCTACAACTGTCCCACCTACAACTACAGAGGTAACAGCTACAACTGTCCCACCTACAACTACAGAGGTAACAGCTACAACTGCCCCACCTACAACTATAGAAGTACCAGCTACAACTGTCCCACCTACAACTACAGAGGTAACAGCTACAACTGTCCCACCTACAACTACAGAGGTAACAGCTACAACTGTCCCACCTACAACTACAGAGGTAACAGCTACAACTGCCCCACCTACAACTACAGAGGTAACAGCTACAACTGTCCCACCTACAACTACAGAGGTAACAGCTACAACTGTCCCACCTACAACTACAGAGGTAACAGCTACAACTGTCCCACCTACAACTACAGAGGTAACAGCTACAACTGTCCCACCTACAACTATAGAAGTACCAGCTACAACTGTCCCACCCACAACTACAGAGGTAACAGCTACAACTGCCCCACCTACAACTACAGAGGTAACAGCTACAACTGTCCCACCTACAACTACAGAGGTAACAGCTACAACTGTCCCACCTACAACTACAGAGGTAACAGCTACAACTGTCCCACCTACAACTATAGAAGTACCAGCTACAACTGCCCCTCCTACAACTACAGAGGTAACAGCTACAACTGTCCCACCTACAACTACAGAGGTAACAGCTACAACTGTCCCACCTACAACTACAGAGGTAACAGCTACAACTGCCCCACCTACAACTACAGAGGTAACAGCTACAACTGTCCCACCTACAACTACAGCGGTAACAGGTACAACTGTCCCACCTACAACTACAGAGGTAACAGCTACAACTGTCCCACCTACAACTACAGAGGTAACAGCTACAACTGCCCCACCTACAACTACAGAGGTAACAGCTACAACTGTCCCACCTACAACTACAGAGGTAACAGCTACAACTGTCCCACCTACAACTACAGAGGTAACAGCTACAACTGTCCCACCTACAACTACAGAGGTAACAGCTACAACTATCCCACCTACAACTACAGAGGTAACAGCTACAACTGTCCCACCTACAACTACAGAAGTGCCAACCACAACTGCCCCACCTACAACTACAGAAGTACCAACCACAACTGCTCCACCTACAACTACAGAAGTGCCAGCTACAACGGCTCCACCTAAAACTACAGAAGTACCAGCTACAACTGCTCCACCTACAACTACAGAGGTAACAGCTACAACTGCCCCACCTACAACTACAGAGGTAACAGCTACAACTGTCCCACCTACAACTACAGAGGTAACAGCTACAACTGCCCCACCTACAACTACAGAGGTAACAGCTACAACTGTCCCACCTACAACTACAGAGGTAACAGCTACAACTGTCCCACCTACAACTACAGAAGTACCAGCTACAACTGCCCCACCTACAACTACAGAAGTACCAGCTACAACTGCTCCACCTACAACTACAGAGGTAACAGCTACAACTGTCCCACCTACAACTACAGAGGTACCAGCTACAACTGTCCCACCTACAACTACAGAAGTTCCAACCACAACTATTCCACCTACAACTACAGAAGTACCAACCACAACTGCTCCACCTACAACTACAGAAGTACCAACTACAACTGCCCCACCTACAACTACAGTAGAACCTTCCACAACTACAATATCAGCAACTACAGGAGCACCTATGCCCACAAACACTAAACCAAATAGATATAGTTACTATTTTCATGTAATATTGAATACTCCATTCATACGAGAGTATACGAATCCTTCATCTACACAATACAAACAACTTGAAAAAAATGTTAGGGAAGATGTGAGTATAAGAATGTTTTTTTGGCCTAAATATTATTTGGAGTTTTTTGACATTTATGAATTTTAATTTATATTTGAATTGCCCTAAATAACCTATGTTGTAAATAGTCTTGAATAGAAGTACATTCGTTTACACATAGCTGAATGACTTAGAGGATGGAGACACCCCTCCCTCTCTCCTAGCAGAAATAGTACCCATCTGGGTTTTCAGTTAGATACAGGCAGCCAACAAGCATGCAGGCCCTGTGCTGCATCCACAATGAGTGATTCAAACTTATATTATAAATTTATCTTGTAATAAATATGTATTTATAAAATTATAGGGAATTTGTCATTTTTTTATGTTTAAACTGAAAAAATATATATATATATTTTAAATAAAATGACAAAAAAAAATTATAATTTCTATTTTAAAGAAGTCAGTCAGTACCAAATTCCTTTAAACCACTTGAAGCCGAGTTTAAGTCAGCATTTATTGCTCAAAAATGACTTATAACAATCCCCCCCCCCCCTCCCAAAAAAAAATAAATAAATATAAATAATAATAATTAATAATAAATAATAATAAAAAAAAAAAAATATATATATATATATATATATATATTTATAGCCGAGACCCTAGGGCAGTGTTTCTCAACTCCAGTCCTCAAGGCGCCCCAACAGGTCATGTTTTCAGGATTTCCCTCAGGTGAAATGGCTGTGGTAATTACTAAGGGCAGTGCAACTGATCAAATCACCTGTGCAAAATAATGGGAAGCCTGAAAACATGACCTGTTGGGGCGCCTTGAGGACTGGAGTTGAGAAACACTGCCCTAGGGAATAAAATGGTGATTGTTTCAATTTTTTATGTCACACGGTATTTCCGCAGGGGTTTTAAATTAAATTTATAAAAAAAAAACACAATATATACCCCCTTTTTTTTGTAAAAAATGAAAGACAATGTTACGCCGAGCAAATAGAAACCTAACATGTCATGCTTTAAAATTGCTCATGCTTATGGAATGGCGACAAACCTCGGCAATTAAAAATGTTTTAAACATTTTTACCTTTGGCTTTTTAGAGTTATATAGAAGGTCTAGCATTAGAACTATAATGTTCTCGTCTAACGTTCGTGGTGATGCGTGCGTGACCTACGTATGTGTTCGCTTCTGCGTGTGAGCACAGAGGGATGGGGGATCTTTAAACATTTTTTTATTTATTTTATTTTTCATTTTTACTTTACTATTTATTTTTTTATCACTTTTATTATGGTTACAGAGGCGAACAGAGACCAGTTCGCCTCTGATTGCCTCTATGACCTTGGAGGACTGGAAAGACGTCATGATGTCACTTCCTGTCCATGGTGAAAGTACGCTTTTTTTTTTTTTTAAAGCAAAAGATCACATTTTTAATTTTTTTTATTTTGCTTTTAAAGGTAGAGGAAAGGTTTGGGGATTTTTGACACCAGGGCTCTCAATAAAGAGAAAAAGCCATCCTTATTTCTATTACGAGGGATGTTTACATTCATTGAAATAGGAATAAAAGTTATTTAAAATTTTTTTTAATAAAAGCTACAGTGTAAAAAAATAAAATAAAAAGTAAAATAAATAAGAAAAAAAAAAATTAAAGCGCCCTATCCCTCCGTGCTTGTGGGCAGAAATTAAAGCGCATACGTAAGTCGCACAAGCATATGTAAACGGTGTTCAATGGTATCACCGCAAACGCTAGAGCGAGAGCGATAATTCTAGCACTAGACCTCCTCTGTAACTCTGTCTTCTGGTTCGTCACTGTTGTCCATGCCGTCGCCGCCTTCTGCTTCTTCTTCCTTCTTCTCCCGATGTTGACACAAACGCTGTCTCAGCTTGTAATGGCCTGGCTTTGCGTGCCCACTTATATAGGGACAATGGGCGTCGTCACCGGCTTATGTCACATGGTGATCCCGCCCCTTATGATGTCACAGTCCCGGGGGATGCTGGGACTGTGACATCATAAGGGGCGAGCCCACACACGGGCGGATTGTCCAGCGGACCAAGTCCAAGTCCGGACCAAGTCCACCGGATAGTCATAGCATAAAGTGTCGCCTATGGAGACTTTTAAGTATCATAGTTTGTCGGCATTCCATGAGCGGGCGCAATTTTAAAGCGTGACATGTTAGGTATCTATTTACTCGGCGTAAAATCATTGGGTTATCTATGGTGTTTTTCTTCACATTAAAATTCATTAAATATATTTTTTCCCCCAAAAATTGCGTTTGAAAGACCGCTGCGCAAATACTGTGTGATATAAAATATAGCAACGATCCCCATTTTATTTTCTAGAGTCTGTGCTGAAAATATTTTTTTTGGGGGGGGGGGTTCTAAGTAAATTTTTTAGCAAAAAATATTGATTTAAGCATTTAAACAAAAAGTACCATAAAAGGCGGGGTCAGCAGGTGGATACATCTTAGGTTTTGAAATGTCATTAGAAATCAGTATCAGTGATTATATCTATTCTCCTTGCAGTCGCTGAGATATATTCGTAAATCAGCCCCGGAATGTTCGGATGTCATTGTAAATGGCTTCAGGTAAGTCAAACCTTATCATGTTATTATATTGGGGAGGGGTGGTGTAGAGGGGTCTGGGTAAGGCCCCCCCCCTAACTTCCAGCACTTGGCCTCCAAACAGACATTGAAAGTTGGAGTTTAATCAGCTTATATTTTGCCATCCCTGGCCCCACCCTAGGGTTGCCACTTTTTCTTTAAGCCAAACCCAAACAGCGGCGCAGGGCACAATTTTTTTTGTAGTATACACTATAGGATTATAAAAGACCTGAGACACCTTTGGGTGCCCCAAGGATAGCGGTAATGCAGCGCGCTGCGGCAAACAGTGGATGTGGCCAAACTGCTCTTGCTGACATCATCACCCCCCCCCCCCCCAGTGCCCCATTGATGCCAAACCTGCCCCAAGATAGGGGCCCACCACTCCCGGATGGCAATAGAATTTTTGTGTGATTATCTCAGTTGTCTGAATAATGTGTCCGGGTTGCAGACAGACTGAAATCCGGACACATTATTTCAAACCCTGACTGTCCGGGTGAATCCCGGACAGGCGGCAGGCCTACCCCCCACCCCCACCCCACATCAAGATGCTAATGGCATTTTTTAATAAAACCTTTCTGTTTTCATTAAAGCGGAGTTCCCACTGTTTTAGGATGAATATCTTTTGTTTGAAATGCTTACTTATAGCACTCACGTTTCTTTGCTGAATCGGCGCTCAATTGCCGATTGCATAGAGGAATATGTCTTATATTCCTATTTCCTGGCAGTTTACATAGTGCTTGTGGGCATGTGAAGCCCACAAGTACTATCTTCCGGGATCTGGTGCAGCTGAGTAGGGATGAGCCGAACACCCCCGGGTTCGGTTCGCACCAGAACCCGCGAACGGGCCTAAAGTTCGTGCGAACATTAGAACCCTATTAATTACAATGGACGCGAACGTTCAAAATCAAAATTCTAAATATGCTAATTTTAAAGGCTAATATGCATGTTATTGTCATAAAAAGTGTTTGGGGACCCGGGTCCTGCCCCAGGGGACATGTATCAATGCAAATTTTTTTTTTTTAAACTGGCCGTTTTTTCAGGAGCAGTGATTTTAATAATGCTTAATGTGAAACAATAAAAGTGTAATATTCCTTTAAATTTCGTACCTGGGGGGTGTGTATAGTATGCCTGTGAAGGGGCGCATGTTTCCAGAGCTTAGTACTGTCCCTGCACAAAGTGTCATTTTTGCAGGAAAAAAAGCTATTTAAAATCACTCGAGGCTAATGAATTGTCGGCCCCTGTAACACAGAGAACAGTCATTCATTGAAAGTCATTGATAAAAAAAAAGTCATTGATAAAAAAAAAAAAAACGTGGGGGTCCCCCCAAATTCAATTACCAGGCCCTTCAGGTCTGCTATGGATATTAAGGGGAACCCTGCATCAAATAAAAAAAAAAATAACGTAGGGGTCCCCCTAAATATCCATACCAGACCCTTCAGATCTGGGATGGATTTTAAGGGGAACCCCGGCCAAAAAAAAAAAAAAAATGGCATGGGGTCCCCCTCAAAATCCATACCAGACCCTTATCCGAGCACGCAACCTGGCAGGCCACAGGAAAAGAGGGGGACGAGAGCGGCCCCCCTCCCTCTTGAACCGTACCAGGCCACATGCCCTCAACATTGGGAGGGTGCTTTGACCCCTCAAAGCACCTTGTCCCCATGTTGATGAGGACAAGGGCCTCTTCCCCACAACCCTGGCCATTGGTTGTGGGGGTCTGCGGGCGGGGGGCTTATCGGAATCTGGAAGCCCCCTTTAACAAGGGGACCCCCAGATCCCGCCCCCCCTGTGTGAAATGGTAAGGGGGTACCCCTACCATTTCACCAAAAAAGTGACAAAAATTTTAAAAATGACAGGAGACGGTCTTTGACAATTCCTTTATTAAAATCTTCTTTCTTCTGGTCTTCCTTCTTCCTTTCTTCATCCTTCATCTTTTCCTTCCGGCATCTTCTTACATTTTCTTCTTCCATCTTCTTCTTCCTCCGATCCGCTTCTTCTTGCTCTGGTCTTCTCGTCCGGCATCTTCTTCCATGGCGTCGGCGTCTCTTCTTGGGCCGCTCCGCGCAATGGGAGGCTCCCGCTGTGTGAGGCTTTGCTGCGTTTGACAGGTCTTTTATAACGGAGGGCGGGGCCACCTGGTGACCCCGCCCCCCCTCTGACGTCATGGGGAAAGCCATAGGGAAGTCCCCATGATGTCCCTGTGCGTCAGAGGGGGCGGGGTCACCAGGTGGCCCCGCCCTCCGTCATAAAAGACCTGTCAGACGCAGCGAAGCCTCACACAGTCGGAGCCTCCCATTGCGCTGAGCGGCCCAAGAAGAAACACCGACGCCGTGGAAGAAGATGCCGGACGAGAAGACCAGAGCAAGAAGAAGCGGATCGGAGGAAGAAGAGGATGGAAGAAGATACCGGAAGGAGAAGATGAAGAAACCGAAGGATGAAGAAAGGAAGAAGGAAGAAGACCAGAAGAAAGAAGATGAAAGAAGATTTTAATAAAGGAATTGTCAAAGACCGTCTCCTGTCATTTTTACAATTTTTGTCACTTTTTTGGTGAAATGGTAGGGGTACTTTTGTACCCCCTTACCATTTCAAACAGGGGGGGCGGGATCTGGGGGTCCCCTTGTTACAGGGGGCTTCCAGATTCCGATAAGCCCCCTGCCCGCAGACCCCCACAACCAATGGCCAGGGTTGTGGGGAAAGGCCCTTGTCCTCATCAACATGGGGACAAGGTGCTTTGAGGGGTCACAGACCCCCAAAGCACCCTCCCAATGTTGAGGGCATGTGGCCTGGTACGGTTCAGGAGGGAGGGGGGCCGCTCTCGTCCCCCCCTCTTTTACTGCGGCCTGCTAGGTTGCATACTCGGATAAAGGTCTGGTATGGATTTTGAGGGGGACCCCACGCCATTTTTTTTTTTTTTGGCATGCAGGGTTCCCCTTAATATCCATAGCAGACCTGAAGGGCCTGGTAATTGAATTTGGGGGGACCCCCACGCTTTTTTTTTTTTTGTTTTTTTTATTTTTTATTTATGACTTTTTTTTATCAATGACTTTCAATGAATGACTGTTCTCTGTGTTACAGGAACCGGCAATTCATTAGCCGCAGATGGCTGCCTTAGATGACACAACAGGCCAGAAGGGTAAAGGTGGTTTAATGTGATACTGCAATGCTGTACTAACAGCACGCACACACTAATCCCCAGAATCACAGCAGATAATGTCAGCAGTCAGCAGAATTGATCACAGCACAGATAATGTCAGCAGCACTGCAGAATGGATCACAGCAGATAATGTCACTAATGCTGGAACACACTACATGAGGCCGCCGGCGCGGCGGCCTTATATAGTGTGGGGCGTGTACTAAACCCCCTGAGCTATAATTGGCCACAGGCATCCTGCCTGTGGCCAATTATTGCTCTCCTCGCCGCTGGCTCTATGATTGGCCATGCATGCGGGGTCACAGTGCATGCTTGGCCAATCATCAGCCAGCAATGCACTGCGACTGGCGCAGTGCATTGTGGGCCGTTCGCATCACATGAATTTGATGCGAACGGCCCAAATAGTTCTGGGCTCAACGAGCGGTCGAACGCCCAATGTTCCATTCGAACGTGGGTTTGAATCGAACACCGGGCCCATCCCTACAGCTGAGTGATCAGCATGCACCGCCCGTTCACGCGCATGCGCCGTACACTTCTGACGTTGCCATCACACCGGGCGGCGTCATCGGAAGTGCCCGCCCCCCGCTGTGATGACAACGAAGCCCTCGGCGCTGCCCACTGACTCCTGGGAAATTACGCCAGGCGCCATGGAGAGGAAGAGGCAAATTACGAGGGAACCCCTAGCAACAGACATGAAAAGGTGAGTAAAAAATATTTTTTTTTCAAATGTCGTTAATTGTATTTAATGCAGGTGAATAATGCAAAATTTTATTTAAGATTGGAACTCCGCTTTAAATACCATATTTTAGGTGGCCGGTGACATCATCGTGTCTGATGGGAGGGGCCAGCAGGGTTATGTACATGGCTTCCTGACAACATCACAGCACCCGGCCTCAGTACTTCTCCCAAGAGCCCTCAGTCCTGATGCAAGCAGTGGGTTGGCTCTTGGGAGGAGTTATGCAAATATCAAAATACCTTGATGGGTGGGTGTCAACCTGGAGAAGTAGGCGTTTTCTTAGGCAGACGATATTTGCATGCAGACCTCGCTAGGTAACGCCCACATGTGATGATGGGAAGGCAGCAATGTTGAGATACTTCTGTGTGTTTTCTCTACAGTAAAGGTTCCACCATAGCCAACACTTCGGCAATATTCCCGGATAACAATCAAAGTGACGCAGGAGTACAGGGAATCTTTGATAGGAATTCACGAGAAAATGGCACCATAGGGGGCATCCCTATAGTTTATGATAACACAACAACTCCAGGTAGGTGAAACCATAAAGGAATATTCATTAAATAAAGTTTATGAGTAGCAAGAAAAAGTAACTATTATCATACAAAATACGGGACCATTACCAGAGATTCACATATAGTAAGGACCCCCCTAAGGCCGGATCCATCCCCTATGTGTTGTAGAAATGCTCAGTACCAGATGTGCCCCCCCCCCCCCCTCCCGCATCACCACAACACACCTGCAATGCACAATCGGTGGTGCGGCGCATGTGTGGTCAGATCACAATACGAAAACGTCTGTGGATAGATACACCTCCAGGTAAAGCTTAATTTAAATCTGCTTATATTTTGTTTCCTGTGTTCCTCCAGCACCCACGACTACCGTAGTACCCATTATGAGTACAACTACACCAAGTACAACTACAGAAGCAATGACAACAACTGAACCACCTACAACTACAGAAGTACAAACTACAACTGAACCACCTACAACTACAGAAGTACAAACTACAACTGCACCACCTACAACTACAGAAGTACAAACTACAACCCCAGCACCTACAACTACAGAAGTACCAACTACAACTGCCCCACCTACAACTACAGAAGTACAAACTACAACTGCCCCACCTACAACTACAGAAGTACAAACTACAACTGCCCCACCTACAACTACAGAAGTACAAACTACAACTGCCCCACCTACAACTACAGAAGTACAAACTACAACTGCCCCACCTACAACTACAGAAGTACAAACTACAACTGCCCCACCTACAACTACAGAAGTACAAACTACAACTGCCCCACCTACAACTACAGAAGTACCAGCTACAACTACAGAAGTACAAACTACAACTGTCCCACCTACAACTACAGAAGTACCAACCACAACTGCCCCACCTACAACTACAGAAGTACAAACTACAACTGCCCCACCTACAACTACAGAAGTACCAACCACAACTGCTCCACCTACAACTACAGAAGTACCAGCTACAACTGCCCCACCCACAACTACAGAAGTGCCAGCTACAACTGCACCTCCTACAACTACAGAAGTGCCAACCACAACTGCCCCACCTACAACTACAGAAGTACCAGCTACAACTGCCCCACCTACAACTACAGAAGTACCAGCTACAACTGCCCCACCTACAACTACAGAAGTACCAGCTACAACTGCCCCTCCTACAACTACAGAAGTGCCAACCACAACTGCCCCACCTACAACTACAGAAGTACCAGGTACAACTGCCCCACCTACAACTACAGAAGTACCAGCTACAACTGCCCCACCTACAACTACAGAAGTACCAGGTACAACTGCCCCACCTACAACTACAGAAGTACCAGCTACAACTGCTCCACCTACAACTACAGAAGTACCAGCTACAACTGCCCCTCCTACAACTACAGAAGTGCCAACCACAACTGCCCCACCTACAACTACAGAAGTACCAGCTACAACTGCCCCTCCTACAACTACAGAAGTGCCAACCACAACTGCCCCACCTACAACTACAGAAGTACCAGCTACAACTGCCCCACCTACAACTACAGAAGTAACAGCTACAACTGCCCCTCCTACAACTACAGAAGTGCCAACCACAACTGCCCCACCTACAACTACAGAAGTACCAGCTACAACTGCCCCACCTACAACTACAGAAGTACCAGGTACAACTGCCCCACCTACAACTACAGAAGTACCAGCTACAACTGCCCCACCTACAACTACAGAAGTACCAGCTACAACTGCCCCACCTACAACTACAGAAGTACCAGCTACAACTGCCCCTCCTACAACTACAGAAGTACCAGCTACAACTGCCCCACCTACAACTACAGAAGTACCAGCTACAACTGCCCCTCCTACAACTACAGAAGTACCAGCTACAACTGTCATACCTACAACTACAGAAGTCCCAACTACAACTGCCCCACCTAAACCAAATAGCTATAGTTGCTTTTTTCATGTAAAATTGGATACGCCTTTCATACGAGAGTATCAGGAGCCTTCATCTGAAAAATACAAACAACTTGAAAAATCTGTTGAGCAAGAAGTGAGTATAAGAATGTTTTTTGGCCTAAATATTATTTGGAGTTTTTTGACATTTATGAATTGTCAGTTTAATTTGAATTGCCCTAAATAACCTATGTTGTAAATAGACTTGAATAGAAGTACATTAGTTTACACATAGCTGAATGTTTTAGAGGATGGAGACACCTCTCCCTCTCTCCTAGCAGAAATAGTACCCATCTGGGTTTTCAGTTAGATACAGGCAGCCAACAAGCATGCAGGCCCTGTGCTGCATCCACAATGAGTGATGCAAACTGATATTATAAAGTTATCTTGTAATAAATATGTATTTATAAAATTATAGGAAATTTGTCATTTTTTTAAATTATTAAACTGAAAAAAAAATATATATATATATACATTTTTTAATAAAATGACAAAAAAAAAAGTTATAATTTCTATTTTAAAGAAGTCAGTCATAGGGAGAGATGAGGGCTGTGGTTGCTGACTGCTGAAATTCTCATTCTGGGTCGCTCAAAATATTGACATATGAGCCAGGCACAGAACATGCTCACAGTTTAATTTTCAAGGTGCGCAATGGCAGCCATATTTCTCTCAGTACCAAATTCCTTTAAACCACTTGAAGACCAGTTTAAGTCAGTATTTATTGCTCAAAAATTACTTATAACAACCCCCCCCCCCCCCAAAAAAAAAAAAATACATAAATATAAATAATAATAATTAATAATAAATAAATAAAAAAAATATATATATATATATATTTATAGCAGAGACCCTAGGGAATAAAATGGCGATTGTTGCAATTTTTTATGTCACACGGTATTTCCGCAGGGGTTTTAAATTAAATTAATAAAAAAAAAAAACACACACACAATATATACCCCCTTTTTTTGTAAAAAATTTAAGACAATGTTACGCCGAGCAAATAGAAACCTAACATGTCATGCTTTAAAATTGCTCATGCTTGTGGAATGGCGACAAACTACGGCAATTAAAAATGTTTTAAACATTTTTACCTTTGCCTTTTTAGAGTTACATAGAAGGCCTAGCATTAGAACTATAATGTTCTCGTCTAACGTTCGTGGTGATGCGTGCGTGACCTACGTATGTGTTCGCTTCTGCGTGTGAGCACAGAGGGATGGATGGGGGAGCTTTAAACATTTATTTATTTATTTTATTTTTCATTTTTACTCTGTCCCTTTATTTTATTTTATTTTTTTATCACTTTTATTCATATTATGGTTACAGAGGCGAACAGAGACCAGTTCGCCTCTGATTGCCTCTATGGCCTTGGAGGACTGTAACAATGTCATGATGTCACTTCCTGTCCAGGGTGAAAGTAAGCTTTTTTTTTTTTTTTTTACTTTTTTTAAAGCAAAAATGTTTTTATTTTTTTATTTTATATATTTTTCTTTTAAAGATAGAGGAAAGGTTTGGGGATTTTTGACACCAGGGCTCTCAATAAAGAGAAAAACCCATCCTTATTTCTATTACGAGGGATGTTTACATTCATTGTAATAGGAATACTAAAAGTTATTTAAAAAAAAATAAAAATAAAAGCTACAGTGTAAAAATAAGAAAATAAAAAGTAAAATAAATGAGAAAAAAAATTAAAGTACCCTATTAAATAAAAGTGCTTGTGCGCTGAAATGAAAACGCATACGTAAGTCGCACAATCATATGTGTTCAATGGTATCACCGAAAACGCTGGAGCGATAATTCTAGTGCTAGACCTCCTCTGTAACTCTGTAAAGTCTCACCTATGGGGATTTTTAAGTATCATAGTTCGTCACCATTCCACGAGCATGCGCAATTTTAAAGCGTGACAGGTTTGGTATCTATTTACTCGGCGTAACATCATCTTTTATATTTTATAAAAAAATATTGGGTTATCTGTGGGGTTTTTTCACATTAAAATTCATTAAATATATATAACTTTTAAACAAAAAGTTCCAGAAAAGGCGTGCTCAGCGGGGGGGATACATCTTAGGTTGTGAAATGTGATTAGAAATCAATATCAGTGATTATCTCTATTCTCCTTGCAGTCGCTGAGATATATTCGTGAATCATTCCAGGACTGTTCGGGTGTCATTGTAAACTCCTTTAGGTAAGTTTAACTCAATGGGGGGGAGGGGTTGTGTACAGGGGTCTGGGTGAGCCCCCCCCCCCAACTTCCGGCACTTGGCCTCCAACAGACATTGAAAGCTGAAGTTTAATCAGATTTTATTTTGCCATCCCTGGCCCCCAAACCAGTGGGGGGGGGGGTGTACATGGAGGGTTGGTGGGAAGGATTTGTACTAGGAGGAGGATTGTGGGGGGGGGAGGAATTGTGCTGGGAGGGGGGATTTGGAGTGGGGGGGGGGTACCTGGAGGGTTGGCGGAAGGATTTGTACTAGGAGGGGGATGGGGAATTATGCTGGGATGAGGGATTTGGAGTGGGGGGTACCTGGAGGGTTGGCGGGAAGGATTTGTACTAGGAGGGGGGATGAGGAATTATGCTGGGATGAGGGGATTTGGAGTGGGGGGGTGTAACTGGAGGGTTGGCGGGAAGGATTTGTACTAGGAGGAGGATTGTGGGGGGGAATTGTGCTGGGAGGGGGGATTTGGAGTGGGGGGTGTACCTAGAGGGTTGGAGGATTTGTGCTAGGAGGAGGATTGTGGGGGGGGGGGGAATTGTGCTGGGATGGGGGGATTTGGAGTGGGGGTGTACCTGGAGGGTTGGCGCAGGAAGGATTTGTACTAGGAGGGGGGTCGGGGAATTATGCTGGGATGGGGGGATTTGGAGTGGGGGGTGTACCTGGAGGGTTGGCGGGAAGGATTTGTACTAGGAGGAGGATTGTGGGGGGGGGGGGAATTGTGCTGCAAGGGGGTATTTGGAGTGGGGGGTGTACCTAGAGGTTTGGAGGATTTGTGCTAGGAGGAGGATTGTGGGGGGAGGAATTGTGCTGGGAGGGGGGGATTTGGAGTGGGGGGGTACCTGGAGGGTTGGCGGGAAGGATTTGTACTAGGAGGAGGATTGTGGGGGGGGAGGAATTGTGCTGCAAGGGGGTATTTGGAGTGGGGGTGTACCTAGAGGTTTGGAGGATTTGTGCTAGGAGGAGGATTGTGGGGGGGGAGGAATTGTGCTGGGAGGGGGGGATTTGGAGTGGGGGGGTACCTGGAGGGTTGGCGGGAAGGATTTGTACTAGGAGGGAGGATGGGGAATTATGCTGGGATGGGGGGATTTGGAGTGGGGGGGTTGTACCTGGAGGGTTGGCGGGAAGGATTTGTACTAGGAGGGGGGTAAGGGAATTATGCTGGGATGGGGGGATATGGAGTGGGGGGGGTTGTACCTGGAGGGTTGGCAGGAAGGATTTGTACTAGGAGGGGGGGGGAATTATGCTGGGGTGGGGGGATTTGGAGTGGGGGGTGTAACTGGAGTGTTGGCGGGAAGGATTTGTACTAGGAGGAGGATTGTGGGGGGGGGGGGTTGTGCTGGGAGAGGGGATTTGGAGTGGGGGGTGTACCTAGAGGGTTGGCGGGAAGGATTTGTATTAGGAGGGGGGTTGGGGAATTATGCTGGGATGAGGGATTTGGAGTGGGGGTGTACCTGGAGGGTTGGCGGGAAGGATTTGTACTAGGAGGGGGGGTTGGGGAATTATGCTGGGATGGGGGATTTGGAGTGGGGGGGTGTACCTGGAGGGTTGGCGGGAAGGATTTGTACTAGGAGGGGGGTTTGGGGGGGGGATTGTGCTGGGAGGGGGGATTTGGTGTGGGGTGTTTGTACTTGGAGGGGACATTTTAGAGGTAGGGGATTTGTGCTAGGAGGGGGGATTTTTTTTTTGGGGGGGGGGGCATTTGTGTTGTTGGGATTTGAGGGATTGGGGACCAAGATCTGTGCTCGGAGGGGGGATTTCAGCGGGGGGGGTAACTTATGCTTAGGGGGTAATTTATGCACATTAGTACTTTTTTTTGGAAGGGGGGGTGCTCATACATCTCGGAAAAGGGGGGGGGGCGCAGTTTTGCCCCCCGGGGCTCTAGATGCCCTTGTCCCGGCACTGTATGGGCGGGGGGTATTTGCATGCAGACCTCCCTGGGTAACGCCCACATGTGATGATGGGAAGGCGCCAATGTTGAAACACTTGTGCGTGTTTTTTTCTCCACAGTGAAGGTTCCACCATAGCCAACAATTCGGCAATATTCCCGGCCAACAATCATACTGACGGAGAAGTGCAGACAGTCTTTGATATGAATTCGCGGGAAAATGGCACCATAGGGGGCATCCCTATAGTTTATGATACCACAACAACTGCAGGTAGGTGAAACCATAAAGGAATATTACATAAAGTGGTATTAAAGTAAAATCAGTCTGTATATGCAGTAAAGCATGCTTGTTATACTCACTGTGGAACCTAAGGGGTTAATCCTCCGCATTGTGTAAAAAGGACGTTTGATCCTGTCTTATCTGATCCTCCTTTTCTTTTACTGTCCCCAATCCATCTCCTGATAGAACGGAGCCTTGGGGACAGGCTGCACATGCTCAGTTTGGTTTGTATTGCTAGAAAGTTTTTTTCTTTCTTGGGAGGGTGCATGTGATCAGCACAGGGCCAATCAGCACTGTCCAGACAGAGGGTCAGGGGTCCTGCACCCTCATAGGACAATCAGAGGAGAATGAAAATTCCTCCTACAAGCTTTAACCAGACACTGATAGAAGTCCAAAGACTGCTATATATACTGCTGATGAGAAAAGGTGTTTAGCAGTTTATATTTACTAATATAATTGCATTTCCATGTTCTGTGTACTGTGGGGGACCAGATATGGTGAATGCAGAGTCCTGGGGAGACCAGATATGGTGAATGTAGGGTCCGGGGGAGATCAGATATGGTGAATGCAGAGTCCGGGGGAGATCAGATATAGTGAATGCAGAGTCCGGGGGAGATCAGATATAGTGAATGCAGAGTCCTGGGGAGATCAGATATAGTGAATGCAGGGTCCGGGGTTTAAACCCCAAAAGCAAACGTTTATTATATTGCAGCTTACCAATTCTTACAGTTTCCCCGAAAATAAGACCAAGCGTGATTGTCGGTGATGGCTGCAATATAAGCCCTACCCCCCAAATAAGCCCTAGTTAAAGTCCTTGTAGGTCTTATTTTCAGGGTAGGGCTTATTTTCGGGGGAAACGTGGTAGGGCTTATTTGGGGGGTAGGGCTTATATTGCAGCCATCACCGACAATCACGCTAGGTCTTATTTTCGGGGAAACAGGGGTAAATGTGGTGGCTGCATTACTTTTCTTTTTGAGGCTCTCTTTCCTTTATTTTCACTTGGTGATATGGCCAACAAGTCTGTTGTTTTGAGACAAAACCATTTACTTATAATGATGATCAGGTTTTATTTTTTTATGTAAAACCTTTATCCCAAATGACTGTAACTGCTAACAAGCGGCAAGTGGGAGCTGGAGTTTGGCTTCAATTTGTTAGTGTATTTAAATCTGTTAGTACATCTAACACTTCCCCCGCTCCCAGATTGACAATGCTGCTGTCCAAAGGTAAACGGAAAACGGAAAAAAAACCTAGTTTAGGCTCTACGGGGGGTTGATTTATTAAAGGCAAATAGACTCCTAGACTCGCTACTCCCGACCAGTCCAGGTGAATAAACCATAAAGGATCACCGCTACTCCCGACCAGCCCAGGCAGGGCCGGATTAACATAGGGGCTATTGGAGCTGCAGCTCCAGGCCCTTTCTCAAGATAGGCCCATTTGCCCAAAAAAACAAAATTCAAAAAAATAATTCAAAAAAAAAAAAGATCGATTTTGAGGATTGTAGTTCAGCGACCAGAAGTCATAGAGACTCCCCATTTGGGGGTAGGTAGCTAAAGACCTACTCCAACACTGGTTAAAATATGGGGCTGCTATCATCTATGGTTCCGGAGATACGGGGTTGCTTGCGCAGCCTGTCAGAAGCTACATACAGAGCAGCCAGTATAAATACAAGCTGGAACACTCTGCAGCAGACTGAGAGGATGAGATCACAGGGCTTATAATAATTATTTGTATATTACTTATGATAATTAACCCCTCGCCACCCAGGCCCATTCTGACACTTCTCTCCTACATGTAAAAATCATCATTTTGCTAGAAAATTACTCAGAACCCTCAAGCATTATATACATTGTTTTAGCAGACACCCTATGGAATAAAATTGTGCAACTTTTTATGTTACACGATATTTGCGCAGCAATTTTTCAAAAGTTTTTTTTTGGAAAGAAACTGTTTCATTCATAAAAAAAAACACTAAAGTTAACATGATTTTTTTTTTTGTGTACTAAGCGATGCTTTACATTTTTTTGCAGATTACTTATTTAGAGTTACAGAGATGGTCTAGTGCTAGAATTATTGCTCTCGCTCTAACGATCGTGGCGATACCTCACATGTGTGTATCTGGCTCTGATACTAACATGTGCCTACCCAGCCACTGACTAGTATCTCTCCCCAGCCTGTCCCCACACACCCTCTCACCTGCTGACCTGTGGATGGGGGAATTACCCCCGCAGTGTTATTGTGTTCTGCCAGTGAATACAATGATTAGTGTTGCTAACTATAGCTGGCAGCACTGATTGTTTTGGGGAAAACCTGACAGGCTGGTTGTACTCAAGTCGGTTAATAGGTTGACTTGTGTAAAACCTGCTAGACCATACATAGATCGACGTTGGCTGGTCTCTGCTTAATTGGTGTAATTTCAATCCATGTATGGCCCGCTTAACCACTACGCAGTCCCTAAACATCCTTCCACAAACCTTTTTTAAATTTTTCCTTCCCAGATTACTTCATCCTCCTCTCCTATACATAGTGCCCACTGTCATACTCTCCACACTTCTCTCCTGTACATACTGCTCACTGTCATACCTTCCACACTTCTCTCCTGTACATACTGCTCACTGTCATACCCTCCACACTTCTCTTCTATACATAGCGCCCGCTGTCTAATTCTACACACTCCTCTCCTTTACATAGTGCCCGCTGTCATACACATCTCTCCTGTACATAGTGCCCACTGTCGTACCCTCCACACTCCTCTCCTGTACATACTGCTTACTGTCATACCCTCCACACTCCTCTCCTATACATAGTGCCCACTGTCATACCCCAACACTTCTCTCCTATGCATAGTGCCCACTGTCATACCCTCCACACTCCTCTCCTGTACATACTACTCACTGTCATACCCTCCATACTCCTCTCCTATACATAGTGCCCACTGTCATACCCTCCACACTCCTCTCCTTTACATACTGCTCACTGTCATACCCTCCACACTCCTCTCCTATACATAGTGCCCACTGTCATACCCCAACACTCCTCTCCTATACATAGTGCCCACTGTCATACCCCTCCACACTCCTCTCCTTTACATACTGCTCACTGTCATACCCTCCACACTCCTCTCCTATACATAGTGCCCACTGTCATACCCCAACACTTCTCTCCTATACATAGTGCCCACTGTCATACCCTCCACACTCCTCTCCTGTACATACTACTCACTGTCATACCCTCCACACTCCTCTCCTATACATAGTGCCCACTGTCATACCCCAACACTTCTCTCCTATACATAGTGCCCACTGTCATACCCCAACACTTCTCTCCTATACATAGTGCCCACTGTCATACCCTCCACACTCCTCTCCTGTACATACTGATCACTGTCATACCCCTCCACACTCCTCTCCTATACATAGTGCCCACTGTCATACCCCAACACTTCTCTCCTATACATAGTGCCCACTGTCATACCCTCCACACTCCTCTCCTGTACATACTACTCACTGTCATACCCTCCATACTCCTCTTCTATACATAGTGCCCACTGTCATACCCTCCACACTCCTCTCCGGTACATACTACCCTCTGTCATACCCCCCACACTCCTCTCCTGTACATACTGCCCACTGTCATACCCTCCACACTCCTCTACTATACATACTGCCCACTGTCATACCATCCACACTCCTCTGCTGTACATAGTGCCCACTGTTAGACCCTCCACACTCCTCTCCCTCACCTGCACATACTTCCCACTTTTATACCATCCATACTCCTCCCCTATACCTCTTACCCACAAAAACAGTTCTTTAAAATTATACTGAATATCCTCAATGTTACCAGCTCTATAATGGGCACACTTTTGTTAGTTCAACTAAAGGAAATCTCAGTCCTCATAGTTGTTCTGCCCCATTATTAATACTTATTTAATTTTGCAATTACTATTGTGATGTATAGAGGAACATAGGGGATGTCAGCTACTCTAAATATACCACTTGTAAAAAAAGTGTCCCTGAAAATATTTTTGAGAGGCTCCTGTGATATTAAAGCGGTAGTAAACTTTTCTAACATTACTACTTTTTAGAGGCCCTGAGGTAGTTTATGCCATAATGTACAAGTATGCACAGCATATTAGCTAATTAGGGTACACTTAAATTGTCAGACTGAGCCCTCCAGTGCTGCGATCAATCTGGCCCAGGCGCTTCCATCTTCACCCGTCTTCCTTCCAGGTTCTGTGCCTTCGGTCACTTGCCTTGGCCGGGTTGCGTTGATGTCATTCACACGCATGCTCATGTGCATCCTCTTTCTCTCATCCCCCTTTCTCTCTCATCCTCCCTCCCTTACCCCTCACATCTCTTTCATCCTCTTTCTCTCTCTCATCCTCCCACTCTCTCTTTAATTTAATTTGTTATAACAAAAAATTGTTTGCATTTTTATTTATAAAAGGCCCAACGAAAATCCTCAGCACCAGGCCCATGATGTTCTTAATCTGGCCCTGCGTACAACGACGGTGGGCGGTCCGGACGTTGTTTTAAAGAAGAAAAAGTTCAATACTACATTCATGTTAAAATGGGGAAACTCCGATTGGTGGGATGTTTAATCAGCGATCAGTAACCAAAAAGTCTGTAGAATCTGGTAAAATCAGTAATGATAGAGGGAGGATAAAAAGGGATTGAAAATTTGTTTTTGAACCAACTTAATATATAACACTAAAAAAAAAGTTCCTTACATCTCATTTCAGAACCAGCAACTACTGTAGGTTCAACAACACCTGCCGAGAAAACTACAACTGCAGCACCCACATCAGTACCTACTACAACTCCAGGAGCCACTACAGCACCTGCATCAACTACTCCTGCAGGAACGACTACAGCACCTGCATCAACTACTCCTGCAGGAACGACTACAGCACCTGCACCAACTACTCCTGCAGAAACGACTACAGCACCTGCATCAACTACTCCTGCAGGAACGACTACAGCACCTGCACCAACTACTCCTGCAGAAACGACTACAGCACCTGCATCAACTACTCCTGCAGAAACGACTACAACATTTGCATCAACTACTCCTGCAGAAACGACTACAACACCTGCACCAACTACTCCTGCAGAAACGACTACAGCACCTGCACCAACTACTCCTGCAGAAACGACTACAGCACCTGCATCAACTACTCCTGCAGAAACGACTACAACATTTGCATCAACTACTCCTGCAGAAACGACTACAACACCTGCATCAACTACTCCTGCAGAAACGACTACAGCACCTGCATCAACTACTCCTGCAGAAACGACTACAGCACCTGCATCAACTACTCCTGCAGAAACGACTACAACATTTGCATCAACTACTATTGCAGAAACGACTACAACACCTGCACCAACTACTCCTGCAGAAACGACTACAGCACCTGCATCAACTACTCCTGCAGAAACGACTACAGCACCTGCATCAACTACTCCTGCAGAAACGACTACAGCACCTGCATCAACTACTCCTGCAGAAACGACTACAGCACCTGCATCAACTACTCCTGCAGAAACGACTACAGCACCTGCATCAACTACTCCTGCAGAAACGACTACAGCACCTGCATCAACTACTCCTGCAGAAACGACTACAGCACCTGCATCAACTACTCCTGCAGAAACGACTACAGCACCTGCATCAACTACTCTTGCAGAAACGACTACAACATTTGCATCAACTACTCCTGCAGAAACGACTACAGCACCTGCATCAACTACTCCTGCAGAAACGACTACAACACCTGCATCAACTACTATTGCAGAAACGACTACAACACCTGCACCAACTACTCCTGCAGAAACGACTACAGCACCTGCATCAACTACTCCTGCAGAAACGACTACAGCACCTGCATCAACTACTCCTGCAGAAACGACTATAGCACCTGCATCAACTACTCCTGCAGAAACGACTACAGCACCTGCATCAACTACTCCTGCAGAAACGACTACAGCACCTGCATCAACTACTCCTGCAGAAACGACTACAGCACCTGCATCAACTACTCCTGCAGAAACGACTACAACATTTGCATCAACTACTCCTGCAGAAACGACTACAACACCTGCACCAACTACTCCTGCAGAAACGACTACAGCACCTGCACCAACTACTCCTGCAGAAACGACTATAGCACCTGCATCAACTACTCCTGCAGAAACGACTACAACATCTGCATCAACTACTACTGCAAAACCAACAACTACAGCAGCACAAACTACAATTGCAACTACAACTACATCACCACCTAGGCCCCCAACCGATAATAAGAAACTCTATAGTTACAAAATCCATTTTAAATTGGATCGGGTATTCATACAAGCATATAACAATCCTTCATCCCAAGAATACAAGGAGCTTACTAGAATAGTTGTGACATATGTGAGTAGACCATCTGTTATTGATCTAAATGTTATCAGGAGTTTCTTAAAGGGTTGTCAAAGGTATTTTAAAGGCAGAAAAATACAAAATAAAAGGTGCAGATTGAGCGGAGGTGAGATCCGCTTTAATATATCATATTCACTGCATGCAGGCAGCGGGGGAGGGGGGGGGGGGGGAGTTAAAGGCGAACCATTCGTTTTCCTGAAGACTTATTGATCGTTTGTTGTGAATAGTTTTGAAAAGCAACATATCAGATTACACACATAGCTAAATGTCTCAGAGGATGGAGACACCCCTCCCTCTCTCCTAACAAAAATCAGTTGTCAGTTAGACAGAGGCGGCCAACAAGCGTGCAGGCCCTGCTGGCCATGTGCTGCATCTACAATGAGTGTGATGCAAACTCAACCTAACTCATAACAAATATTATTTTAGTGTTTCTCAGTTTAGTAGCGATAATTCAAATATTATTTATAAAATTCATAAAATAACGCTTGCTAATGATAACATAAAAAAAAAAAAATCATCATTTAATAATTGTATATAAAAAAAAATCTAAACAAACTATTCAAATTAAAATGACAAAGAAATATTATAAATCGGTCCTAGGGGGAGGTGTGGGCTGTGGTCGCAGAGTTTAGAAATTTATTTTTTTTTGCTATTGTCATTGTCAACGTGCGACAGCGCTGAAAATTGGCCTGGGCAGGAAGGGGGGGGGGGGTGTGATTGGTATTGAAGCGGTTAACTTTTCTTTGTCTTTTCTGTGAGATAGACACAGTCCCCCAGACATAATAAGCATGTTTAAAGTTGTGCTGTTATACTGAATAGACCATCCGGGAAGTGCTACCAAAAATACAAAAAGGCTCCACATAAGTGTAAAATCCTTAAAGACTTTATTCCCAAAGCTTAAAAATTGCACTTACACAAGTAGAAGTAAATCTTCCCTTTTAAAACAAGTTCCCCCTGCCGGCAAATCAGCAACAACCCGTCCTTCCGGGACTTGTGGACCGAGATAACGTCAGCAGGTCGCTCCGCCCTATGCGTTTCGTCATACGATGGCGTCGTCCGGGGGCCCCTTTTGTATTTTTGGTCGATGGTGCCACTTCCCGGACTCCTGGTCGGATGGTACGAGGGATCCTTCTGATTATAGCAAAGGCCCAGGCTGGGTATAAAGCCACAAGTGTCACTGACCTTCTGGAGGTCTCTGTGAGCTGGTAGACGAGCACTTTTATTTGAGTTGGTGGTTGTGCTTCAAGAGGCTCAAAATTTCCAGGTGGTGGTTGGTGACAAGCAGGTTCTCCATCAGTCGGGGGGGGGGGGCAGGCAGAAAACAAACCTGAGACCCAGTCGCTCCAGCCCACCACCCCACACCAACCCCCCACGGTCCCTGGCTTGCTCGCCGATCGATTGGTGCTTACCCTATCCAGGTCACGGCTTCCCTCCCCCGTCTCCTCTGTGTCCCGGTGGTCGCTGCTTCTCCTCCCGGCCAATCGGGTCTTCAGACTCCCAGGCCAATGGGGTCTTAGGGCTCCCGGCCAATTGTGTGACAGAAAGCGGTTCTTAGGACCTGCTCCCAGGAGGAGAAATTGAAAGACATTAGCGAATATTAAAGCGGTTGTAAACCCTTTTTTGGGACTTCTACCTAAAGGTAAGCCTGGAATAAGGCTTACCTATTAGGTAGTGGAATTATCTCCTAAAAATGCGCCGTTTAGGAGATATTTCACTTTTAGTCCGCTGATAAAGTGAACGGCGCATGCGCAGGGAAGAAACCAAACTCCGTGCCGCTTCTTCCCTAGCGTGTGCCGTTACTGTGCGCATGCGTGGGAGTGACGTCACGCGGCTCCGGCGAATCACAGAGCCGGAGTCCGCGGCCTGGAAGGAAGAGGGGCTTGAAGATGGACGCTGCCTACACAGGGGACATCGCTGGATTCTTTTGCAGGTAAGTGTCACATAATGGACTAGTATGCGATGCATACTAGCCCATTATGCTTTTCATTTGCAAGCTATACAGGGAGCAAAAGAGGAAGTAAAACCCATCAGGGTTTACTTCCTCTTTAATTCGCTATGGTCACACAACTGGGCGGGCTCAGGACGCAGTGCTCTGCGCCCCGAGCCCACCCTTTTTTTTAAGCCAATTAGAGCCTCGGGCTCATGTGCCTCAAAAAAAAAACAAAAAAAAAAAAACCCATGCGTCCAGGCATGTAGATTAGGGGTGGGGCGCATGGATTAGGGGGGCCCCTTATGGACAGGCCGCCACTGGTGAGGAGGATAAGAAGTTTATCTACACTTCTATACCTTCTTGGACTTTGTCACTGATGGTCCATTCAGTATAACAGCCCAACTCTACAATTGCTTATGATGTAAAAACCTGACAGGGGCTCTAGCCCTTCCCTACTCTACCGGGAAAAAAAATGCATTTCTGCCTTTGTAGATATCGGAGATTTCCCCCTCACTTCCTGTCTATTAAAAATGTTGCCATCAGGGCAGGAAGTGAAGGAAAATCTCCCGATCGCCCTGGATATGAGCAAAAATGCCATAGAGATTGTAAACCTTCCACATTCCTTCCACATCCACTTAAAAGAAAAAAGAAAAGAAAAACTTTGGCTTAACTTCCACTTGAAATTAAGTTTTAAGGACTGAAACTCTCAAACTAAATACTGAGCCTTTAAATGTAGAAATGACCAATTAATATGAGTAATTATGTATATTCTCCTTGCAGGTGCTCATACTCATTCAACAAACGTTCTCTGATTGTGTTAGTATCACTGTATTAAACTACAGGTAAGTTATCCCAATGTTATTATATGGAGGAGGGGGTGGAGCACAGGGGTCTGGGTAAGATATATAAAATAAATAAATAAAATAAATAGAGCTTTCTTTCGGTGGTATTTGATCACCTCTGCGGTTTTTATTTTTTGCACCATAAACAAAAAAAGAGCGACAATTTTGAAAAAAAAGGCAATATTTTTAACTTTTTTGCTATAATAAATATCCCCAAAAAATATATATAAAAAAATGAATTTCTTCCACAGTTTAGGCCGATATATATTCTTCTACATATTTTTGGGGATAGATTTATGGCATTTTTATTAATAATTTTTTTATTTTATTAGTATTTAGTAATTTTATTTTTTATTTTATTAGTAATTTTATTTTTTATTTAGTAATTTTATTTTTTATTTTATTAGTAATGGCGGCGATCTGCGATTTTTATCAGGGACTGCGACATTATGGCGGACACATCGGACACTTTTGACACTATTTTGGGACCCTTGTCATTTATACAGCGATCAGTGCTATAAATATGCACTGATTACTGTGTAAAGGTCACTGGCAGGGAAGGAGTTAACCACTTCAGCCCCCGGTCCATTTGGCTGCCCAAAGACCAGAGCACTTTTTGCCATTCGGCACTGCGCCGCTTTACCTGACAATCGCGCGGTCGTGCGGCGTGGCTCCCAAACAAAATTGACGTCTTTTTTTCCCCCACAAATAGATATTTATTTTGGTGGTATTTGATCACCTCTGCAGTTTTTATTTTTTGCGCTATATATAATCATGCTGGCTGTCAGATGGAGAAGGCAGGCGTCCCAATACTTTTGGTAATATAGTGTGAATGGGCCCCTACACTATGGTAGTTTCTTCCAGACATGTGCAATTCATTTCGTTCCAAATTTGTTTTTTGACTAAATTTAACAAATTTGTTAATTCGGAAATATTCAGAAAACCAAACCCATTTAAAGCATTTTTCCGAAAAATACAAAAACTGCGAAAATCAGAGTTCCTAAATTCATAAATCAGAAAATTAGAAAATCAGAATGAAAATCTGAGAAATCAAAAGAATGAAAATCCGATAATAAGAACGTAAAACCCGAAGATTCAGGAATTCGAAAATTCGGAAATTAATAAATTCGGAAATTTGAAAATTCTAATGCATTCGAATGAATGAATTCCTGATAAATAAAAAACGAAAATCCATAAAATTCGAAAGGAACGAAAATCCGAAAGTTTGAAAACCCGAAAATTCGAAAATCCAAAATAATAACTAACTAACTAATAAAAATAATAACTATTACTAACTATTACATTATAGGTATTGGAATTTCCTTTCAAATTTGGCTGTTAGTGAAAGTAACGAATATAAATTTATCCGAAGTTACGAATTATCCGCAATAACGAATGTCGCATCTAAAGGAATGGAACGTAACGAATTAATAATAATAAACAATAATAATATTAATAATAATAAAAACAACAACGTATTATCATTATTATTATTAATAATTCATTACGTTCCGTTCATTTAGATGCGGCATTCGTTATTTTGGATGATTCGTAACTTCAGAAAAATGTGTGTTTGTTACATTCACTAACAGCCAAATTTGAAAGAAAATTCCAATACCTATAATTTGATAGTTATTATTATTTAGTTATTATTTCGGATTTTTGAATTTTCGACTTTTCGTTCCTATTTTCCGATTTTCTCATTTCCGAATTTTCTAATTTTAGAATTTCGGATTTTTCTGAATTATCAAAATAACAAATACCGCATCTAAATGAATGGAACAAAACAAATTAGAATTTTTCAGAATTTCTGAATTCATTGTAAATAATGAATTTTTCGATCATAACGAATGACCCAAAAAAAGAAAAAAAAAAAGAAAGTAAAACAAGCAAATTTTTTGGCAGTGCACATGTCTTGTTTCTTCGGAGGGTAGAGTTACTCCATTTGTAGAGCATTCAGAGATTCAGCTTAAAGGATAAGTTCACCTTTTTAAATAAAATAATAAATGCAGGTCTTTTTTTTCTAAGGAGCCTGCACCCGCCGCATGTAAAAGCGATCCAGCAGCTATTCAGCTGCTAGCATTGCTTTTACTTTATTCAGCATCACCAGTTAAAAAAAAAAGAGGATACCAGGTTTATGGCTGCAGCCAGCCCCCCCCCCCCCCCCCCCGGTATAACCACCAATTTTAAGAACATACAGATACGTCCATATGAAGGACGTGGTTAGAAGATCAATGTACGCGGTATTTGCTCAGACATTATAAATAGTACGGGGTTTATAGAAAAAGGAATATTTTTCTTTTTTTTAAGAAATTCAATGAAATTTGACAAATTTGTTAATTCGGAAATATTCGAATTAATGAAAACCCATTTAACGTATTTTTTCAAAATTTCCAAAATTTTTTATTCAAAAATCCGAAAATTCGGAAATCCGAAAATAAGAATGAAAATCTGAAAAAAATTCAAAAGATGAAAATTCGAAGGAAAACCCAACAATCTGAAATAATAACTAACAATAATAACTATTACAAACTATTTAAATTATAGGCATTGGAATTTCCTTTCAAATTTGGCCGTTAGTAAAAATCGGAAAATAAGAATGAAAATCTTAAAATTCAAAAGAAAGAAAATTTGAAAAACCTAAATAATAACTAACTAACAATAGCTAGCTATTAAATTATAGGTATTGGAATTTCCTTTTATATTTGGCCGTTAGTAAAAATCGGAAAATAAGAACAAAAATCTTAAAATTCTAAAGAAAGAAAATTCAAAAATCCTAAATAATAACTAACTAATAATAGCTAGCTATTAAATTATAGGTATTGGAATTTCCTTTTATATTTGGCCATTAGTAAAAATGGCCATTAGTAAAAATCGGAAAATAAGAATGAAAATCTTAAAATTCAAAAGAAAGAAAGTTCAAAAATCCTAAATAATAACTAACTAACAATAGCTAGCTATTAAATTATAGGTATTGGAATTTCCTTTCAAATTTGGCTGTTAGTAAACGTAACGAATACGAACTTATCCGAAGTTACAAATTATCCAAAATATTGAATGCCGCATCTAAATTAATGGAAAGTAACAAATTAATAATATTAAATAATAATAATAAAAATGGATGAGGAGATTGATTTATAACAAATTAAGCTAATGTGATCTGAACAATAATAACAATATTGGAAATGAAAATTGAGGTGTATGTATGTTTGATGTTTGTTGATTTGTATGTTTTGTTAGTCAAATGTGGGTTTTTTGTTCTTTTTATTGTCTATGTTGTTTTTCATATATGTATTTATATATATATATTAAGAAATGAAATGATGGTAAATTTTCAATAGGTTGTTTATTATATCTCTGTTTAAAACTATCTTCTTTTTGTATGGAATAAGCATGATAAATGATAAATGATAAAAATGAAAATAAAGAAAGATTTATAATAATAATAAAAACTATTTATTATTACTATTTATTATTATTAATTTGTTTAGTTCCATTCGTTTAGATGCGGCATTCATTACTTTGAATAATTCGTAACTTCAGATAAATTCGTATTCATTATGTTCATTAACAGCCAAATTTGAAAGGAAATTCCAATACCTATAAGTTAATACTTAGCTATTATTAGTTAGTTATTATTTAGGAATCGGATTTTCTAATTTTCCAATTTTTGGATTTTCGTTCTTATTTTCAAATTTTCGTTCTTATTTTTGGATTTTAGAATTTTCGGATTTTAGAATTTCCGAGTTTTCGAATTATCGAATTTATGAATTTATTTGAAATAACAGATTTCGATCATAACGAATGACCCCCAAAAAAAAGAATGAAACGAAAACAACTTTTTTTTCCGACAGTGCACATGTCTAAATATGTCAGAAAAAAAGGCAAAAAAGTTGAGAGATGAATTTGTGTTTTCTCTACAGATTCGGTTCCACCGAGACCGACGCTACAGCACAATTCCCGGCTGACAATCACACCGATGCCACGGTACAGTCAGTCTTTGATCAGAATGGGCGAGCTAATGGCACCGTCGGGGGCATCCCTCTTATTTTCGACAACACAACGACTCCAGGTAGGTGAAACCATAAAGGAGAATTCATTAACCACTTCAATACCAGACCAATTTTCAGCTTTCAGCACTGTCGCACTTTGAATGACAATTGCGCGGTCATACTACACTGTACCCAAATGAAATTTTTATCATTTTGTTCCCACAAATAGAGCTTTCTTTTGGTGGTATTTGATCACCTCTATGGTTTTTATTTTTTGCTAAACCAATAAAAAAAGACCGAAAATTTTGAAAACAAATGTTTTTTTTTGTTTCAGTTTCAAAATTTTGTAAATAAGTAAGTTTTCTCCTTCACTGATGGGCACTGATGGGGCTGCACTGACGGGCACTGATAAGGCGGCACTGATGGGCACCGATGAGGTGGCACCAATGAAGTGGAAATGATGAGGTGGCATTGATGAGCACTGATATGTGGCACTGATAGGCGGCACTGATGGGCGACACGGATGGGCACTGATAGGTGGCACAAATTGGCACTGATAGCTGGCACGGATTGGCATGGATAGGTGGCATGGATGGGCATGGATAGGCAGCACAGATGGGCATGAAGAGGTGGCACGGATGAGCATGGATGGGCACTGATAGGCGGCATGGATGGGCACTGATAAGTGGCACGGATGGGCACTGATAGGCGGCATTGTATTGTATTGTATTGTACTGATTGATGCCAATCAGTGCCAAACAATAATGCATGCCAATCAGTGATGCCCATTGTGATGCACTGATTGGCATCCATTGTGGGCACTGACTGGCATCCCTGGTGGTCTAGGGTGGCATACCTGGTGGTCTGGTGGCGTCCCTGGTGGTCCAGTGTGGGCATCCTCGGGGAGGCTGTGCTGATAATCGATCAGCACAGACCCCCCCTGTCAGAAGAGCAGCCGATCGGCTCTCCTCTACTCGCGTCTGACAGACGCAAGTGAAGAAAAGCCGATCAACGGCTCTTCCTATTTACACTGTGATCAGCCGTGATTGGACACGGCTGATCATGTGGTAAAGAGTCTCCGTTGGAGACTCTTTACCGAGATCGTAGTTGCGTGGTGTCAGACTGACACCCCGCAACAACGATCGCCGCGATGCTCAAAATCCTGAGGACTTCATATGATGCCATCAGGGTTTGAAACCACTTTGCCGCCGTCATTCTCCTATAGGGCGGGCGGCAAGTGGTTAAATACAGTTTGTGAGCAACAGGGAATAGAAACTGTTATCATACAACATGTTGGTGCATAACCAGAAATCCACAGGTATCGAAGGTTGAGGGCCCCTGAGTCCAGATTCACCCACCTGTTGCCGTAACAAACGTTTTACACGTATCACTACCATACATGGTTAATGCGTGACCAGGGGTGTAGTGTATGAAGGGCCATTCATTTTAAATCACATCCTGATGAACCCTGCAAGAAAAAATAAAAAATGTTGCTCAAGGTGAGCTGCTGCTCTACTCCAGTGGTTCTCAACCTCAGTCCTCAAGTACCCCCAGCAGGCCAGGTTTGCAGGTTTTCCTTTGCAGAGTCAATGGCTTGGTGTTTTGGACAGCTACCCTGTTTCCCCGAAAATAAGACCTAGCGTGATTGTCAGTGATGGCTGCAATATAAGCCCTACCCCCCCCCCCCCCCCCCCCCAAATAAGCCCTAGTTAAAGTCCTTGTAGGTCTTATTTTCAGGGTAGGGCTTATTTTCGGGGAAAGGGGGTAGGGCTTATTTGGGGGGTAGGGCTTATATTGCAGCCATCACCGACAATCACGCTAGGTCTTATTATCGGGGAAACAGGGTATTTTATCTAAGAGAAATTCCCAAAACATGGCCTGTTGAGGGTACTTGAGGACTGTATGATGGAACCCGGAGAACCCTGACTGGGTATCTCCGCCAAGAAGCTGCATCCCAAGCTCTGGAACGCGAGGCTAGTGAATTTGGCTATAGTTACCCCAAGAACTAGGCGACACCAGTTTTGGAGCAAACCCAATAAGAACTGTTTATTTGAACAAAAATATACAATACCGTATATACTCGAGTATAAGCCGACCCGAATATAAGCCGAGGCACCTAATTTTACCACAAAAAAAGGGAAAACTTATTGACTTGAGTATAAGCCTAGGGTGAGAAATGCGCAGCTACTGTAAGTGGAAAAGAGGGTCAACAATGCCCATTTGCAGCTTTACTGTACCCATTTGCAGCCTCACTGTGCCCATTTGCAGCCATAGGTCCCCCGAACTTCAAACTTGGTAGTTAAGGGTTCCTAGATGCCCAGTAGCTGCAGCCAAAATTTGAGGTGTCTGGACCCAAAGGGTCCCGAAATGACATTGCTGCAGATGGACACAGTTGACCGATCTTGGGGCCCCGTATCTCGGGGCCACTTAGTGCTAGGAACCCCAAATTTGGTGTGCAATTCGGTTTGGAAAATGTTGAGCACTTTTCTGCAGCAGAGAATGACATTTTCTGAACCGAATTAGGGGCCCCATATGTCGGGGGCCACTTGGAGCTAGGAACCCCATTGGATATGTTGTAGTGCTAGTTTCACTGGCTTTGCACACCAAATTTGGGGATTCCTAGCACCAAGTGGCCCCGAGATACGGGGGCCCCAAAGTCAGGTCGGAAAATGTCATTCTCTGCTGCAGAAAAGTGCTTGACTCCAGTATAAGCCGAGGGGGGCATTTTCAGCACATTGGCTTATACTCGAGTATATACGGTATATACACCACAGAAGGACATTCCCTCCTCCTGATCATATTACCCTAACAATACAACCTGTACACAGGAATATCATTACAACACTCGACATATACTATAAACATGACAATAATTGGCCACCTGGATGACTCAGATGTCTCATTGCAGGTCAGACTTGCCGGCTCCAAGCTCAGAAGGTACAATACACATTAACATAAGTTATAAACACAGAACACCTTCAGCCAATAGCAGGAGACCTACTTTCAATAAGCACATTACGGGCAGACAGGTGGCTTGCTGATGACATCAGCATCTGCTATGAGTCCCACAGTGTGGAGCAGCCCTTGCTGGAAATGTGGAATATAATAAACATGTGCAATTCGTTTCGTTCCAAATTAATTTTATAAAGAATTTCCCCAAATGCATTAATTTCGGAAATATCTGAATTAACGAAAACCTGTTTAACAAACTAATTTACGAATATTCGTAAATTCAGAGATTTTGTAAATTTTAAAAAATTAGTAAATTCGTAAATGGTCCAATAGCTGTCCCTTCAATGGCACTGCTCCCTGAGCCCACCCAGTTGTGGGACAAAAGGCGAATTAATATTTGCTATTGTCTTCCTGATTCACCTCCCGGCCAATCAGGAAGCTGCTCCTGAGACCTGATTGGCCGAGAGGAGAAGTGACCATATTGGCCGCCGAGGAGGAGACACCAAGGAGTAGATGCCGAAAAGGAGACACCGAGGAGGAGACACAGGCTCATAACCTAGATGGGGTAAGTGACCGACCGATCAGAAGGGTGGGGTGGAGATGGTGGTGGGTGGTTTGTTTGCAGCCCCCCCCCCCCCCCAAAAAAAAATGGAGCACCAGCCGCCACAGTATATAGCACAAAAACAATGTTCCTTACATCTCATTGCAGAACCAGCAACAACTGTAGCTTTAACAACACCTACCGAGGCAACTACAACTGCAGCACCCACATCTTCATCATCACTTACTACAACTCCAGGAATGACTACAACACCTGCATCAACTACTCCTGCAGGAACGACTACAGCACCTGCATCAACTACTCCTGTAGGAACGACTACAGCACCTGCATCAACTACTCCTGCAGGAATGACTACAGCACCTGCATCAACTACTCCTGCAGGAACGACTACAGCACCTGTATCAACTACACCTGCAGGAACGACTACAGCACCTGCATCAACTACACCTGCAGGAACGACTGCAGCACCTGCATCAACTACACCTACAGTAACGACTGCAGCACCTGCATCAACTACACCTGCAGGAACGACTACAGCACCTGCATCAACTACACCTGCAGGAACGACTGCAGCACCTGCATCAACTACACCTGCAGGAACGACTACAGCACCTGCATCAACTACACCTGCAGGAACGACTGCAGCACCTGCATCAACTACTCCTGCAGGAACGACTGCAGCACCTGCATCAACTACACCTGCAGGAACGACTGCAGCACCTGCATCAACTACACCTGCAGGAACGACTGCAGCACCTGCATCAACTACACCTGCAGGAACGACTGCAGCACCTGCATCAACTACACCTACAGGAACGACTGCAGCACCTGCATCAACTACACCTACAGTAACGACTGCAGCACCTGCATCAACTACACCTGCAGGAACGACTGCAGCACCTGCATCAACTACACCTACAGGAACGACTGCAGCACCTGCATCAACTACACCTGCAGGAACGACTGCAGCACCTGCATCAACTACACCTACAGTAACGACTGCAGCACCTGCATCAACTACACCTACAGTAACGACTGCAGCACCTGCATCAACTACACCTACAGTAACGACTGCAGCACCTGCATCAACTACACCTGCAGGAACGACTACAGCACCTGCATCAACTACACCTACAGGAACGACTGCAGCACCTGCATCAACTACACCTGCAGGAACGACTGCAGCACCTGCATCAACTACACCTGCAGGAACGACTGCAGCACCTGCATCAACTACTCCTACAGAACCAACTACAGCAGCAAAGACTACAGCTACATCACCACCTAATCAGAAAATCTATAATTACAAATTCCATTGTAAATTGGATCGGGAATTCAGACCAGCATATACCAATCCTTCATCCCAAGAATACAAGGACCTTACTAAAACATTTGAGACAAATGTGAGTATAAGAAGATCTGTTATTGATCTAAATGTTATCAGGAGTTTCTTAAAGGGTTATCAAAGGTATTTTAAAGGCAGAAAATTACAAAATAAAAGGTGCAGATTGAGCGGAGATGAGATCCTCTCTAATATATCATATTCACTGCATGCAGGCAGCGGGGGAGGGGGGCAAGTTAAAGGCGAACCATTCGTTTTCCTGAAGACTTGACGAATTGATCGTCTGTTGTGAATAGTTTTGAAAAGCAACATATCAGATTACACACATAGCTAAATGTCTCAGAGGATGGAGACACCCCTCCCTCTCTCCTAACAAAAGCAGGACCCCTCCTCTGAGTTGTCAGTTAGACAGAGGCGGCCAACAAGCGTGCAGGCCCTGCTGACCATGTGCTGCATCTACAATGAGTGTGATGCAAACTAAACCTAACTCATAACAAATATTATTTTAGTGTTTTCAGCTTAGTAGCGATAATTCAAATATTATTTATAAAATGTATAAAATAACACTTGCTAATGATAACATAATAAAGAAATCATCACTTTAAAAAGGAAATATAAAAAAATCTATTAAAATAAAATTTCAAAGAAATATTATAAATCAGTCCTAGTGGGGGCTGTGGTCGCAGACTTCGGAAAAAAATTTTTTTGGGCTGTCATGTGAATATATTTTCTTCAATACTTTAACCAATTGAAGGCTGCGCGGGTCTCTCGTTGATCCGGGTGGCGCAAGGAATACTCTGCGACGTGATCTGTCACCGGCTGCATCCACTGAACACAGCCATTGACTGATCACTGTACCGGCCCACTGCCGGTACCATGTGACCACTGTAACCAATCACAGCTGGTCACATAACAGCTATACACAATGGATGGCTTCCTTTCAAGCCATCCATTGGGTAGAATTGTGTTGCTAGCTGTGATTGGTCACAGTGATCACATGGTACAGACTGGGCCATTCACAGCCTATCTGTACCATGTAATCAGATGTGGCCAATCGCAAGCTAATCACAACAAAACAAACAGAATGAATTAATTTCATTCAGTAAAATGTTTGCTTAGACTGCAGGGGTCTCAAACTGGCGGCCCTCCAGCTGTTGCAGAACTACAAGTCCCATCATGCCTCAGCCTATAGGAGTCATGCTTGTAACTGACACCCTTGCAATGCCTCATGGGAATTGTAGTTCTGCAACAGCTGGAGGGCCACCAGTTTGAGACCCATGGCTTAGAGCAATGAAATTCATTGCTATATGCCAGTGATGGCGAACCTTGGCACCCCAGATGTTTTGGAACTACATTTCCCATGATGCTCATGTACTCTGCAGTGTAGTTGAACATCATGGGAAATGTAGTTCCAAAACATCTGGGGTGCCAAGGTTCCCCATCACTGGCATATAGCAATGAATTTCATTGCTCTAAGCAAACATTTTACTGAATGAAATGGATTCATTCAGTTTGTTTTGTTGTGATTAGCTTGCGATTGGTCGCATCTGATTACATGGCACAGATGGGCTGTGATTGGCCCAGTCTGTACCATGTGATCACTGTTACCAATCACAGCTAGCAACACAATTGTACCCAATGGATGGCTTGAAAGGAAGCCATCCATCACTGCTATATGCAAACGTAATGTGTAAAAAAAAAAAAAACGATCATTTCCCCAGAGTAGTAATTAGAATTTTCTGATTTTCTTTCTTATTTTCGGATTTTAGAATTGTCGAATTTACAAATGTCCAAATTTACGAATTTTCCAATTTACGAATTGCAATGGTGTACAGGCTTTGAAGCTTTCCTATCATTCTGTGGGGGTCACGGAACACCGCATCTCTCCTACAGACTTTTGTTGGGACTTTGTCACATATGAATTATTGATTTTGTGGGGCTTTTGCTTGACTTCCAATTGCACTTAATACTCCTACTTATTTTTTTTTTTAAGCGCTGTTAATGCTGGGATCACTTTTTGTATTTTATCTTTGCATCTTGATGATTTTGTTTTATCTTTATAATAGCTGCTATAGTGCATCAACTCTATTTATCCGTTTGAGCGCTGGGATCAGTGATACGTAGTGTAATGCGGCGTACACACGATCGGAATTTCCGATGGAAACAGTCCGATGGGAGCTTTTCATCGGATTTTCCGACCGTGTGTATGCCCATCGGTCTTTTTCTGTCGGAATTTCCGACGGACTTTGAATTGAGAACCTGTTCTTAATTTTTCCGACGGAAAACCTTTCTATCGGATTTTCCGATCGTGTGTTTGCAATTCCGACACGCAAAATTCTGACGCATGCTCGGAAACAATTCGACGCATGCTCGGAAGCATTAAACTTCCCTTTTATAGTGCCGTCAAACGTGTTTTATGCCGCTGTGTTACTGACCGTCGGAATTTGGTGTGACCGTGTGTAGGCAACACAGCTTGAGCGGAATTCCGTCGGAAAAACCGACACAGTTTTTTCCGACGAGAATTCCGATCGTGTGTACGCGGCATTACTGATACTTTTGATTATTTTACTTGCAGTATTATGTAGAGATATTTGCACAGTGCGGCACACTATTTATATATATATTTATATATAATGTCTATTATAGTGTATGTCCAGCTAAAACTTTTTGCATGGAGTGAAGAAGGTTTAGAGGAACCTCTGTTAGTTGTTTTTTTTAGCTATCCGGGGCTCTGGCAGAGACATTTTGCCTGACTTCCTGGTGACAAAAAAGGGAGAGAAACTCTAAAAAGGGACATAAAAAATCTGACAGGGGCTCTAGCCTTTCCCTACTGCATAAATGCATTTCTGCCTTTGTAGGTATCAGAGATTTCCCCTCACTTCCTGTCTATTAAAAATGTTGCCATCAGCGCAGGAAGTGAAGGAAAATCTCCCGATCGCCCTGGATATGAGCAAAAATGCCATAGAGATTGTAATCCTTCCACATTCCTTCCACATCCACTTAAAAAAAAAAAAAAAACTTTGGCTTGACTTACACAAAATTTTATTTTAACATCTGAAACTCTCAAACTAAATACTGAGCCTTTAAATGTAGAAATGACAAATCAATATGAGTAATTATGTATATTCTTCTTGCAGGCGCTCATAACCATTCAACAAACATTCGCTGAATGTATTAGTGTCACTGTATTTAACTACAGGTAAGTTATCCCAATGTTATTATATGGAGGAGGGGGTGGTGCACAGGGGTCTGGGTAAGGCCACCCTAATTTCCATCTCACAGGACAACAATCTAAGCACCAGAAGACTGAGAATGACTGTCCCAATGTTATTATATGGATGCAATGTCAGGCTCCTGCAGACTCTCTGCATAGCTGTCTGCCTGTACCTCCGATACAGGGAGTCAGTTACTTGAGAGCAGGAAGATCAATGAACGACGAGAGTGCTCACCAGCGCCCTCGCAGTTCATTGGGAAGTACAAGCATCAACCGGTGGGACTGAAGGTGGTGGAAGGCAGCGGGAGGGAGGGGGGGGGACATGTAAAAGCGATCCAGCAGCTTTTTAGCTGCTTGAATTGCTTTTACTTTGTTCAGCATTTCCAGCTGGAAAAAAAAAATAATAATTTATGGCTGCAGCCATCGCCCCGGTATAACCACTGAGACCAGTGTTGCCAACCGTCAGTATTTTTACTGGCAGCCATAAAAAACAGGCAATTTTCTCCTGCCAGTAAATGCCAGTAAAAGTAAAAGGTTGCCAGTAAAAAATATGGCTGTGACGCTTGGCTTGGTCCGGAGCCGGTGTTCTGTCAGATAGTGTCTGCCTATCGTATCGTGTCCAGGCCGTACTGCGCAGGCGCAGCGCTTGCTTAGTACGGAGGACAAGGAGATTTGGAAAATCTCCAAAGATGAACGGCGCCTTCGCCATGAGTCGAGGTGCAAGCCCCCACCATCCAAGTGGACATAGGGCTGCACAAAGTTAGAGGGCCCCTCGTGGGCTCGCTTCGCTCGCCCTTCAGGCACGGCCTCGCTACGCTGGGCTCTTTTTTATTCTAACTCTATGTCCACTTGGATGGTGGGGCTTGAACCTGGACTCACGGCGGAGGCGCCGTTTATGTTTGGCAATTTTCGGAATCTGCTTGTCCTGTGTACTACGCATGCGCAGTACACAGCGGACAGTATGTGATGGGGGGACACAATCCGACAGGACACCGGCTGAGACCATCCGAGTGCCTGCTACAGTGTGATCGGGTGGCTCTGGCAGAGGCTGTGCCTGAGCATGTTGTGTGATGTCATGGTGCAATGGAGCCAAGCAGAGCGGCCAGGCTTGGAGAGAGACTGTCACTGTGACTCAGGAGGGGACATGATGTGTCAGTGAGATGTCATCATCATCTGTGCTGCAGCACACTGAGACTCATGGACATACAGGTACATCCATTTGAAGGAAGTGGTTAGAAGATCAATGCACGCAATATTTGCTCAGACATTATACATTATACATTATACATAGTACATTATACATAATACGAGGTTCATAGAAGGAGAAATATGTCTGTTTGAGTAGCAGATCTGAGCAGGAAGAGGCAAATAAGGTTGAGATATTTCTATGTGTTTTCTCTACAGATTCGGTTCCACCATCGCCAACGCTACAGCACAATTCCCGGCTGACAATCACAGTGATGAAACGGTACAGATAGTCTTTGATCGGAATGCGCGAGCTAATGGCACCGTCGGGGGCATCCCTGTTATTTTCGACAGCACAGCGACTCCAGGTAGGTGAAACCATAAAGGAGTATTCATTAAATTCAGCTTATGAGCAACAGAACCAGAAATCAGAAATCCACAGGTACCAAAGGCTGAGGCCCCCCGAGTCCAGACTCATCCACCCTAACAATAACAGTAACAATCGTTTTACACGTATCGCCACCATACTGGGTAATCAGTGGTGTAGTGTATGAAGGGCCATTCATTTTAAATCACATCCTGATGAACCTTGCAAAAAAGGTTCCTCTACTCAGTGCCGGGACAAGGCCATCTAGAGCCCAGGGCGAACATGCCAGATGCCTCCCCCCCCCCCCAAGATGTATGAGTTCTATATGTCAGCAAAAGTCCCCTCCCTAACAAAATCATATCAAGCACTAATCTGCATGATCACCCCCCCAGGCACCCAGCTCAAATCCCCTATCTCCCCGTATGCCCCCAGCACAAATTCCTCCCTCCCCCCCAAAATAAATCTTCCCCCTCCCAGCCACAATTTCTCTGCCCCTCAACTTTCTCCTCCAAGCACAAATCCTCTCCCCAAGTCCAAATCCCCCCCTCTTAGCAGGGCCGTTTTTTCCACTGGGCATGCTGGGCAGTTGCCCAGGGGCCCCAGTTGTCTGGGGGGCCCCATCCAGGGCTGATCCTCAGCGCTGCAATCTGCTGCTTAAATTGACTGACTGCACTGGTTGCTCTCTTCACCGGCCGGCATCTAGCTAGCAACCAGTGACGTCAATCAGAGGCCGCGGCTGCCCCAGCATTCATAGCGCACCGTGACTGCTCCAGTGGCTAGTGAACAGGCTCCGCCCACCTCTGCCATGTTCTTCAGACAACATGGAGAGGGAGCAGAAAGACGGCCCTTGATAGCTGGCGCTGCCTTGCTGCTGTGAGTGACACACTGTACTGCACCAGGCCGGCGGCCTCAAGTAAGTCTAACAATGTCTACTTGAGTAAGTTCAAGTTGTGCATCAAACACAGCCACTGTCTGTGCCCCTCAAAAGCGGCCACTGTGCCCATCAAACAGCCACTGTGCCCATTAAACACAGCCACTTTGCCCATCAAAGCTGCCACTGTGCCCATCAAAGCTGCCACTGTGCCCATCAAACAGCCACTTTGCCCATCAAAGCTGCCACTGTGCCCATCAAAGCTGCCACTGTGCCCATCAAAGCTGCCACTATGCCCATCAAAAGCCACTGTGCCCATCAAACAGCCACTTTGCCCATCAAAGCTGCCACTGTGCCCATCAAAGCTGCCACTGTGCCTATCAAAAGCTGCCAATGTGCCCATTAAATGCAGGCACTATGCCCATCAAACGCTGCCACTGTGCCCAACGCTGCCGCTGTGCCCATCAAACGCTGCCACTGTGCCCACCAAACTCGTGTTATATTGTCCAAACGTTTTAATTGTTTAACGTGTTAATGTTTAAACACTGATTTTGTTGTAAGTACCAATAAATATAGCCTTATTGATCATTTGCATTTTTATTCTCTTGCGTGATCGTGTAGACAGGGCCCCAGTGCACTGTATTGCCCGGGGGCCTATAATGCTCTTAAGATGGCCCTGCCTCTTAGCACAAATGCCCTCCCCAATCCCCCATCTTAACACAAATCCCCCCACAAGTTTCCCCTCCTGGGAAAGTATCCGGGGCATGTAAACAGGGACACAGTAATGCTCACCCGGTTCCAGAGATATGCGAAGGTCGATCACACTAACAACATCCAGATATTACAAGGTAAGCAGCGCTGCCTTCCTATGGCCATATCAAATGATGCCAGTATGCCCCCCTCCCCCCATCTGCACTTATCTGTCTTGTGGGAGAGCTCCTCGATGTCTTCTCCTGTCCTCTCTTCCCGTCCTCTGTTATGATTGGACGTCTCACAGCGCCTGTCGTTTCAGCCAATCAGGTGATGGTTAACAGATCAGAGCACCTGATTGGCAGAGAGGCGGTTTAGTGTTAGGAAAGCAAATATGTATTTGCTTTTCTAACACAGCTGAGTGACCTGCGAGCGCCCAGCATGTCGCTCGCGGGTCACCATTTATGACGCCGATTAGTGCCTATGGCTCTAATCAGGTGCTTTAAAACCACCCCCGGCCGCTGTAATTCAGGCGCCCTGCATCCGCAAAGGGGCCGGGCGCCTGAACAGGGGGTGGCAGCGGCAGCCATAGATAGATTCATGAAATGTATGAATCTATCTATTCAGGGCCGGATTTCCCACAAGGCCACCGAGGCCAGGCCTCGGGGCGGCAGTGGTGCAGGGGCGGCGCATATAGCAGCAGTTCAGCATCCCGAAGAACTGTTTAACATATATTCCTGCCTGTGCGCTCCGTCTCCGAGCCGAGCTCAGCGATGGGCAGCAGGCATACCTATTCAGCCTGTGATTGGCTGAATAGGTCACATGCGGGCGGCGGACACGATTGGTCACATGTGGAGGCGGGGCTTGACTGTGGGTGATCGCCGGAGTCCCGCCTCCTTGCCTGTCGTGTGCTCTGCTGTGCTGTGTCTCCCGAAGTCCTCACTGAGGTATCGTTCTCCTCTGTACTCACAGCCCCTCTGTAAGCCACTCCCCCTCTGTCAGCTACCCCCCACCCTCTGTCAGCTACCCCCCCCTCTGTCAGGCCACCCCCCTCCCTCTTTCTCTCTACCCCCCTCCCTCTGTCAGTTACCCAAAAAAAAAAACCTAAAAAAACAAAAACCCAACAATCACATACCTCCCAAAAAAAACAAAAATATAACACTCAAACCCCCCCCTCTCTTACCCCCTTTCTCTCTCACCCCGCCCCCACTCCCCCCCCCCACAGCCCCCCACTCCCCCCCCCTCTGTCAGCTACCCCCCCCCACTCCCTGCCCCCCTCTGTCAGCTACACCCCCCCCCCCCCTCCCTCTGTCAGCTACACCCCCCATCTCAGTTACCCCCCCCTCTGTCAGTTACCACCCCCCCCCCCCCCCCCCTCTGTCAGTTACCCCCCCCCCCTCTGTCAGTTACCCCCCCCCCTCTGTCAGTTACCCCCCATCTGTCAGGCCACCCCCTCTCTTACCATCTTTCTCTCTCTCACCCCTCCTCCCTCTCAGCCCCTTCTCTCTCCCTGTAAGCTACTCCCCCCCCTCTGTCAGCTACCCCCCCGCTCCCTCTGTCAGCTACACCCCCCTCCCTCTGTCAGCTACACCGCCCCTCCCTCTGTCAGCTACACCGCCCCTCCCTCTGTCAGCTACACCGCCCCTCCCTCTGTCAGCTACACCGCCCCTCCCTCTGTCAGCTACACCCCCATCCCTCTGTCAGCTACCCCCCCTCTGTCAGCTACCCCCCCCTCTGTCAGCTACACCCCCCATCTCAGTTACCCCCCCCCCCCTCTGTCAGTTCCCCCCCCCCCTCTGTCAGTTACCCCCCCCCTCTGTCAGTTACCCCCCCCCTCTGTCAGTTACCCCCCCCCCCTCTGTCAGTTACCCCCCCCTCTGTCAGTTACCCCCCATCTGTCAGTTACCCCCCGTCTGTCAGGCCACCCCCTCTCTTACCATCTTTCTCTCTCACCCACCCCTCCTCCCTCTCAGCCCCTTCTCTCTCCCTGTAAGCTACTCCCCCCCCCTCTGTCAGCTACCCCCCCCTCCCTCTGTCAGCGAAACCCCCCTCCCTCTGTCAGCTACACCGCCCCTCCCTCTGTCAGCTACACCCCCATCCCTCTGTCAGCTACCCCCCCTCTGTCAGTTACCCCCCCCCTCTGTCAGTTACCCCCCCTGTCAGCTACTCCCCCCTCTGTCAGGCCACCCCCTCTCTTACCATCTTTTTCTCACCCCTCCTCCCCCTCAGCCCCTTCTCTCTCCCCTGTCAGCTACTCCCCCCCCTCCTCTGTCAGCAACTCCCCCCCCCTCTATCAGCTACTCCCCCCCCCCTCTGTCAGCTACTCCCCCCCCCCCCTGTCAGCTACTCCCCCCCCCTCTGTCAGCTACTCCCCCCCCCCCCCCCCCTCTGTCAGCTACACCACCCCTCCCTCTGTCAGCTACACCCACCCTCCCTCTGTCAGCTACACCCACCCTCCCTGTCAGCTACCCCCCCCCCTCCCTCTGTCAGCTACACCCCCCTCCCTCTGTCAGCTACACCCCCTCCATCTGTCAGGCCACCCCCTCTCTTACCACCTTTCTCTCTCACCCCCTCCCTCTCTCACCCCTCCTCCCTCTCAGCGCCCTTCTCTCTCTCCCACCCCTCCTCCCTCTCAGCCCCCTTCTCTCTCCCACCCTCCCTCCCTCTCAGCCCCCTTCTCTCTCTCCCACCCTCCCTCCCTCCCTCTCAGCCCCCTTCTCTCTCCCACCCTCCCTCCCTCCCTCTCAGCCCCCTTCTCTCTCCACCCTCCCTCCCTCTCAGCCCCCTTCTCTCTCCCCACCCCTCCCTCCCTCTCAGCCCCCTTCTCTCTCCCAGCCCCTCCCTCCCTCTCAGCCCCCTTCTCTCTCCCACCCTCCCTCCCTCTCAGCCCCCTTCTCTCTCCCACCCTCCCTCTCAGCCCCCTTCTCTCTCCCACCCCTCCTCCCTATCAGCCCCCTTCTCTCTCTCACCCCTCTCTCCCCCCTTCTCTCCCCTCCTCCCTCTCAGCCCCCTTCTCTCTCTCACCCCTCCTCCCTCTCAGCCCCCTTCTCTCTCTCCCACCCTCCCTCTCAGCCCCCTTCTCTCTCTCCCACCCTCCCTCCCTCTCAGCCCCCTTCTCTCTCTCCCACCCTCCCTCCCTCTCAGCCCCCTTCTCTCTCTCCCACCCTCCCTCCCTCTCAGCCCCCTTCTCTCTCTCCCACCCTCCCTCCCTCTCAGCCCCCTTCTCTCTCTCCCACCACCCTCCCTCCCTCTCAGCCCCCTTCTCTCTCTCCCACCCTCCCTCCCTCTCAGCCCCCTTCTCTCTCTCTCCCACCCCACCCTCCCTCCCTCTCAGCCCCTTCTCTCTCTCCCACCCCTCCTCCCTATCAGCCCCCTTCTCTGTCTCACCCCTCCTTCCTCCCAGCCCCCTTCTCTCTCCCACCCTCCCTCCCTCTCAGCCCCCCCCCTCTCTCTCCCATCCTCCCTCCCTCTCAGCCCCCTTCTCTCTCCCACCCTCCCTCCCTCTCAGCCCCCTTCTCTCTCCCACCCTCCCTCCCTATGAGCCCCCTTCTCTCTCCCTCCCTCCCTCCCTATGAGCCCCCTTCTCTCTCCCTCCCTCCCTCCCTATGAGCCCCCTTCTCTCTCTCAGCCCCCTTCTCTCTCCCACCCCACTCCCCCTCACAACCCCAATCCCCTCCATCTTTCTCACCCCCTCTCTCTTCTGCCTCCTCACCCCCTTACCTCCTCCTCTCACCCTTTCTCACCTCCCTCCCCCACCTCTTCTCCCCCCTTAGGGGGCGAGGGCCCCATGATTCCTAACAGCGACCCTGTGAGTGTACAAGTTTGGATGTGTTTTGATTCCTGTGTCATGCCGACACACTGGGCACAACGATGCAGCACCTGCCTCTACTTTGCCTTCTCTCCAAGCCCCCCCCCCCCCCCACAAGGGAAGGGAAGAAGGTAAATAGCACTACAGTAGAGCAGCTTCGCTCCACCCCCAAACTCCGGCTTACACATTTTCTGGCTCAAAACGTCTCTCGGTAAGGCAGTCTAATGCGGGTCTTTAGGGGCAGGGGACACTGATGGGGGGGGGGGGGGGGGGCGGCATTGAAGGACCCGGCCTTGGGGCGGCAAAGGGAGTAAATCCGGGCCTGGATCTATTGGTACTAGAGGGGTGGCTGGAGAGAGGGGGCAGCGCCTGTGCGCCCTTAATGCACGGGCCGCAGCCTGCATTTGTGTTAAAAGACACTTATGTACACACGGTCGGAATTCTCGTCGGAAAAAGCTCTGATGGTTTTCCCGTCGGAATTCCGACGGAATTTCGCTCAAACTGTCTTGCCTACACACGGTCACACCAAATTCCGACGGTCAGTAACACAGCGGCATAAAACACGTTCGACAGCACTATAAAAGGGACGTTTAATGCTTCTGAGCATGCGTCGAATTGTTTCCGAGCATGCGTCGGAATTTTGCGTGTCGGAATTGCATACACACGATCGGAAAATCCGATAGAAAGGTTTTCAGTCGGAAAAATTGAGAACAGGTTCCTTATCCAAAGTCCTTTGGAAATTCCGACAGAAAAAGACCGATGGGCATACACACGGTCGGAAAATCCGTTGAAAAGCTCCCATCGGACTGTTTCCATCGGAAATTCCGACCGTGTGTATACCCATCGGTCTTTTTCTGTCGGAATTTCCAAAGGACTTTGGATAAGGAACCTGTTCTCAATTTTTCCGACTGAAAACCTTTCTATCGGATTTTCCGACCGTGTGTACGCGGCATTACTGATCCCTTGGGAAACTCATATTCGTAGAATATTTAACCTCCCCGGCGGTATGATTCTGGCTGGAATTTAGTGCTGAAAGCGGTACAATTATTTTGCATGGAAATTTGGAGTTTTTATATTGTAGGCATGCAATTCTTATGAATAACTCACTTAAATCTGTCCGAACCAGAGTCTAGTAGACATCCCGGGTATGATAAAGTTTGAAACACAAAATAATAAATTATAATATAATAAAAATATATATAAAAATGATTCAATAATGTAATCAAATCAAAAACACTGAAATTTGCTCAGTTGCAGAATAGTCGCTGTCATTAAATTTATTGTTTGATGATAAATTGTGATTTAAATTTTTTATCGGTGTTGTCTAGCTGGTCTAAAACCACTTTTGACATAAAGGGACACTTTTTGGTTGCTATGGACAATCTCCAGTTTCCAGGCAGAAAAAAAATCTTTTTATTATATAAAATGACATGCAGGGCACTGGGCAGACCACTAGGGACAAAGGGGGGTGTATTTTTGGTATACAGTACTGTAATCTGTAAGATTACAGTACTGTATGTGTTGTGTGTTTTTAAACTTTTTTAAATTTGGCGCCGATCTCCGCTCCCGTGCGTCGTAACGTCGCAGGGAACGGAGACCGGCACTGTGTGAATCGAGCGAGCGGACGGCTCGCTCACACAGCGGGGAGACATCGCAGGATCCAGGGGAAAAGGTAAGTAACTTCCCCCCTGTATCCTGCAACGCAAGCCCGAGTCTGGCTCGGGGTTACCGCTCCCAGCACAAAAAGCTGGACCCGAGCCAGGCTCGGGGTTACCGCCTAGGAGGTTAATCGGAGTTCAATAACCAAATAATCTGGTAAAATTAGTAATGATAGAGGGATGATTAAATGGAATTGGTAATAGTTTTTGGACCAAATTAACATATAACACTAAAAAACTGTACCTTACATGTCATTGCAGCGCCAACAATGACTGTGACTGAACAAAGCACTACTCCAGGGATGACCACAACACCAGGATCAAGCACAACTCCAGGAGCCAGTACAACACCTGGATCAAGCACTACTCCACAGATGACCACAACACCAGTATCAAGCACAACTCCGGGAGCCAGTACAACACCTGGATTCAGTACCACTCCAGGAGCCAGTACAACACCTGGATCAAGCACTACTCCAGGGATGACCACAACACCAGGATCAAGCACAACTCCGGGAGCCAGTACAACGCCAGGATCCAGTACCACTCCAGGAGCCAGTACAACACCTGGATCAAGCATTACTCCAGAGATGACCACAACACCAGTATCAAGCACAACCCTGGGAGCCAGTACAACACCTGGATTCAGTACCACTCCAGGAGCCAGTACAACACCTGGATCAAGCACTACTCCAGGGATGACTACAACACCAGGATCAAGCACAACTCTGGGAGCCAGTACAATGCCAGGATCCAGTACCACTCCAGGAGCCAGTACAACACCTGGATCAAGCACTACTCCAGGGATGACTACAACACCAGGATCAAGCACAACTCCGGGAGCCAGTACAACACCTGGATCTAGTGCCACTCCAGGAGCCAGTACAACACCTGGCTCCAGCACAACTCCAGGAGCCAGTATGACACCTGCATCCAGCACAACTCTAGGAGCCAATACACCTTTGGGATCCAGTACTACTCCAGGAGCCAGTACAACGCCTGGATCCAGTGCCACTCCAGGAGCCAGTACAACACCTGGATCCAGTGTCACTCCAGGAGCCAGTACAATGCCTGGATCCAGTGCCAGTCCAGGAGTCAGTACAATGCCTGGATCCAGTGCCACTCCAGGAGCCAGTACAATGCCTGGATCCAGTGCCTCTCCAGGAGCCAGAACAATGACTGGATCCACTGCCACTGCAGGAGCCAGTACAATGCCTGGATCCAGTGCCTCTCCAGGAGCCAGAACAATGACTGGATCCACTGCCACTGCAGGAGTCAGTACAATGCCTGGATCCAGTGCCACTCCAGGAGCCAGAACAATGCCTGGATCCACTGCCACTTCAGGAGCCAGTACAATGCCTGGATCCAGTGCCTCTCCAGGAGCCAGAACAATGACTGGATCCACTGCCACTGCAGGAGCCAGTACAATGCCTGGATCCAGTGCCTCTCCAGGAGCCAGAACAATGACTGGATCCACTGCCACTTCAGGAGCCAGTACAATGCCTGGATCCAGTGCCTCTCCAGGAGCCAGAACAATGACTGGATCCAGTGCCACTTCAGGAGCCAGAACAATGACTGGATCCACTGCCACTTCAGGAGCCAGTACAATGCCTGGATCCAGTGCCTCTCCAGGAGCCAGAACAATGACTGGATCCAGTGCCACTTCAGGAGCCAGTACAATGCCTGGATCCAGTGCCACTTCAGGAGCCAGTACAATGCCTGGATCCAGTGCCACTCCAGGAGCCAGAACAATGCCTGGATCCAGTGCCACTTCAGGAGCCAGTACAATGCCTGGATCCAGTGCCACTTCAGGAGCCAGTACAATGCCTGGATCCAGTGCCACTCCAGGAGCCAGAACAATGCCTGGATCCAGTGCCACTTCAGGAGCCAGTACAATGCCTGGATCCAGTGCCTCTCCAGGAGCCAGAACAATGACTGGATCCACTGCCACTGCAGGAGTCAGTACAATGCCTGGATCCAGTGCCTCTCCAGGAGCCAGAACAATGACTGGATCCACTGCCACTGCAGGAGCCAGAACAATGCCTGGATCCAGTGCCACTCCAGGAGCCAGTACAACGCCTGGATCCAGTGCCACTCCAGGAGCCAGAACAATGACTGGATCCACTGCCACTGCAGGAGCCAGAACAATGCCTGGATCCAGTGCCTCTCCAGGAGCCAGTAAAATGCCTGGATCCAGTGTCACTCCAGGAGCCAGTACAACACCTGGATCAAGCACTACTTCAGGGATGATTACAACATCTGCATCAATTACACCTGCAGAAACTACTCCTACAGAACCAACTACAGCAGCAAAGACTACAACTACATCACCACCTAATCAGAAAGTCTATAATTACAAATTCCATTGTAAATTGGATCTGGAATTCATACCAGCATATAACAATCCTTCATCCCAAGAATACAAGGACCTTACTAGAATATTTGTGACATATGTGAGTATAAGACCATCTGTTATTGATCTAAATGTTATCAGGAGTTTCTTAAAGGGTTATCAAAGGTATTTTAAAGGCAGAAAAATACAAAATAAAAGGTGCAGATTGAGCGGAGATGAGATCCGCTTTAATATATCATATTCACTGTATGCAGGCAGCGGGGGAGGGGGGGGGAGTAAAAGGCAAACCATTCGTTTTCCTGAAGACTTATTGATCGTCTGTTGTGAGTAGTTTTGAAAAGCAACATATCAGATTACACACATAGCTAAATGTCTCAGAGGATGGAGACACCCCTCCCTCTCTCCTAACAAAAGCAGGACCCCTCCTCTGAGTTGTCAGTTAGACAGAGGCGGCCAACAAGCGTGCAGGCCCTGCTGACCATGTGCTGCATCTACAATGAGTGCGATGCAAACTAAACCTAACTCATAACAAATATTATTTTAGTGTTTTCAGTTTAGTAGTGATAATTCAAACATAACAAATATTATTTATAAAATGTATAAAATAACACTTGCTAATGATAACATAATAAAGAAATCATCACTTTAAAAAAGGAATATAAAAAATCTATTAAAATAAAATTTCAAAGAAAAATTATAAATCGGTCTCAGGGGGGAGGTATGGGCTTTGGTCGCAGACTTCGTAAAATTAATTTTTTTTTTGCTGTCATGTGAATATATTTTCTTCAATACTTTAACCACCCCCAGCCTACAGTAAATTGAAGGCTGCGCGGGTCTCTCGTTGATTCCGGGTGGCGTAGGGACGCTCTGCGACATGATCTGTCACCGGCTGCATCCACTGAACACAGCCGTTGACTGATCACTGTACCGGCCCACTGCCGGTACCATGTGACCACTGTAACCAATCACAGCTGGTCACATAACAGCTATACACAATGGATGGCTTCCTTTCAAGCCATCCATTGGGTACAATTGTGTTGCTAGCTGTGATTGGTCACAGTGATCACATGGTACAGACTGGGCCAATCACAGCCTATCTGTGCCATGTAATCAGATGTGGCCAATCGCAAGCTAATCACAACAAAACAAACGGAATGAATCCATTTCATTCAGTAAAATGTTTGCTTAGAGCAGGGGTCTCAAACTGGTGGCCCTCCAGCTGTTGCGAAACTACAAGTCCCATCATGCCTCTGCCTGTGGGAGTCATGCTTGTAACTGTCAGCCTTGCAATGCCTCATGGGACTTGTAGTTTTGCAACAGCTGGAGGGCCGCCAGTTTTAGACCCCTGGCTTAGAGCATGGGTGCTCAACCTGTTTCCCTCCAGCTGTTGCAAAACTACAAGTCCCATGAGGCATTGCAAAGCTGACAGTTTACAAGCATGACTCCCAGAGGCATGATGGGACTTGTAGTTCTGCAATAGCTGGATGGCCGCAGGTTGAGCACCCATGGCTTAGAGCAGGGGTCTCAAACTGGTGGCCCTCCAGCTGTTGCAGAACTACACGTCCCATGAGGCATTGTAAAACTCTAACATTCACAGACATGACTAGGCATGGTGGGAATTGTAGTTCCTGAACAACTGGAGGGCCGTAGTTTGAAGACCCCTGGCTTAGAGCAATGAAATACATTGCTATATGCAAACATAATGTGTAAAAAAAAAAAAAAATACTGATCACTTCACCGGAGTAATAATTCAAATTTTCTTTCTTATTTTCGGATCTTCGAATTGTCGAATTTACAAATTTAATTTCATAACCAATGACCTAAAAAAAAAAAACAAAAAAAAAAAAAAAATACAAAAACGCAAGCGAACACATTTTTCGGCAGGGCACATTTCTTGTTCTTAGTTAAGTGCGGAGAAGGCCTTGTGACTTCACTTCGCAGTTCTGGGTCAGTCACTCAACATATTGAAGTCAACCATTAACTAGGAGGTTAGCAATGGGATCCATATTCGTCTTAGTACCAATGTCAATTATAGTGATAAATAAATAAAAAATCTTGAACCAATAATATATTAGGCTGAAAGCCTTGAAAGGAGCGTCCTGTTGATGCGAGGAAATGTAATAACGCCGTTCAGCCGCTGACACACCAGTCACACTCCCACATGTGTTTAATTCAAACAATTCTATAGAAATATTGTTCCGCGCTGTGTAAATATCTCTACATAATACTTGCAGTATTATGATTAAGATGCAAAGATAAAATAAGAAAAATGATCCCAGCATTAACAGCACTCAAAGCGGAGGGCCACCCTAAAGTAAAAAATTCCATTGATATTCTTAAAAAATAAAAAAATAAAACATTTGAAAAAAAAAAAGTTTTTTTACTTACCAGAAACTAGACACGTGCAATTCGTTTCGTTTTTTTTTTTCGTTTTTCATTTTTTTTCCTTTATTTTCGTACGAATGAACGAATCGTTCGAATCGTACGAATCCGAATAACGAATCATTCGAATCCGATTAACGAATCATTCGAATCGAACGAATCCGAAAAACAACGAAAATTCGAAAAAAAAATAATTAGAAACAACGAATGTACTAATGAAGAAAATCCGAAAAACGAAAACGAACGAAAAAAATTCGTACATTCGTAACTTTTTTTTTTTTTGTTGAATTGGTAATTTTCCGTGTCCCTTACAATGGCGCTGCTAAAACGTGCTTCGAATGGATTGAACAAAAAATTTCGTACATTCGTAACTTTTTTTTCGATTCGTAACTTTTTTTTTCGATTCGTAATTTTTTTTTTTTTCGATTTGTAATTTTCCGTGTCTCTATTGAACAAAAAAAATCGTACATTCGTAACTTTTTTTTCGATTCGTAACTTTTTTTTTTTTTCGATTCGTAACTTTCGTAACTCAAAAATTATGAATTATGCTCCGATTACGAATGTTACGAATGTACGAATAAATACGAATGTGTCCGAAAATTAAACTAACGAAAAAACGAATGAACGAAAAAATAACTCTTACGAATGTACGAATCGTTACGAATCTGAACACTGACGACTTACGAATGTACGAATCTGAACACTGACGACTTACGAATGTACGAATCGTTACGAATCTGAACACCGACGACTTACGAATGTACAAATCGTTACGAATCAACGGAAACGAAAAAAACTAAACGAAAAAAAACAACTTTTTTTTTTTTTTTGTTGTGCACATGTCTACCAGAAACCCCTGTTGCTAGGCAGTCATCCTAATCTGCCTCTTCCTATTCTGCGCTGCTTCCTCCTCTTTGGCGAGCTGCCCCTGTTCTGGGACATGTGTGTGTCCCATAAAACAACAGGGCCATTCGACTCGCGCATGCGCAGGAGGAAACAGCCGGTGAAGCCGCAAGGCTTAATTTTTTTTCTATAATGGGAACACCACTTTAAGTGCAATTGGATGTCAAGCAAAATCCCCACACAGTCAATGATTCATATTGGACAAAGTCCCAACAAAAGTCCGTAGGATAGATGTGGTGCTCCGTGACCCCCTCGGCCCCTCAGAATCATAGGAAAGCTTCAAAGTCTGTACACCATCACCGGAAAGAAGCTACAGACTAGACATGTGCAATTCGTTTCGTTTTTTTTCGTTTTTCGTTTTTTTTCATTACGAATGAACGAATCGTTCGAATCGTACGAATCCGAATAACGAATCATTCAAATTGTACGAATCCGAACAACAACGAAAATCCGAAAAAAACAAACAAATTAGAAACAACGAATGTATTAATGAAGAAAATCCGATAAACGAAAACGAACGAAAAAATTCGTACAGTCGTAACTTTTTTTTTTTTTTGAATTGGTATTTTCCGTGTCCCTTACAATGGCGCTGCTAAACGTGCTTTGAATGGATTGAACAAAAAATTCGTACATTCGTAACTTTTTTTTTCGATTCGTAACTTTTTTTTTTTCGATTCGTAAATTATTTAAAATGTAAAAATAGCATACACATTACATAAAATTATGAATTATGCTCCGATTACGAATCTACGAATGTTACGATTGTTACGAATGTACGAATAAATACGAATGGGTCCGAAAATTAAACGAAAGAACGAATCAACGAAAAAAATAACTCTTACGAATGTACGAATCGTTACGAATCGTTACGAGTTACGAATCAACGGAAACGAAAAAAACGAAAAAAAAACAATTTTTTTTCGGAAACGAAAAAAAAAACGAAAAAAAAAAACGATTTTTTTGTTGTGCACATGTCTACTACAGACGATCGGAATTTCCGATCTTAACTATTTCCGACCGAAAAATTGAGAACCTGCTCTCAATCTTTTGCTGGCTTTAATTCGGCCAGCAAAAGTCTGATGGAGCCTACGCACGGTCGGAATTTCCGACCAAAAGCTCTCATCAGTCTTTTGCTGGCAGAATTTCCAATCGTGTGTACGCAGCATAACTGATACTTTTGATTATTTTACTTGCAGTATTATGTAGAGATATTTGCACAGTGCGGCACACTATTTATATATAATGTCTATTATAGTGTCCAGGTAAAACTTTTTAAAACTTTTTGCATGGAGTGAAGAAGGTTTAGAACCTCTGTTAGTTGTTTTTTTTTGTTTTTTAGCTATCCGGGGCTCTGGCAGAGACATGTTGCCTGACTTCCTGGTGACAAAGAAAGATGCGAAGTGAGAGAAACTCTAAGGCCCCTTTCACACTGGGGCGTTTTTCGGGCGGTACAGCGCTAAAAATAGCGACTGTTCACCGAAAAAATCCGGCCCCTTTAACTCCAGTGTGAAAGCCGGCGGGCTTTCACACTGGAGCGGTGCGCTAGCAGGACGGCAAAAAAAGTCCATCTTTGGAGCGGTATAGGAGCGGTGTGTTCACCGCTCCTATACGCTCCTTCCCATTGATTTGAATGGGAAACCGCGGTAAAACCGTGGCAATACCGCCGCAAAGCGCCGCTACGGCGGCGCTCTGCGGGGGTGTTTAACCCTTTTTTTTTTTTTTTTTTTTTTTCGGCCGCTCGCGGGGGGTAAAACCGCACCGCGAGCGGACGAAGACCGCGATTAAAACGACGGTAAAGCAGCGCTAAATATAGCGCTGCTTTACCGTCACCGCGGCTCCCGCCCAGTGTGAAAGGGGCCTAAAAAGGAACATAGACAGATGTAAAAACCTGACAGGGGCTCTAGCCTTTCCCTACTCTACTGAAAAAAAACAAAACAAATTTCTACCTTTGTAGATATCGGAGATTTCCCCTCACTTCCTGTCTATTAAAAATGTTGCCATCAGCGCAGGAAGTGAAGGAAAATCTCCCGATCGCCCTGGATATGAGCAAAAATGCCATAGAGATTGTAATCCTTCCACATTCCTTCCACATCCTCTTCAAAAAAAAAATAACTTTGGCTTGACTTACACAAAAAATTACATTTTTAACATCTGAAACTCTCAAACTTAATACTGAGCCTTTAAATGTAGAAATGACAAATCAATCTGAGTAATTATGTATATTCTTCTTGCAGGCGCTCATAACCATTCAACAAACGTTCTCTGAATGTATTAGTGTCACTGTATTAAGCTACAGGTAAGTTATCCCAATGTTATTATATGGAGGAGGGGGTGGTGCACAGGGGTCTGGGTAAGGCCACCCTAATTTCCATCTCACAGGACAACAATCTAAGCACCAGAAGACTGAGAATGACCGTCACCGGGGAATGTCAATTGAGCAGATAAAGTGACCGTAAAGAAGAAATAAAACATTTAAATAACAAACAATGTTCTACTTACCTGCTCTGTGTAATGGTTTTGCACAGAGCAGTTCCAATCCTCCTCTTCTCAGGTCCCCTGCCGGCTCTCCCGGCTCCTCTCCCCTTCTGAGTGCCCCCATACAGTGCATCCGGAAAGTATTCACAGCGCTTCACTTTTTCCACATTTTGTTATGTTACAGCCTTATTCCAAAATGGAATAAATTCATTATTTTCCCTCAAAATTCTACAAACAATCCCCCATAATGACAACATGAAAGAAGTTTGTTTGAAATCTTTGCAAATTTATTAAAAATAAAAAACGAAAAAAATCCCATGTACATAAGTATCACAGACTCCTCCCATGTACATAAGTATCACAGGCTCCTCCCATGTACATAAGTATCACAGGCTCCTCCCCCATGTACATAAGTATCACAGGCTCCTCCATGTACATAAGTATCACAGGCTCCTCCCATGTACATAAGTATCACAGACTCCTCCCATGTACATAAGTATCACAGGCTCCTCCCATGTACATAAGTATCACAGACTCCTCCCATGTACATAAGTATGTACATAAGTATCAGGCTCCTCCCATGTACATAAGTATCACAGGCTCCTCCCATGTACATAAGTATCACAAGCTCCTCCCATGTACATAAGTATCACAGACTCCTCCCATGTACATAAGTATCACAGGCTCCTCCCATGTACATACGTATCACAGGCTCCTCCCATGTACATAAGTATCACAGTCTCCTCCCATGTACATAAGTATCACAGGCTCCTCCCATGTACATAAGTATCAGATTCCTCCCATGTACATAAGTATCACAGGCTCCTCCCATGTACATAAATATCACAGGCTCCTCCCATGTACATAAGTATCACAGACTCCTCCCATGTACATAAGTATCACAGACTCCTCCCATGTACATAAGTATCACAGACTCCTCCCATGTACATAAGTATCACAGACTCCTCCCATGTACATAAGTATCACAGACTCCTCCCATGTACATAAGTATCACAGGCTCCTCCCATGTACATAAGTATCACAGGCTCCTCCCATGTACATAAGTATCACAGACTCCTCCCATGTACATAAGTATCACAGACTCCTCCCATGTACATAAGTATCACCGGCTCCTCCCATGTACATACGTATCACAGGCTCCTCCCATGTACATAAGTATCACAGACTCCTCCCATGTACATAAGTATCACAGGCTCCTCCCATGTACATACGTATCACAGGCTCCTCCCATGTACATAAGTATCAGATTCCTCCCATGTACATAAGTATCACAGGCTCCTCCCATGTACATAAGTATCACAGACTCCTCCCATGTACATAAGTATCACAGACTCCTCCCATGTACATAAGTATCACAGACTCCTCCCATGTACATAAGTATCACAGACTCCTCCCATGTACATAAGTATCATAGGCTCCTCCCATGTACATAAGTATCACAGACTCCTCCCATGTACATAAGTATCACAGACTCCTCCCATGTACATAAGTATCACAGACTCCTCCCATGTACATAAGTATCACAGACTTTGCTCAATACTTTGGTGAAGCTCCTTTGGCACCAATTACAGCCTCCAGTCTTGTTGGGTATGATGCTACAAGCTTGACACACCTGTTTTTGGGCAGTTTCTCCCATTCTTCTTTGCAGGACCTCTAAAGCTCCATCAGGTTGGATGGGGAGTGTCGGTGCACAGCCATTTTCAGATCTCTCCAGAGATGTTCAGTCGGGTTCAAGTCTGTCCTTGAGTGGCCCAACTAGAGTCCATTCACAGAGTTGTCCCATAGCCACTCCTCTGTTATCTTGGCTGTGTGCTTAGGGTCGTTGTCCTGTTGGAAGATGAACCTTCGCCCCAGTCTGAGGTCCAGAGCGCTCTGGAGCAGGTTTTCATGAAGGATGTCTCTGTACATTGCTGCATTCATCTTTCCCTCAATCCTGACTAGTCTCCCAGTTCCTGCCACTTAAAAACATCTCCGCAGCATCCCCGCAGCATGAGGCTGCCGCAACAATGCTTCACTGTAGGGATGGTATTGGTCAGGTGATGAACAGTGTCTGGTTTCCTTTAGACAGGGCGCTTGCCATTCACGCCAAAGAGTTCAATCTTTGCTTCATCAGAGCAGACAACACACAGGCTGACTCTTTACGCTGCTCTGCAGAAGATAGGACTTTGCATAAAATGGGACCACTGTGAGTAGAGAGAAAAGGGGAGGGGGGGGGGGCATGACTGCAAGGGGCACTGTGATGGGGGGGGGGGGGTTGTGATTGCTAGGGGCACTGTGATGGGGGGGGGTTGTGATTGCTAGGGGCACTGTACTGTAAAGGGGCATGTAATCATTACAGTGCAATCCCCTTTTACAATACAGTGCAGAGGACCGACTCCGCACTAACCTGTCCCTAGCCATTCCGAAAAACGTCCGACCGCCGCGCCCCCCCCCCCCCCCCCCCCCCCCCCCCCCCCCCTGAAAAAATTAGTTTCTCAATCTAAAATGCCAGGCCTAATTTTTGTCCCAGGTGGGCCTGCACACACCACACAAGCTTTGGTCTGAAATGACCGGTGGCTCTGTAACAAAGCCTTAACTGGCTCCTGTGAGATAGACAAAACACTGATCCAATGCATTAAAATTGAATCAGTGTGGAGGCGGGACTTTGTTACAATGGCTGCCCAGGTGATTCAAATCCAAGCTCCGGGATCATCGCCGCTCTGTGTGATCCAGGGGCACTGGTAGGCTGCTATTGGTGGGCCCTGGCAGGCTTCTGTTGGTGGGCACTGATGGGGCTGCATTTGATGCATTGATCTCTTGTATCATTTCCGCAGTCTCTGATCATCTCTTATATCATGTCTGCAGTCTCTGACCATCTCCTGCAGCATGTCTGCAGTCTCTGACAATCTCCTGTATCATGTCTGCAGTCTCTGACCATCTCCTGCAGCATGTCTGCAGTCTCTGACAATCACCTGTATCATGTCTTCAGTCTCTGACCATATCCTGTGGTATGTCTGCAGTCTCTGACCATCTTCTGTATAATGTTTGCAGTCTCTGACCATCCTCTGTATCATGTCTGCAGTCTCTGACCATCTCTTGTATCATGTCTGCAGCCTCTGACCATCTCCTGTATCATGTCTGCGGTCTCTGACCATCTCCTGTATCATGTCTGCAGTCTCTGACCATCTTCTGTATCATGTCTGCAGTCTCTGACAATCTCATGTAGTATGTCTGGGGGCTTTTTCTAACAGACTCTCTCTCTCTGTTCATTAAAGAGACTCCCCTCCAGGTCCCATTAGAGTACTTTGCTTCTCTTCCTGTATTTTGTTTATTGTTAAGAGATTGTGGGAGGATCCCAGGGTAACAAAGACTACTTAGGGGAGGATCTCTGTGTTTGAGTCATTGCCATAGAAAAATTTGTAAAGGGGAGGAGTTATTAAGTTGACCACACCCACGTGGGGTGGCAGAAATATTTCTGCACCCAGGCGTCCGTGACCCTAGGATCGGCCCTGACCACACATCAGCGCCCTTCTGCCCTCACAGCGCGGGCCTTTTAAATGTAGGAGGTGCGGCGGGTAGCAGAGAGATTACATCATCTCTCACTGCCCACCCCGCATTTTCGCTTTCCTGCCCTTACCAGTGCTGCCAGCCTGCCACCAATACAGCGACAATGCACATTTAGGTGGCACTGGCTGGCATGGCAAGTGACAATCTGCAAGTGGTGCCAAGTGACAATCCACATCTAGTGGCGGGTGACAGTGGCAAGTGACACGCCCAGGGCTCCCACTGATTCTGCATTATGGTGAGTTGAACTACTTCATTATATATTACAATGTAATAATAGAAATAATGCACTTCAATCATCCTGACACCATATCAACCATGGTGCCATGATGATTGAAACGCCAACACCAGCCTTCCTTAGCCCGCCAAAAATTGCTTACCACCGGCGTGCCCCCCCCCCCCCCCCCCAGGTTGGTGACCGCTGCTATGGGCTCTAGCCCCAGATCTTTTGCAGATCTAGCAACGCCCCTGGTGATACCCAAAGTGCAAATCATGCCCAATCAACTGAATTTACCACAGGTGGACTCCAATCAAGTTCTGGAAACATCTCAAGGATGATCAGTGGGAACAGGAGGCACCTGAGCTCAATTTTGTGTGCCATGGCAAAGGCTGTGAATACCTATGTACATGGGATTTTTTTTTTTTTTTTTTTTTTTTTAATAAATTTGCAAAGATTTCAAACAAACTTTCACGTTGTCATTATGGGGGATTTTTTGTAGAATTTTGAGGAAAATAATCAATTTAATCCATTGTGGAATAAGGCTGTAACATAACAAAATGTGGAAAAAGTGAAGCGCTTTAACCGCTTCCCGACCGCCTAACGCAGATATACTGCGGCAGAATGGCACGGGCAGGCAAAATCACGTACCTGTACGTGATTTGGTAATTGCCTGCCCGTGGGTCGCGTGCGCGCCGCCAGCGGCGCGCTCGTGGCCCGGTCGGGAGCTCCGTGACCCCGGCCGCGGGACCAGCGGACCCGATCGCCGCTGGTGTCCCGCGATCGGGTTATGGAGCTGAAGAACGGGGGGAGAGGTCTGTGTAAACAAATCTCTCCCCGTGCTTCCTACTCTGCCTGTCATTGATTGGCTGTTCCCGGTCATCCGGAAAGCCGATCAATGACGTCAGACGTCAGCCCCCGCCCCCTGATGTAAAAAAAAAACACACACGTCACAGCCCATAACCCCTCCCCTCCCCCTAGTGGTTAACTCTTTCACTACAACTGTCATTTATACAGGAATCAATGCATTTAAATAGCATTGATTGCTGTATAAATGACAATGGTCCCAAAAATGTGTCAAAAATGTCCGATGTGTCCGCCATAATGTCGCAGTCACAATAAAAATCGCTGATCGCCGCCATTACTAGTAAAAAAAAAAAATATTAATAAAAATGCTATAAAACTATCCCCTATTTTGTAAACGCTATAACTTTTGCGCAAACCAATCAATAATCGCTAATTGCGATTTTTTTTACCAAAAATATGTAGAAGAATACGTATCGGCCTAAACTGAGGAAAAAAAATGTTTTTTTTATATATTTTTTGGGGGATATTTATTATAGCAAAAAGTAAAAAATATTACATTGTTTTCAAAATTGTCGCTCTATTTTTGTTTATAGCGCAAAAAATAAAAACCACAGGGGCGATCAAATACCACCAAAAGAAAGCTCTATTTGTGGGAAAAAAAGGACGCCAATTTTGTTTTGGAGCCACGTCGCACGACTGCGCAATTGTCAGTTAAAGCGACGCAGTGCCGAATCGCAAAAAGGGGCCTGGTCCTTTGGCTGCCAATTGGTCCGGGGCTGAAGTGGTTAAATACATTGCGGATGCACTGTAGCAAGCTGCTTGCTCTCGGGGCACTTGTGCGGGACCAATCCTGAGCCGGCTTTCTGTGTGTCCATTGACACACAGAGTGTGGCTCTGCCCTGCCCCCCACTCTCTCCTCACTGGCTGTAGTTGACAGCAGCAGGAGCCAATGGCTCCCACTGATGCTTCCATGTACAGCGAGGAGAGAGAGTGGAGAGAGCCACTGCTATCGGGCACAGTGCTGGAATGAGATCGGGCTCAGATAAGTATTAGGGGGGCCTGGGTGGGGGAGCAGAACACAGAAGGTTTTTTTATCCTAATGCAGAGAGTGAATTAGCATACCTCCCAACTTTTGGAGCACTCGCGCAAGTAGCACCCCACGCACTGGTGTGCAGTCATGTTGGCACAGGAAGGGGCCATCCCCAAACTGTTCCCACAAAGCATGAAATTGTCCAAAATGTCTTGGTATTCTGACGCTTAAAGCGGAAGTAAACCCATCGCTTTAATGGCTTCAAAAAAAAGTTACGTTCACGGCATGCCGTAGAATGCTAGCTGTCACAATGGTTGTGCTCTCAACCAATCTGTCGAACCATCCAATGGCTGGAGTCATAACTGATCACATGTGCAGCATCATGGCAGTTGAAGATTAGACAGAGACCAAGATGGCAGCTTCCTTGGCTGAAAATGATAGGAGGGTTTACTTCCGCTTTAAGAGTTCCCTTCACTGGAACTAACGGGCCAACCCCTGAAAAACAACCCCACACCATAATCCCCCCTCCACCACATGATTTGGACCAGTGCACAAAGCAAAGTCCATAAAGACATGGATGAGCGAGTCCTGACCTCAACCCGATAGCACGCCTTTGGGATAAATTAGAGCGGAGACTGTGAGCCAGGCCTTCTCATCCATCATCAGTGCCTGACCTCACAAATGCACTTCTGGAAGAATGGTCAAACGTTCCCATAGACACACTCCTAAACCTTGTGGACGGCCTTCCCAGAAGAGTTGAAGCTGTTATAGCTGCAAAGGGTGGGCCAACTCAATATATTGAACCCTACGGACTAAAGCCCCGTACACACGGTCGGATTTTCCGATGGATTCTGTCCGATCAGACAATGTTGTTGAAAAATCAGACCGTGTTTATGCACCATCGGACAGTGTACGTCGGATTGTCCGACGGACAAAGTCTTATCTCCTGCTGGAAAGATTTGCCGACAACACGGTCCGATCACACCAAATCCGATCGTGTGTACGGTTGTCCGACGGACAAAGTGCTACGCATGCTCAGATCACATTACAAGACCAAAGCTATTGGCTACTAGCCTCTACGTAGTCCCGTCGTAGGCAACAAACGTCACCACGTTCAGAATGATCGGATTTTCCGACAACTTTGTCCGACCGTGTGTACGCAAAACCAACATCAGACAAAGTATGACGGACAGGATCCGACCGACCTGGTCCGCGGATTGTCCGACCGTGTGTATGGGGCATAAGACTGGGATGGCAATAAAATTCATGCGCGTGTAAAGCAGGCGTCCCAATACTTTTGGTAATATAGTGTAGTGTGAATGGGCCCTTACACTAGGGCGGAGTTCCTCCTTTTGCATTCAGAGATTCAGCTTAAAGGATAAGTTCACCTTTTGGAATAAAATAATAAATGCAAAAGAATTTATGGCTGCAGCCCTCGCCCCGGTATAACCACTGAGACTCATGGACATACAGGTACATCCATTTGAAGGACGTGGTTAGAAGATCAATGCACGCGATATTTGCTCAGACGGGGTTCATAGAAGGAGAAATATGTCTGTTGAGTGGCAGATCTGAGCAGGAAAAGGCAAATAAGGTTGAGATATTTCTGTGTTTTCTCTTCAGATTCGGTTCCACCATCGCCAACGCTACAGCACAATTCCCGGTTGACAATCACACTGATGAAACGGTACAGATAGTCTTTGATCGGAATGCGCGAGCCAATGGCACCATCGGGGGCATCCCTGTTATTTTCGACAACACAACGACTCCAGGTAGGTGAAACCATAAAGGAGTATTCATTAAATTCAGCTTATGAGCAACAGAACCAGAAATCAGAAATCCACAGGTATCCAAGGCTGAGGCCCCCTGAGTCCAGATTCACCCACCCTAACATTAACAGTAACAATCGTTTTACACGTATCGCCACCATACTGGGTAATCAGTGGTGTAGTGTATGAAGGGCCATTCATTTTAAATCACATCCTGATGAACCTTGCAAAAAAGGTTCCTCTACTCAGTGCCGGGACAAGGCCATCTAGAGCCCAGGGCGAACATAACAGATGCCCCCCCCCCCCCCCCCCAAGATGTATGAGTTCTACGTGTCAGCAAAAATCCCCTCCCTAACAAAATCAAATCAAGCACCAATCTGCATGATCACCCCCCCCCCCCCCCCAGGCACCCAGCTCTGCCCGTATGCCCCCAGCACAAATTCCTTTTTTTTATGCATTGCTAATATTCTTCTTGCCTTGCTTACTGTCGCTTGGCATTGCATGCCATTGCTGAGCCTGTCATTTACTAGGACCCCCAGATCTTTTCCCACCCATCCTAGATTCCCCCAGAGGTTCTCCCCATAATGAGTAACTTGCGTTCCCATTTTTAGCCCCCAAGTGCATTACTTGACCGGCACACGACGATATACGTCGGCAGAATGGCACGGACAGGCAGGAGGGCGTATATATAAGTCCCTCCTTAATGCCGTCCGTGCCATCGGGAGCGCGGCGGGTGCGGCGCGCTCCCGCGCCGGTCGGGACCCCCCGTGAGTCCGGTTGCGGGTCCCGCGGACTCGATCGCCGCGGGGACCCCCGCGATCGTCTCACGGGAAGGCTGAACGGGGAGATGCGGAAATACACAGCATCTCCCCGTTCTGCCTAGCAACTAGTGACGCCGATCTCTGCTCCCTGTGATTGGAGCAGAGATCAGCATTCACTAGCTGACAGCCACGCCCCCCCCACAGTAAGAAACACACCCCTAGGCATACTTAACCCCTACACTGCCCCCTTGTGGTTAACCCCTTCACTGCCAGTGTCATTTATACAGGAATCAGTGCATTTAAATAGCATTGATTGCTGTATAAATGACAATGGTCCCAAAAATGTGTAAAAAATGTCCGATGTGTCCGGCCATAATGTCGCAGTCGCAGTAAAAATCGCTGATCGCCGCCATTACTAATAAAAAAAAAATTATTAATAAAAATGCTATAAAACTATCCCCTATGTTGTAAACGCTATAACTTCTGCGCAAACCAATCAATAATCGCTTATTGCGATTTTTTTTTACCAAAAATATGTAGAAGAATACGTATCAGCCTAAACTGAGGAAAAAAAATATTTTTTTATATATTTTTGGGGGATATTTATTATAGCAAAAAATAAAAAATAATGCGTTTTTTTTTTTTTTTTAAAATTGTCGCTCTTTTTTGTTTATAGCACAAAAAATAAAAACCGCAGGGGCGATCAAATACCACCAAAAGAAAGCTCTATTTGTGGGAATAGAAGGACGTCAATTTTGTTTGGGAGCCACGTCGCACGACCGCGCAATTGTCAGTTAAAACGACGCAGTGCCGAATCGCAAAACGGGGCCTGGTCCTTTGGCTGCAAATTGGTCCGGGGCTGAAAGTGGTTAAAGGCAGAAGGTTTTTTTGATTTTAATGCATTCTATGCATTAAGATAAAAAGCCTTCTGTGGGCAGCAGCCCCCCTAACACTTACCCGAGGTCCCTCTCTGTCCAGCGATATCCACGCGTGTCTCAGCCATCCAAGATACTCCTTCCTGGTTGGCTGAGACACAGCAGTGGTGCCATTGGCTCCCACTGCTGTCAATCAAAGTCAGCTAGCTAATCAGGGGAGAGAGAGGGCGGGGCTGGGTCGGGGCTTCGTTTCTGAATGGACACAGGGAGCTGTGACTCAGATCCGGTGTCCCCATAGTAAGCTGCTTGCTGTGGGGCACTCAACAGGAGGGAGGGGCCAGGATCACAGAAGATCAGGGCTGCTCTGTGCAAATCCACTACAACAGAGCAGGTAAGTATAACAAGTTTATTATTATAGGAAATAACAAAACGAGACTTTACAATCTCTTTAAACTTAATTTGCCATGTAGTTGCCCACCCCATTATTTTATAAAGTTTCTATATCCTGCTGTGAAATTATTACCCTACTTAGCTGTGTATCTTCAGCAAACACTGAGATTGAGCTCTTTTTATACCAACCTCTACATATCTCATTTATGGATAAATTAAACAGAATTGGTCCCAGGACAAAGCCTTGTGGTACCCCACTTACCACTTCTCCAGACCAGTCTGAGTACACACTACGCATTTATGGGGGACTGTATTGAATGATTTTGCAAAATCCAGATATACCACATCCCCATGCCTTCCTTTATCTAGATGGCAGTTCACTTTTTCTTGGAATGAACAACCTTTCGTAAATCCATGCTGATCATTACTAATGATACTGTTTTCATCAGCAAAATCTTGGATATAGTCCCTTCCCATCAACTCCAATAGTTTACATGCTATCGATGTTAGACTGATTGGCCTGTAGGTTCCAGGAATATATCTTTGCCCTTTTTTAAAAAATTGGTACCACGTTGACCCTTTGCCAATCAGCTGATACCATTCCTGTCATCAGCTGGTACCATTCCTGTCATCAGCTGGTACCATTCCTGTCATCAGCTGGTACCATTCCTGTCATCAGCTGGTACCATTCCTGTCATCAGCTGGTACCATTCCTGTCATCAGCTGGTACCATTTCTGCACTCGGGCAAATGAATCAGGAAATCAATCACTGCACTCCAGGATACATCAACTTGTTTCTCAAATAGTAGTAGGGGTCACCTCATGTGTGTTACAGTGTACCACAAAATACAGATGAGAACCATTTGTGCATTGCGATGCATTTAAAAAAAAAGGGATATGTCCAGTTTTAGTGGAGTTGGCAGCCCAAGGCTGAAAATAAACACAGTCCCAATGACAACCAGTACGATGAGTTCCAAACCAACATCGGGAACCCTCTTTATTTACAAATCCAAAGGGACAAAAAAGATCCAATACACAAAAAGATACTGACTCGTTTCTGCCCTTATGGGCCTTAGTCGTAGCGAACTACAAAAGCATAACAGCACTCTAATAACCTCTCACTGGATTTACAAGGAGGGCAGGGTCCATAGTTAACCCTTTCATTAGGAACATAAATCCTTCAATGAAAGAGTTAACTCTTGACCCTCCCCTCATTTTAAATTCTTTGATAGGTTATTTATAGTGCTGTTATCCTTTTTTAGTTTGCTACGACTAAGGCCAGTAAGGGCAGAAACCCGTCAACATCTTTTTGTGTATCCAATCCTTTTTGTCCCTATGGGCTTGTAATAAAGAAGATTTTATATGCACTGAACGCATGGGTTGCTGACTTTTCTCTACTTGGATGTATGTTTCAACAGTGTGTCTGACTGTGGTGTCAGCACAGGTGAAGTAACCCCTAGATTTTATATAGAGTCTATAGGTCGTAGCACCATGCATTTGTATAATGGACAACATCAGGTACCACCAGAGTAAAAACTACAAGACCTGCTTCAACAGATGGATCTACCACCACAAAGACTTAATCAGACACAACTAGAACAAGTCCAACAGCCATACCTCGCACAACTCAATACAGAATAACCTTAACAACAGGCACTTTAAAGCATAATTCAATTCAAAATCAGAAATGTAATACATTGCAGCTTACTAGTTCATAGATGTGGTGGCTGCATTAGTTTTTTTAGATTTTCAATTTAATATACTCAAAGGGTCCAATAGATGCAGGCCTACAGATTAGCAAATTGGCGGCATCTAAACACATTGGCCACCAAAACAGGAAGTATACTGCCTCTTGTTTTTCAGGCTGACTAATGTGTACAAGTGACCCTCCGGTCATATTGCCATTTTAGGAATCCAAAAAGGCCGTAACCCTAAAAAATGTCTACATGTTATCAAAGAGCAAGAATAAAATTAGATATATTTTGCAAATCACCCAAATAAGGTACTGATGCTCAAGCTGCATTGCCGCAAGATTATCCACCCAAGAGAATAAAAACTGCTGTAGTTTATTTTACTGTATATATAATTGTAAGGTTATTTAAAGAAAAAAGAAAATGATAATTGATGGTAATTCTTCACCCTCTCTTTTTATACTTGGAATTCCTCAAACATTCATAAAGAAATCTTGATTCATTCCACCCTTAAAAAAACAAAGATTACATAATAGATGTGTGCAGTGGCGGCTGGTGCTCAAAATTTTTGGGGGGGGCGCAAACAAACTGAAAAATTCTGAAAAAAAACCCCCATCAATTGCAGCCTCACTGTGCCACCAATCGCAGCCACTGGCACAGTGGCTGCGATTGGTGGCACAGTGAGGCTGCAATTGATGGGGTTTTTTTTTTTCAGAATTTTTCAGTTTGTTTGCGCCCCCCCCAAAAAATTTGAGCACATCAATTGCCGCCACTGTGCCATCAAAGGCAGCCACTGTGCCATCAAACGCAGCCACTGTGCCCATCAATTGCCGCCACTGTGCCCATCAATTGCCGCCACTGTGCCCATCAATTGCTCCCACTGTGCCCATCAATTGCCATCACTGTGCCCATCAAATGCTCCCACTGTGCCCCATCAAACGCAGCCACTGTGCCATATTAAATGCTGCCAGTGTGCCCCCCGCTGGCCTGCCGTCCGCACTTACCTGTCTCAGTGGGACAGCTCCTCAATGTCTTCTCCCGTCCTCTCTTCCCGTCCTCTGCTATGATTGGACGCCTGGCATCCAATCACAGCGCCTGAAGTTTCAGCCAATCAGGTGACGGGTAACAGATCCGAGCACCTGATTGACAGGGAGGCGGTTTAGTGTTAGGAAAGCGAATATTCAGTGACCTTTTTGACGCCTATTGGCCTATGGCTCTAATCAGGTGCTTCAAAACCACCAGCGGCAGCCATAGATAGATTCATGCACTAGAGGGGTGGGTGGAGAGAGGGGGAAGCGCCCTTAATGCATGGGCTGCCACTGCATTTGTGTTAAAAGACACTTAGACACTAAATGGAATTGGTAATAGTTTTTGGACCAAATTAACATATAACACTAAAAAACTGTACCTTACATGTCATTGCAGAACCATCAACGACTGTGACTGAACAAAGCACTACTCCAGGGATGACTACAACACCAGGATCAAGCACAACTCTGGGAGCCAGTACAACACCTGGATCCAGTACCACTTCAGGAGCCAGTACAACACCTGGATCAAGCACTACTCCAGGGATGACTACAACACCAGGATCAAGCACAACTCCGGGAGCCAGTTCAACACCTGGATCCAGTAACGCTCCAGGAGCCAGTACAACACCTAGAACAAGCACTACTCCAGGGATGACTACAACACCAGGATCAAGCACAACTCTGGGAGCCAGTACAACACCTGGATCCAGTACCACTTCAGGAGCCAGTACAACACCTGGATCAAGCACTACTCCAGGGATGACTACAACACCAGGATCAAGCACAACTCTGGGAGCCAGTACAACACCTGGATCCAGTACCACTTCAGGAGCCAGTACAACACCTAGAACAAGCACTACTCCAGGGATGACTACAACACCAGGATCAAGCACAACTCCGGGAGCCAGTACAACACCTGGATCCAGTGCCACTTCAGGAGCCAGTTCAACACCTGGATCCAGTATCACTCCAGGAGCCAGTACAACACCTGGATCAAGCACTACTCCAGGGATGAGTACAACACAAGGATCAAGCACAACTCCGGGAGCCAGTACAACACCTGGATCCAGTATCACTCCAGGAGCCAGTACAACACCTAGAACAAGCACTACTCCAGGGATGACTACAACACCAGGATCAAGCACAACTCCGGGAGCCAGTACAACACCTGGATCCAGTGCCACTTCAGGAGCCAGTTCAACACCTGGATCCAGTATCACTCCAGGAGCCAGTACAACACCTAGAACAAGCACTACTCCAGGGATGACTACAACACCAGGATCAAGCACAACTCCGGGAGCCAGTTCAACACCTGGATCCAGTGCCACTTCAGGAGCCAGTACAACACCTAGAACAAGCACTACTCCAGGGATGACTACAACACCAGGATCAAGCACAACTCCGGGAGCCAGTACAACACCTGGATCCAGTATCACTCCAGGAGCCAGTACAGCACCTAGAACAAGCACTACTCCAGGGATGACTACAACACCAGGATCAAGCACAACTCCGGGAGCCAGTTCAACACCTGGATCCAGTGCCACTTCAGGAGCCAGTACAACACCTAGAACAAGCACTACTCCAGGTATGACTACAACACCAGGATCAAGCACAACTCCGGGAGCCAGTACAACACCTGGATCCAGTGCCACTTCAGGAGCCAGTACGATGCCAGGAGCCAGTACAACACCTGGATCCAGTGCCACTTCAGGAGCCAGTACAACACCTGGATCCAGTGCCACTTCAGGAGCCAGTACAACACCTGGATCCAGTGCCAATTCAGGAGCCAGTACAACACCTGGATCCAGTGCCACTTCAGGAGCCAGTACAACACCTGGATCCAGTGCCACTTCAGGAGCCAGTTCAACACCTGGATCTAGTGCCACTTCAGGAGCCAGTTCAACACCTGGATCTAGTGCCACTTCAGGAGCCAGTACAACACCTGGATCCAGTCCCTCTCCAGGAACCAGTACGATGCCTGGATCCAGTGCCACACCAGGATCTGCAATCATTGCTGCAACAGGTAAATTATGGTTTGATTACAACATGAAGGTTGTGAGAGCCAGTAATAAGCACTGTAATGTATAATGGCACAGAGAAAGTGTCAATAAGTTAAAGTGGATGTAAACCCCCCACATATACCCAGTGAAGTGAACAGCCTCTGATGACACACAGAGATGAAACAAATCTCCCTACATAAGTTTTACATGTATATCTGCTGTCTTCAGCTTTATATATTCTTTAGAAAGTTCAGATCAGATCAGAGACTTTCTCTTCCTGTTTAGCACTGCAGTGAAGTCTGGGCATACAGCCAAGACAGCTGATTGGAGGAAATACCACCAAAAGAAAATCGGATGACACCCATGCGATCCGATTCTGCTGTGGACCAAAAAAAGGGTCATGTGCGAGTTTGGTCCAAATGCGATGCAAATTCAGCCATACAATCTGTAAGGCTGAATTTTCATCGCACGGACATCGCAAAGTCAGGCAAAAACTTCTCCGCAGAATGTGGAAACCTTGCAAAAAGATCTGAACAAATTAATGGGGTGGGCAACTACATGGCAAACGAGGTTCAATGTAGAAAAATGTAAAATAATGCATTTGGGTGTCAAAAATCTTGGGGTTTTTTTTCAGGTCATTCGTTATGATCGCAATTTGGAAATGGAAATTCTAAAAAAAATCTCAAAATTCGAAAAACGAAAATTGTGAAAAAATCTGAAATTCAAAGAAAATCAGAAATTCGAAAAAAATCTGAAATTCGAAAAAATAAAAATAAATCTGAAATTCAAAAAAATCAGAAATTCGCAAAAAATCAGAAATTTGGAAATTAAAAAAAAACAGAAATTAAAAAAAAAAATCGGAAATTCGGAAATTCAAAATCCCGAAAGTTCGATAATCTGAAATAATAACTAACTAATAATAACTTAACTATTACTAACTATTATAGGTAATGGAATTTCCTTTCAAATTTGGCTGTTAGTGAACGTAATGAATACGAATTTTATCCGAAGTTACGAATTATCTGAAATAACGAATGCCGCATCTAAACAAATGGAATGGAACAAATTATTAATAAATAATAATAATAACATTTTCTTGTTAAAAATAATAATAATAATAATAATAATAATGAAATGTTTTTATTATTATTATTGTAATTATTATTATTAATTCGTTACGTTCCATTTGTTTATATACGGCATTCGTTATTTCGGATAATAACTTCAGATAAGTTAGTATGCGTTACATTCACTAACAGAAAAATTTGAAAGGAAATTCCAATACTTATAATTTAATAGCTAGTAATAGCTGGTAAGTTATTAATAGTTAGTTAGTTTGTTATTTCAGATTTTCTAATTTTTGGGTTTTCAAATTTCAGATTTTTTTAGAATTTAGGAATTTCTGATATTTTTTGAATTTCCATTTTTTTTTCGATTTTCCAATTTTTTTTTGATTTTCCCAATTTCCGTTTTTTTTTTTTTTTTTTTTTTTCATTTCCGATTTTCTCAGAATTTACGCTTTTTTTCGAATTTCTGCTTTTTTTTCGAATTTACAAATTCTCTAATTTACAAATATTCGGAAAAGTTTGTTAACCACTTCAGCCCCGGACCAATTGGCAGCCAAAGGACCAGGCCCCTTTTTGCAATTCGGCACTGCGTCGCTTTAACTAACTATTGCGCGGTCATGCGACGTGGCTCCAAAACAAAATTGGCGTCCTTTTTTTCCCACAAATAGAGCTTTCTTTTGGTGGTATTTGATCGCCCCTGCGGTTTTTATTTTTTGCGCTATAAACAAAAATAGAGCGACAATTTTGAAAAGAATTCAATATTTTTTTACTTTTTGCTATAATAAATATCCCCAAAAAATATATAAAAAAACATTTTTTTTCCTCAGTTTAGGCCGATACGTATTCTTCTACATATTTTTGGTAAAAAAAATCGCAATTAGCGATTATTGATTAGTTTGCGCAAAAGTTATAGCGTTTACAAAATAGGGGATAGTTTTATAGCATTTTTATTAATATTTTTTTTTTTATTAGTAATGGCGGCGATCAGCGATTTTTATTGTGACTGCGACATTTTGGCGGACACATCGGACATTTTTGACACATTTTAGGGACATTTGTCATTTATACAGCAATCAATGCTATTTAAATAGCACTGATTCCTATGTAAATGACAGTTGTAGTTAGGGGGTTAACCACTAGGGGGCGGGGAGGAGTCTGTGTGACGTGTTGTGTTTTTTTTTACAGTAGGGGGCGTGGCTGTACGTCTGACGTCATTGATCGGCGTTCCCGATGACAAGGAACAGCCGATCAGTGACAGTCAGTGTAGGAAGCGCGGGGAGAGGTTTGTTTACATAGACCTCTCCCCGTTCTTCAGCTCCGTAACCCGATCGCGGGATACCAGCGGCGATCGGGTCCGCTGGTCCCGCGGCCGGGGTCACGGAGCTCCCGACCGGCGCGCGCGCGCGACCCACGGGCAGGCACATGCACGATCACGTACAGGTACGTGATTCTGCCTGCCCGTGCCATTCTGCTGACGTATATATGCAGTGGCCGGTCGGGAAGCGGTTAAACGGGTTTTCTTAATTCGGCCATTTCCGAATGAACAAAAATTTGTTGAAATTCATAAAAAAATTAATTTGGAATGAAACTAATCGCACGTGTCTAATTGACATTCAAGAAACCCCTGCCTGACCCAGACCCTATAGCGGTCACATAGGCTACTATGGCAGAAAATCCACCAAATCTTGTTACAATTAGGGATGCACTTGATACCATTTTTTTTTTACGGGTACAATGCTTTTTTTTTTTTAAGTACTCGCCAAAACCAATTACCGATACCTACCGTTTTGTTTACACTTCAGCTGTCAGCAATGGTACAAAGCACTGAAAAGTTATTTTACAAATGAAATTTAAAAAAAAAATAATATTTTGTGCTTTTTTTCAATGTGAAACGTGTAAATATATGTTAAAGAAGTAAAAATATTAATGAATTAAGTAAACAAAAAAAAGTTTATTATTAATAGTTTATAAATTGAAGTGAACCTGGATAGTGTATGGTCAGCTTTAAATGTACACAGACTGCAGATCAGATATCTGAATGGAAGGCCGTTTTGTGTGTGTTTTCAAGGCACTGTATATATATATATATATATATACACACACACACACACAAGACCACACTTTTTTTGGTACTTTTTTATTGCAATATTTTTGAAAACACTTTGGTGCCAGGCGTTTGTCAATGACGTCCAATATAGTGTAAAAACACAAGCCACACAAGGCCCTCTAAGGCCTCATACACACGGACGTTTTAACAGTGGATTTTTTTAACTTTTTTTGCTGCTTAAGAAGGCAACTCCATGTTATTCAATGGGCTCATACACACCATGGCGTTTTTGAGCTGTAACTAGACATGTGCAATTCGAGTCGTTTTTTTTCGTTTTTTGTTTTTTTTTTCATTATTTTCGTTCGTTCGTTTTCGTACGAATGAACGAATCGTTCGAATCGTACGAATCCGAATAACGAATCGTACGAATCCGATTAACGAATCATTCGAATCGAACGAATCCGAAAAACAACCAAAATCCGAAAAAAAATAATTAGAAACAACGAATGTACTAATGAAGAAAATCCGAAAAACGAAAACGAATGAAAAAATTCGTACATTCGTAACTTTTTTTTTTTTTGTTGAATGGGTAATTTTCCGTGTCCCTTACAATGGCGCTGCTAAACGTGCTTCGAATGGATTGAACAAAAAAATTCGTACATTCGTAACTTTTTTTTCAATTCGTAACTTTTTTTTTCAATTCGTAACTTTTTTTTTTTTTTTTTTTTTTCGATTTGTAATTTTCCGTGTCTCTATTGAACAAAAAAAATCGTACATTCGTAACTTTTTTTTCGAATCGTAACTTTTTTTTTTGATTCGTAAATTATTAAAATGTAATAATAGCATACACATTACATAAAATTATGAATTATGCTCCGATTACGAATCTACGAATGTTACGAATAAATACGAATGCGTCCGAAAATTAAACTAACGAAAAAACGAATCAACGAAAAAATGAACTCTTACGAATGTACGAATCGTTACGAATGCGAACACCGACGACTTACGAATGTACGAATCGTTACGAATCCAAACACCGACGACTTACGAATGTACGAATCGTTACGAATCAACGGAAACGAAAAAAACGAAACGAAAAAAAATATTTTTTTTCGGAAACGAAAAAAAACTATTTTTTTTCGGAAACGAAAAAAAACTATTTTTTTTCGGAAACGAAAAAAAACGATTTTTTTTCGGAAACGAAAAAAACTATTTTTTTTTTCGGAAACGAAAAAAAAAGATTTTTTTTTCGAAAAAGAAAAAAACTAAACGAAAAAAAAAGATATTTTTTTGTTGTGCACATGTCTAGCTGTAACAGGCATGGTCGTTTTTAAGCTCCATAAAAAACCAAGGACCAGCGCCTTCAGAGGCTCCAGCGTTAGAGCTGTTTTGACGCTGACGCTGAAAAAAGCTCAAAAACGCTCAAAAACACGCATTTGGGTAATTTGAGAGTGGAAAATAGCAGAGGGATGTTCTTTTAAAAAAACGTGCCTTAGCCTTAACGCTTAAAAACGACGTTGAACGCGCATTGACGCCACAGCAAAACGCTAATAAAATCGCGCTTTTAACGCTGATTTTTTTCCAGGCATTGTTCATAGCTTTACAGCCCGTTTTTTAAAACGTCTGTGTGTATGAGGCCTAAAAAAAAGATATCATAAAATAAATAAATAAACATGAAGCCATAATGTCCTTAACTAAAAAAAAATAACCCCCCCCCCCAGCCCCACCCTTCCCTATTCTCATTGGATGAATGCAGTCTGAAGACCTTTGGCTCTGCTCCCTTTAGGCGCGTGCCTACCGCGGGTTGATAGTAAATTTGGCGTTGCCAGTGTAATGGAAATTTGTAGTTTCTATATATAATTGTGTTCTATTTTGTATGTATTGCACACGGCCCTCACTGTGCACACGGCACTAATAATGTTTTCAGTACATGTTTACATTCTTTCGAGTCCTGATTGGAATTAGCCTGCCTATGTTACGCCCCTTGTTACCATAAATGAACAATTGTAATATTAATGTGATGCCTACGTAATCATGTGTATAAAAACCTTCAATTGCGTCATAATAAAGCAGAGCGGTTATTTGGAAAGATGCGGAGCGTATCTTTTGTGTCTGTTCCCTACTGCAGTAGTTATTAATAATTTGGAACCACTGATCAATATGAGGATAGGAGTTGCCTATCCATAAATTTCCAGGACACCAGCGTCATTAACTTAGAGAGGTTTTAGATTTGGTTAGGTTCACCGTGAGGCCAAAAATGTTCAAATCTTTACACAACTTTTTTTTTTTTTCTATTTATTTCCATTCAGCGCAAAATGTTGGAAATGGCCCCGCGGACACCCCTTCTGGAAATATACCTACCTTTGGTATTGTTCTCATTGTGCTGGCGGCGGTTGCGTTGGCTGCGATCCTATTAGGGGGATTTCTGGTAAGTGTCAATATTCCGGTGGGGCCCATTCATATAGTGTGAACTTATTTATGGACTTTAGTGATTTACACAAAAGTGATTTTTTGCCGTGAATTTACCAATTTTCTTCTGTATCTTAACCACTTCAATACTGGGGGGGGGGGCACCTAAACACCCTCCTGCCCAGACCAATTTTCAGCTTTCAGCGCTGTCGCACTTTGAATGACAATTGCGCGGTCATACAACGCTGTACCCAAACTACATTTTTATCATTTTAAATAGAGCTTTCTTTTGGTGGTATTTGATCACCTCTGTGATTTTTATTTTCTGCTAAACAAAGTTTAGTTTTCTCCTTCACTGACGGGCACTGATAAGGCGGCACTGATGGGCACCGATGAGGTGGCACCAATGAAGTGGCACTGATGATGTGGCATTGATGGGCACTGATATGTGGCACTGATAGGTGGCACTGATGGGCGACATGGATGGGCACTGATAGGTGGCACAAATTGGCACTGATAGGTGGCACGGATCGGCATGGATAGGCGGCACAGATGGGCATGGATAGGCGGCACGGATGAGCATGGATGGGCACTGATAGGTGACATGGATGGGCACTGATAGGCGGCACGGATGGGCACTGATAGGTGGCACGGATGGGCACTGATAGGTGCATTGTAGTGTAATGAAATTGTACTGATGGATACCAATCAGTGCCAAACAATAACGCATGCCAATAAGTGATGCCCATTGTGGGCACTGATTGGCATCCATTGTGGGCACTGACTGGCATCCCTGGGTGTCTAGGGTGGCTTACCTGGTGCTGGGCATCCCTGGGGGTCTGGTGGCATCCCTGGTGGTCCAGTGTGGGCATCCTCGGGGGGCTGCGCTGGTAATCGATCAGCACAGACCCCCCCCTGTCAGAGGAGCAGCCGATCGTCTCTCCTCTACTCGCGTCTGACAGACACGAGTGAGGAAAAGCCGATCAACGGCTCTTCCTATTTACACTGCGATCAGCCGTGATTGGACACGGCTGATCACGTGGTAAAGAGTCTCTGTCGGAGATTCTTTACCGAGATCGTAGTTGTGGTGTGTCTGAGACCCCGCAAAAAACGATCGCCGCGATGCGCGCCCCCGGGGGCTCAATATCCTGATGACGTCATGACGCCCGGTCAGGGTTTTGAAACCACTTTGCCGCCGTCATTCTGCTATATGGCGGGCGGCAAGTGGTTAAATTCCCCCATATGGGCTCCTTCAGCAAACATTTCTTGAAAAAACCTAAACAAAAAAAAAAAAGGATATGTTTTTGTTTTCTAACAAAGCCATGTGATCAATATATCGGTGCCAACCTGGTGATCCCAAGGCTCACATTTCATATGATTCAGGTGGAATTGGTAAAAAAAATGTGTGCTGTCTACGGCCAGCTTAATAGTGGTTGTAAACCCTTAAATATACCCAGTGACTGGACTCAAGAGATACGCAGAGATAAAACAAGTCCTCCTACATACGTTGTACCTGTTTATCTGCAGTCTTCTCTTCTCTGCATCAGTTCAAAAGTGATTGTAAAGGCCCATACACACGATCGGACTTTTTGACAACAAACATGCAAATTAGCTGTTTTAACCACTTCAGCACCGGGCCATTTTACACCCTTCCTTACCAGAGCACTTTTTGCGATTCGGCACTGCGTCGCTTTAACTAACAATTGCGCGGTCGTGCGACGTTGTACCCAAACAAAATTGACGTCCTTTTTTTCCCACAAACAGAGCTTTCTTTTGGTGGTATTTGATCGCCTCTGCGTTTTTTTTTTTTTGCGCTATAAACAAAAGAAGAGCGACAATTTTGAAAAAAAACACAATATTTTTTACTTTTTGCTATAATAAATGTCCGATTTTTTTTTTAAAAAAACGATTTTTTTCCTCAGTTTAGGCCGATACGTATTCTTGTACATATTTTTGGTAAAAAAAATCGCAATAAGCGTATATTGATCGGTTTGCGCAAAAGTTCTAGCGTCTACAAAATAGGGGATAGATTTATTGCATATTTTTTTTTTTTTTTTTTACTAGTAATGGCGGCGATCTGCGATTTTTTTTTTTCGTGACTGCGACATTGCGGCGGACACTTCGGACACTTTTGACACATTTTTGGAACCATTCACATTTACACAGCGATCGTTGCTATAAAATTGCATTGATTACTGTGTAAATGTGACTGGCAGGGAAGGGGTTAACACTAGGGGGGCGCTGTAGGGGTTAATGTGTTCCCTAATAGGAGTGATTCTAACTGTGGGGGGAGGGGACTCAAGGGGAGGAGACCGATCGGTGTTCCTCCGTACTGGGATCACATGATCGGTCTCCTCCTCGCTGACAGGACGTGGAGCTGTGTGTTTACACACACAGCTCCACGGTCCCGCAGAGTCCCGTTGTTTTAACGGGCAATCGCGGGTGCCCGGCGGACATCGCGGCCGCCGGGCACTCGCACCGGGCCCCGAGCGACGCCGCGGGCGCGCGCGTGCCCCCCAGGCGGCCGGGAATGGGAGGACGTCATACGACGCCCACCCAGGATGGGAGATCCACCTTGTGGGCGTCATATGACTATGGGCGGGGAGGGAAGTGGTTAAGGCAACATCCGACCGTGTGTGTACGCTCCATCGGACAAACGTTTTCGGTTTTCATCGGACAAAAAAATCGCTCTGCAAACAGACAAACTTTTCAGCAACAAAAGTCCGATGGAGCAAAGTCCGATCGTGTGTACAGAAAACCATCGGACCTAAAGCGGTGCTCCACCCTAAAGTGGAACTTCCACTCATCGGAACCCTCCCTCCCCCCTCCGGTGCCACAATTGGCACCTCTCAGGGGGGAGGGGGGTGCAGATACCTGTATAATACAGGTATCTGCACCCACTTCCGGGTGTAGATAGCCGCAGATTCTGCAGCTATTACGCCACTTCCTGTCCCCACCCCCGCTGTCTGCTGGGAAACACACGGGTCCCAGAGACAGCAGGGACTATCCGTATTACGCATGCGCATTAGGGAACCGGGAAGTGAAGCCGCACTTCCTGATTCCCATACCGAAGATGGTGGTGGCAGCACACGAGAGCCGATCGACAGTTCAGCTTCGGGGGCCGACATCGCGGGCGCGCTGGACAGGTCAGTGTCCATATTTAAAAAAAAAAAAAAAAAAAAAATCGGGGGAACTCCCGCTTTAAGACCAAAGTACAAACACGCATGCTCAGAACCAATGCAAAAGATCAGACAACAATACAGAAGTTGACCAAAGGGTGGCGGTAAAGAGCAGAAAAACCAAGTCATTTGGTGAAAGTTGGATGAAAAAAGTCCTGCCGTGTGTATGCAATACAAGTTCACGGCCAACGCCCTTTGGACAGAAATCCACAGAAAAGTTTATTTAAAGTCCGATCGTGTGTACAAGGCTTATGACTGGCATCCCTGGTGGTCTAGGGTGGCATACCTGGTGCTGGGCATCCCTGGTGGTCTGGTGGCATCCCTGGTGGTCCAGTGTGGGCATCCTCGGGGGGCTGCGCTGATAATCGATCAGCACAGACCCCCCCTGTCAGAGCAGCAGCCGTCTTGTAAAACAACCCATTTAGTTTAAAATAGAAATGAAAGGCAAAACATTTGTGTATAGATATAAAAAAAAACTTTATAAATACCCCCCCCCCCCCTCTTTTTATGTGATCAGAATGTTTTCTGCTGTATAAGAGCTTGGGGAGAATAACAGCAGTGCACTGAGCTTCCCAGTGAATGGCTGTGGGGAGGGGTGGGGGGCGTGTGGACGGGTCTAATCATAGAAGGAGTGTACACTGAATTCCCAGCATAGCTGGAGAACTGACCACTTTGTGCTCTCCTGCTTAGTGTGGTCAATTTTCAAAGGGAAAGCAGAGGGCCTGGCAGGAACACAGGGAAATTCACACAAAGGAAGCGAGAGAACAGGATACTTTTTTTATACAGCAGGCACATACATTATGTTGTCAAAAGTATTGGGACACTTGCTTTTGCAGGCACAGGCATCCCAGTCTTAGCCCCCGTACACACGGTCGGAAATTCCGACCACAAAATCCATCTGATTTTTTCCGACGGATTTTGTCCGACACTGGTGCTGCATACACACGGTCGGACAAAGTTGTCGGAAAATCCGATCATTCTGAACGTGGTGACGTTCGTTGCGTACGACGGAACTTCGTAGAGGCTAGTAGCCAATAGCTTTGGTCTCGTCATGTGATCTGAGCATGCGTGGCACTTTGTCCGTCGGAACTCTCTACACGCGATCGGAAAAAGTTTTTGTTGTCGGAAAATTTGAGAGCAGGATCTCAAATTTTTTCCGACGGAAAAAGTCCGATGGAGCCCACACACGGGCGGATTTTCCAACAACATGGTCCGATCGGACATTTTCCGTCGGAATTTCCGATCGTGTGTACGGGGCATTAGTCCGTAGACATGTGCAATTCGTTTCGTTTTTTTTTTTCGTTTTTCGTTTTTTTTTTTTTTTTTTTTTCGTTTTTTTTTTCGTTTCGTTCGTTTTCGTACGAATGAACGAATCGTTCGAATCGTACGAATCCTAATAACGAATCATACGAATCCGATTAACAAATCATTTGAATCGAACGAATCCGAAAAAAAAAACAACGAAAATCCGAAAAAAAACGAATTAGAAACAACGAATGTACTAATGAAGAAAATCCGAAAAACGAAAACGAACGAAAAAATTCGTACATTCGTAACTTGTTTTTTTTGTTGAATTGGTAATTTTCCGTGTCCCTTACAATGGCGCTTCTAAACGTGCTTCGAATGGATTGAACAAAAAAATTCGGACATTCGTAACTTTTTTTTTTCGATTCGTAATTTTCCGTGTCTCTTACAATGGCGCTGCTTAACGTGCTTCGAATGGATTGAACAAAAAAAAAATTTGTACATTCGTAACTTTTTTTTTTTCGATTCGTAACTTTTTTTTTTTTTTTTTTCGATTTGTAATTTCCGTATCTCTATTGAACAAAAAAATTTGTACATTCGTAACTTTTTTTTTTCGATTCGTAACTTTCCGTGTCCCTTACAATGGCGCTGCTAAACGTGCTTCGAATGGATTGAACAAAAAAATTCGTACATTCGTAACTTTTTTTTCGATTCGTAACTTTTTTTTTTTTCGATTCGTAAATTATTAAAATGTAATAATAGCATACACATTACATAAAATTATGAATTATGCTCCGGTTACGAATCTACGAATGTTACGAATGTACGAATAAATACGAATGCGTCCGAAAATTAAACTAACGAAAAAACAAATCAACGAAAAAAATAACTCTTACGAATGTACGAATCGTTACGAATCAACGGAAACGAAAAAAAACGAAACGAAAAAAAACGATTTTTTTTCGGAAACGAAAAAAACGAAACGAAAATAAACGAATTTTTTTGTTGTGCACATGTCTATTAGTCCGTAGGGTTCAGTATTGAGTTGGCCCACCATTTGCAGCTATAACAGCTTCAACTCTTCTGGGAAGGCCGTCCACAAGGTTTAGGAGTGTAAAAATTGTGTTTTTGCTTGCACATGATTGGATGATGGAAGTCAGCAGAGCTTCTGCTCATTTACTAAGCTCTGGAGCAACTGCACTTGCAGAGGCCGACTACACTTTGCAAAGGGCGCAGCCTACTTGCCTTTAGTAAATCAACCCCCCCCCCCCCCCCATACTGTCTTTCATTTCATGTTATGTTGCTAGTTTTATTAGTTTGTTCTTTATTGCTTTATCCAATTTATTTTGTTCCCTCACCCTCATTCATTTTCTTTTTTTTTTTTCCCCCACAGATAGCCAGATTTGGATTTAATAGAGTGGCTTCAGCAGAGATCCCATCTTATAGCTTCCCAGAGTCTGGAAGGATGGTGCGAAGTTATGAAATGTCTATGCCATCAAACAGGGTAAGACTCATTTCATCTTAAAATTGAAAGTTTGCAATTCCTGGGTGAGCAAAGAGCTGTACACAAGGTTTGTACACGAGGTGTATGGACGGCACAGGGTCCTGTCCATTTGTAGGGGGCTGTCTGGGGACATAAGAACCTTATAAAACCATACGGCATACAAAGACATTGTAGACATAGTCAGGTTGAAAAAAAAAAAAAAGACACAAGTCCATCTAGTTCAACCTATAAAAGGGAAAAAAAATATATGTAGCGGTCATAACCCCTCGGGGCGACCTTACATTTTCTGGGATTACCAATTACCTCCTCGTAGCTCGTCGTTCGTTGTCTAGGGGTTCCCAGGGTTAGTACCCAGTAACTTCAGAGCTGACACACAAAAGTCATTTTGAGGATTTTTATTCTGCAGGGGTAACATCCAACAATAACACAGTCTCAGGTGGGAATAGAGGGTACAGGTGATAAAACTCAGGCACCTTGAACTGCTGACATCAATTGAATGTCTCTAGTTAGCCCAGAGAGTAGCCACTCACAACTGGGCGCTTCACTGCTGGATAAACCTCTAACCATAGATTTAGCAGCCAACATGTGATCCGGAAAGTTTGCACAGTCTCTGCCACAGACTAGATTGTAACTGAAGATAAGTAGGAACCTTTCCCACAGTACCCGGATCTCTCAGCCTTCTTGGTGATACTGTGTGAAGTGTGGATTCTCTAGTGTCCATACAACTTCAGCTCCCAGGCTCTTACCGAGCAGCCAGCTTCTTGGCCCTCCTCCGAAGAGTCCTCCCCTGGTCACTTGTACGAGTTGCCGTGTCCCTCCAATACCGAGAGCACACCGGGACACCTCCGAATCCTCCTTCAGTTACTGGGCCTCGACCTAGCCAGTTCCGAGGCTCGGGAACGGACGGATCCCCACCCCAGACCATGAGGGCCTCTGGGGCTGGTCAGGGTGACCATGTTTGCGGGGAAGACACTCCTGGGTCCGGGACCCCTCTCGGGGCCGGCCCGGACCGGAACCAGGAATCAAAGCATCTTAAATACCCCTTCCCAGACTACACAGCGGGGCCAGACGCGCCCACCGATTGGCTCCGAGAAAGATGGGTACCCAACACGTCCAACCAGGCTTGGTTCTCAGCCTGTCATGGGTACCTCACTGCACCTATGACCAGGCAGAACTCCAGTACAGCCCAGCCAAACTGGTGCCAAAGTAAATTAACCCCCAGAACTCTGTTGCAGTTCTGGAAAAACTAAATTTACATTTAATAAAGTGTGGGCGCTACATATATATCATACAATCCCATATACACAATCCTATACCCAAAGCATGATCCAATTTGCTCCAACAGAGGAATTTTTTTCTTTCTGATCCCCCGAGAGGCAATCGGATATTCCCCGGATCAACTTTACCTATAAATGTCAGTACCCAGTTATATTCTGTACATTTAGGAAAGAATCCAGGACTTTCTTAAAGCAATCTACTGAGCTGGCCAGAACCACCTCTGGAGGAAGTCTATTCCACATTTTCACAGCTCTAATGCCGCGTACACACGATCGGAATTTCGGCCAGCAAAAGACTAATGGGAGCTTTTCATCTGAAAATTTGACCGTGTGTAGGCTCCATCTGACTTTTGCTGGCGGAATTTCGGCCAGCAAAAGATTGAGAGCAGGTTCTCAATTTTTCAGACCGAAAAAGTTTCTATCGGAAATTCCATTCGTGTGTATGCAATTCCGACGCGCAACATTCCGACGCAGGCTTGGAAACAATTCGAAGCATGGTCGGAAGCATTAAACTTCCTTTTTATAGTGCCGGCATACTTGTTGCACATCGCTGCGTTGTTGACCGTCAGAATTTGGTGTGACAGTGTGTATGCAAGACAGCTTGAGCTGAATTCCATCGGAATTCTGTCGAAAAAAACCTACGGACTTAATTTCCGACGGCAAAACCGGTCGTGTGTACGGGGCATTACTGTGAAGAAACCTTTCTGGATTTGGAGATTACATCTCTTTTCCTCCAAATCTAAAGACCTTAAAGTGAATAAGGCCCCTTTCACACTGGGTCGGTGAGCCGCGGTGACGGTAAAGCAGCGCTATATTTAGCGCTGCTTTACCGTCGTTTTTACCGCGGTTTTCGGCCGCTCGCGGTGCGGTTTTACCCCCCCGCGAGCGGCCGAAAAAGGGTTAAACACCCCCCGCAGAGCGCCGCCGTAGCGGCGCTTTGCGGCGGTATTGCCGCGGTTTTACCGCGGTCTCCCATTCTTTTCAATGGGAAGGAGCGGTATAGGAGCGGTGAACACACCGCTCCTATCCCGCTCCAAAGATGCTGCTAGCAGGACTTTTTGTGTCATCCTGCTAGCGCACTGCTCCAGTGTGAAAGCCCGCCGGCTTTCACACTGGAGTTAAAGGGGCCGGATTTTTTCATGCGGTGAACAGGCGCTATTTTTAGCGCTGCACCGCATGAAAAACGCCCCGGTGTGAAAGGGGCCTTACTCAACACCAAGTTCACTATATGGACCCCTTATGTATTTATACATGTTGATCATATCCCACCTTATTCTCCTCTTCTCAAGAGTGAATACATTTTGTTCCTCTAATCTTTCCTCATAGCTGAGCTCCTCCATGCCTCTTATCAGTTTGGTTGCCCTTCTCTGCGCTTTCTACAGTTCCCCGATATACTTTTTGTGAACTGGAGCCCAAAACGATTGTGCTCTTCCACCCTTGTGGTAACAGTTGTGAGAAGACCCTTTTCTCATTTCGGAAATGCTCCCTTTTAATTTTTCCTGGTGACCATTGGGACAGAATATGATGGCAAACCTAAAAATTCATGGCTATTGGTTCAGTGACCACTGTCCAGTTCTGACCATACACAGGTCAAATTTTGGCTGATACCTGATACCACAATTTATACCGTGGATGGCGCTGTTGGCACCAGCCAGCTTGACAAGCTTTGATCTGAAAAATCTAAGGAGCTGGGCAGAAAATTCCGAGCCAAGCAGATGCAGTCACTGGTCAGGTATCCTGTCAGAATACAATAGCCAGCATGGGTGGGGTATCTCCCATTCATGCTGTTTAGCTGAATGGGGGGAATCTACTGATTTCTCTTATGTCCCCCAATGCATGGGCGTCCGCAGAAATTTTTTCAGGGGGGGGCATCATTTCAAGGTCAGCCATGCTCTGACCCTTTTCGACAATGTCGTTATCACGGTCAGAGACTGCAGACGTAGCGCAAGAGACTGTCAAAGACTGCACACATGGCACAAGAGACTGTCAGAGACTGCATACATGGTTCAAGAGACTGCGGACATGGCACAAGAGATGACCAGAGACTGTATACATGGCGCAAGAGACTGTCAGTGACTGCATACATGGCTCAAGAGACTATAAGAGACTGTGGACATGGCACAAGAGACCCTAAGAGACTGCATACATGTGGGGGGTGACAGAGAGAGATAGGGGGTGACAGAAACAGACATGGGGGTGACAGAAAGAGACAGGGGGGATGACAGAGAGACACAGAGGGGGGGTTGACAGATAGAAAGGGGGTGACAGAGAGAGGGGGTGACAGAAAGAGACAGAGGGGGTGGCAGAGAGAGACATAGGGGGGGGTGACAGAGAGAGAGGAGTGTGACAGAGAGAGACAGAGGGGTTTGGTGACAGAGAGAGGGGGGTGAAAAAGACAGAGGGGTGACAACGAGAGAGAGGGGGTGGCAGAGAGGGGTGATGGGGGGTCAGAGAGAGGGACCCCCCTAGCCCTTTCTGCAGTCCCTCAAGTGCCCCTATGTCCCAGTGGTGCCAGCTTCTCCTCCTCTCTCTCCCTCTGGGTGCACTGCAGGGGGATTGGTTCTAGCACATTCTCCCCTTCCATCTGGGGTCTGGGACTCCCTGTGTGCCCCCCCCCCCCCCACATCGCTGCTGGTTCCCTCCTCTCTTGCTGGCAGCTGCTGTAGTCGCACAGGGGAGTGTTTTAGGATAGAAAGTGGGGGAAGGTGCCAGTAAATATGTAATTTGCTGGCCCCTTCATTTCCTGAATGAACGCAGTGAGTTAACGGTACAAATCACTCCTGTGTCCATTCCGCAGGCTTTTCCGCAGACAAATGTTGGATAGCTCGGCTTTCTAATTTCCCGCAGACAAATGTATGTTGTCAAATTTTCCGATCGTGTGTACACAAGTCCGTCGGACAAAAGTCCAAAGTACAAACACGCATGCTCGGAAGCAAGGACAAGCCAGAAGTCGGTCTTGTAAACTAGCGTTCATAATGGAGAATTGACATTCGTGACGCGGAAAATTATGAAATCTGGAAATGCAGCGCACAATTCTCTTCTTTAATGGGATAATAATGAAGCTGCTTTGCTGGTGATACTAATGGAGTTATTGCAAACAAATGTTCAAAAGGCTTTTTTTTTCTAGTGATATCAAGAATAATATTATTATGCTTTTTTTTTTTTTTTTAATTTGTGCAAGTTACCACAACACCATTATCCCGTAGTTTATAAGATCAAAGATACAACTATGTTGGTGTCCCTTGTCAATTTTACATTGTATTTTTTAAATGTAACTGCCGACTTTTATTGTGCATTAAAAAAAGAAAACAAATAAAATTAGACATGATATCCGCCAATAGAACTTAACCAAAAAGTGAATTCTATGCATCCAAAATATAGAAAATATACCAAATCAAATCATTATTATTCAACCAAAAAATAATGTCAAAGCAATAACTCCAAGGCCAAAAATAAATAACATAGTTACATAGTTAGGCCCCTTTCACACTTGTGCGACTTCAAAGTCACCCGATTTTGCCGCGATTTCAAGGAATGCCTGTGTAAGTGGCATCAAAATCGGACCAAAGTAGTGCAGGGACTACTTTGAAGTCGGAATGACTTGAGGTCGTACTAATATGAATGGCTGTCATTGGAAATCCTGGGGAACGACTTGTTATGCTACTTTGTAGTCCCAAATCGTGGGACAAGTCGTATAAGTGTGAAAGGGGACATAGTAAGGTTGAATGAAGACACCAGTCCATCCTGAGTGAGTGTGGGTCCATGTCTACAATTGTCCCTATCCCTGTACATTGCACATCGGTTCCTACCCTCAAGGAGCCCACAATCCAAGGTCCCCATGCATGTACTGGGGCCAATTTTGGACAGAAGCCAATTAACCTACCAGCATGTCTTTGGAGTGTGGGAGGAAACCGGAGTACCCGGAGGAAACCTACGCAGGCACAGGGAGAACATGCAAACTCCAGGCAGGTAGTGTCCTGGTTGGGATTTGAACCAGCGACCCTTTTTACTGCTAGGCGAGAGCGCTAACCACTACACCACTGTGCCTCCCAAATAACACATTATCTCCTCTGATTCCGCAACATGGCTGGTTGATGAACGGCCGTTCAGAAACAAACTGAAAAGCGCGAAATGAAAAGTGCGATATGAAAAGCGCGGAATGAAAAGCGCAAATCAACAATCACCAAACTTCTACTAACACGAAATTAGCAGAAGGAGCCCAAAGGGTGCCGCTAAAGAGCTGAAAAAAACACGTAGTGCGTCACTACGTTTGTATTTGTTGGCCGACAATTCCTTGCCGTTTGTATGCAAGACAAGTTTGGGCCAACGCCCTTCGGACAAAAGTCCACGGTTTTGTTGGCCAACAATCCGATCGCGTGTGCGAGGCTTTTTTATTTTATTTGTATACTGATCTGTTTTTGCAGAAGACTTCTTATACTGGTATTTATTTTAATACTTAATAAAATGTTTCTCTTTTTACAGACCGGAAGCTATACTATTAGGACTTAGAACAATCCAAAACCTTCGGCCAAATCGGATACTCCGGGAGAAATCGGAATGTTTGAACTTTATCCGGGGACACGTGCAATAAGACACGGTTATACTGTCCATGCCACGGCTCCGCGGGGATCACCGATAATGAAGTCATGTTGTGGATCTGTTTACAATACGGCTATCCCTGCTCTGACTCCGGCACACCGGACATATTTATTAAGCAGAAATTGAACTTTTCTTCTCAGGTCACTCCTTGTAGCGGAAATAGACTCACGTGTATTAGTACAGATGGACTCTGCCTATTGCCACATCACATTCCAATTGAAATCCAGGGCACTGCTACTAACAGCTTAAGTAAAGAAACCCATGCAATGCGCAGTCACCTCTCTTTCACTCTCCAGAAATGCTGAACTGGGAGAGAAAGCACGCTGCGCATGCGTGGTTACAGGAGAGTGTTCTTTATGAGTTTTCAAAGCCGCGCACGCTTGGTATGTCCTGCCATCTACAGGACAAAGGAGGGGAGGACAATGAAATGAGCATCTTAAAAATGTGAGGCTGGGTTCGCATACAGGAAAACCTTGGATTGCGAGCATAAATTGTTCCAGAAACATGCTTGTAATCCAAAGCACTTGTATATCAAAGCGAATTTCCCCATAAGAAATAATGGAAACTCAAATGATTCGTTCCACAACCATTTATTCATAAATCCTTCAGTTTATAGTCCATATAAAAAAGATTATAACAATGTGATGGGTTGTGTAACCATAAGGCCACTTTCCCACTGAGGCGCTTCTAAACTGCCAGTAAAAACACTGAGCGCTTTTTGAAGAGCTTTTCAGGCGCTTTTGAAGAGCTTTCCATTCATTTCAATGGGGAGGGGAGTTTTTCACAGCCCTGCCAGCACACTGCCCCAGTGTGAAAGCGTTCATTGATTTTAATGGAAATAAGTTTTCGTGAGCTTTTTAGGCGCTGTTTTTAGCGTGAAAGCGCCTAAAAGCGCCTCAGTGTGAAAGTGGTCTAAAATGTCCATCCAAAAATGGCCGCCTCCACAAGGGGGGATTAGAAGCAAAATCCAGCAGGAGCTCCAGAGTATAAAAGAGAAGAGAGGCGCCTCTAAGTGTAGCAAGATGTTGCTAAATGTTGTACCTTCATTAAATGTAACATATTGCTACACTTAGAGGCGCCTCTCTTCTCTTTTATACTCAGTTGTGACGTGACGCTACTCGTATATCAAGACATCGCTTGTTTATCAAGTCAAAATTTATTAAAAAATGTTGCTTGCCTTGAAAAATGCTCTTAAACCAAGTTACTCTCAAACCAAGGTTTTACTGTATATGCAAATTGGATGGGTCTTTACCCGCATCTGATTGGACAGCTTTTAATAGAGCCGGTTCACACAAGTGCGGGGCGGCCGTGGTGCGGCTTTAAAAATGGGTCCCGTGTGTTTTTGGGTTCTGGATCAGGTGCGATTTCAGGTTATAATTTGCACCTGAATCGCACCTGAACCGGTAAAACAGAAGTGCACTGGACTGCCGCACTGAAACCGCCGCCGCACATGTGCGAACCCAGACATAACATTCTATTACAATATAGAGCTCTGCATATTAATGCACTGAGGACGCTGAGGACGTTATAAGCTTTTGCATAGCTCCCAACAGTCCCTGATTTCGAGGGACTGTCCCTGAGTATGAGCAATGTCCCTCTTTCCTCCTCATTTGTCCCTCATTTTGGGTCTGATCTATATAAATGTATATAAAATTCACTTTTTATCTATCAAAAAGTGTTTCCCAGCTCTAAACCTTTCACCTGATTTCTAAATTGCTGCATTTGTAAATTCCAAAAGCCAATATAAAGGACTAGCAGTGCTAATAAAGCCCTTGTGGGTTTAATCAATCTTGTTTTTTTTTTTGTACAATTCTCCTTTAAGGGGGTGTGGCAAGGGGGTGTGTCCTATGCCTGCATGCTTTTGCTGATAGGTGTCCCTCCTTCCCATCTCAAAAAGTTGGGAGGCGTGGCTTTTGGCAATGGTCATTGAAGGTGACCTGACCCTTTAAACAAGGAACATTATTTATTATTATGTATCCAGTTATAACGAATACCGCAATCTAATGGAATGTGCTGCAGTTATAGGCGCAGCTCATTGCAGCACGCTGACTACAAACCTCCATAATGAACCTGTTAATTAGCAAATGAGTTCTAATTTATTTTTTACAAGATGATTTTATTTTTTATGATTCATAATACGCATCTGTTTGAAATTGTGTGAACATGTCAGGTCATGGCACCTGCTATTTATGCTGATTAATCTTATTTATAGCGATATTAATAAAGAAGTGTCATGGTAGATCTGCGGTTGTCATTATTAAGAAGGTGTTTTTGGAGCGCTATTGTGGGAAATAATGTAACTAAACCGGGTTTCTTTCACCATTTTATTATCACAGGCTGGAGCAAAAATGATACAAAAAGGGAATGCATTCATCAGAAGCACACATCTATGACAGCTTGTTGATGTCTTATTGACATTGCTGTCACACATAAGGTTAGGTTCACACAATATCCCAGATCAGAGGCGGCTCTCTAATTAGGCAAATTAGGCGGTCGCCTAAGGCCTCGCACTCACAGGGGCCTCACAGCCTCCTAATTTGCCTGTGCTCAATCACTGATTCTCTCCCCCCCCTCTTTATCTCACCCTCTTTTCTGTGTGCTTGTATTTTTTTTCCTATTACGGGCGTGAGTTGGGCCTCATGTGTAAGTTTCGCCTAAGGCCTCAGAAAGTCTAGAGCCGCCCCTGTCCCAGATAGAAAGGAATTTTGCTGAAAGTTTGAAAATGACTTGCTAAGCTCTTGCTGGACTTGTCGGGCTTCACAAATTTGTTGCACAATAGCAGCAAGTCCACATTGCATGACTCCAGATCAACGGTCTTTGCAAGCAGTCTGCAAGTCTGCCGCAAGTTCTGGTTCAGTTCTGTTGTGCAATATAGTCCTCCCACCACAGGGGGTCACTGTGGCTGAATTTTCATCCTGCAGACTTGCACAGCTCTAGCTGTAGACTCACCGCTGCAACTTTGCTACAAATTGGAAAAGGATCAACTAGAACTTGTGCTTCAAGTGCTGTGCAAGTGTACAGCTTGCCAGTGAAAATGTGCAGCAAGTTAACAGACTTACAATTCAACACTGCCGCAAATGTGTGGCAAGTTATCCTTGCCATCTGGGAAGTGTGGGACTCTATGTAATCGCATGCTTTCCCTCACCTTCATTAAAAATACAATGCTGTTAGCAGCAGTGGGTGGCAGTGGTATTTTTTTTTGGGGGGGGGGGGGGCACCAAACAGTGCACCCCTGGTTAGGTCACCCCCCCCCCCCCCCCGGTCGGTCATTTACCTGGCCATAACACTTACCTTGGGCTTCCCTCTGGGCAAACGCCTTCCCCTTCATCTCCTCTCCTCGTGTCTCCTCCCTCCTCCTCCCAGCGGCCAACCTAGCATCTCCTTGGGTTTCCCTCCTGGCTACGGATGGGTGGCCAGCTAGCTTCCCCTGTGTCTCTTCTCCTCGTGTCTCCTCCCCCCTCCTCCTGGCGGCCAGCGTAGCTTCTCCTTTTGGCCAATTAGAAAACAGGTCTCAGGCTTCCTGATTGGCCAGGAGGAGAATTAGTGTGACAATAGCAAGCTTCCCCATGTCTCCTCTCCACACAGCTCTTCCCTCCTCCTCCTGGCGGCCAACCTAGCTTCTCCTCGGGTTTCCCTCCGGGCGACGGATGGGCGGCCAGCTAGCTTCCCCTGTGTCTCTTCTCCTCGTGTCTCCTCCCCCTCCTCCTGGCGGCCAGCGTAGCTTCTCCTTTTTGGCCAATTAGAAAACAGGTCTCAGGCTTCCTGATTGGCCAGGAGGAGAATTAGTGTGACAATAGCAAGCTTCCCCATGTCTCCTCTCCTCACAGCTCTTCCCTCCTCCTCCTGGCGGCCAACCTAGCTTCTCCTCGGGTTTCCCTCCGGGCGACGGATGGGCGGCCAGCTAGCTTCCCCTGTGTCTCTTCTCCTCGTGTCTCCTCCCCCTCCTCCTGGCGGCCAGCGTAGCTTCTCCTTTTTGGCCAATTAGAAAACAGGTCTCAGGCTTCCTGATTGGCATTTCCCGGCTGGCAGCTGCATATACACACCCTGATTATGATTGGTGGTGTGCAGTGCCAGCTTCCTGGCGGGTTCGATCCGAACACGCCCGAGCCCATCACTACTTTCTTTGCAAACATTCTGCAAGTCTGCTGCAAGTTCTGGTTCAGTTATGTTGTGCAATAATACAAACAAATGGCCACTGCCCCCCACCTATAACTGGCCTTTGCACCAAGGAGCACATGGAAGGGCAACACATACAAAACAAAACCAAAGAAACTCCCAGCTCAACTTACCAACCAGCCTGCAACTAACTGAATTACCCTGTCTAACAGTATGCAACAGGGGTTTAGTTTGCACATGTAGCACTGACCCCCTAAGGAGCTCCTGATAACTGTTTTGGGTCTGCACTCTGCCTCTCAACCCCAGATAATGGCTCAAACCCCTTGGCACAACTGTGTAGTAATGTTAGTGTAAGACCCAATGGTAAAGTGCCACTCAATAATAACACAGTATATTGTATATTTACCATCACTCCACCAGCTATGGCATCAGATAGAATCTCACACCAATTGTAATTTAACCACATAAACGGTTTACTGAGAGAGATTGGTTCAATACATTAAACACAGCGGTAACCTCAATACAAAGAATGAAATAATAACAATAAAAGTGTAGGTGAAATCCAGAACTCAATAGTCACTTGAGAAGCATATGCAGACAGGCAGAGGGTAGCTTATGCTCAATACGATAAATCACTTACACTGAACATCTTCCTACCACTACGTCAGGGCACATACACAATAGAATGGCAATGCAATATCAGGCACAATACAGCAGTGTAATACAGTACCAATATTTATGTCATATACTCAATGGCTCCCCCTAGGTTGTAATGTAGTTCTAATAATGTATGATGAGGTAATAATACTTTATAGAAATAGTAACAGTCTCTTATCCTCTTCTTTCTTCAGCTAGTTTATTAAACTGCAGTATTTGTAATCCAGGGAACAAGTGATTAGCAAGTTATAGTGGAATAAATATGAAGGTAACTGTGTGCTGGGTTATATAAGGCACCTGTAGAACTTCTTCCTTACTGAAGGATGTAACACGACATTAACCATGTAGTGCAGAGAAATCAGGCTCTGAGGTCTCACTGCACAAAGTCTATGAACAAGTGAAGGCGCTTCTGTGGGACTACAGGTCTCACCAGCCTTCTGGAACTAGTTTATACAGCAACAAGGTATTATATCAATCTGGGCAAGTGCCCGCTCACCACACAAGGCCCAGATGCTTGTACCGTTCCGCTTCTGATATCTCAGTCCTGCTCCTGGCTGGCGCCGTCACCCCGCGCTGCTCTTTCAGAGGTCCGGTCACTGTGATGCAGGAAAGGTTAAGAAGTCTTGGGCTCTCTGGTCCATCCACACGCTGATCCAACACGCTGTGTTCCGGAACTCCTAAGAGGCCACGCGACTCCGCTCCATGCCTCACAGGCCACAGTCCATCGGTCACACGCCCACAGCTCCCTGCAGGCAGGCTTTGAATGGTGTCCCAAGAGGCCAGAAACCTGCCACGCCCCCTGCCATGTCTCTTTTATATCCTTACCCAGCAGGCTGTTCTTTGACTTGGGTTTGTAGGTAAGTGCACTGGGCATCATGGGTAGGTAGTTTCCAGACCGAGTTACACATATAATTCACTCCCTTATTCACTACATCCCCCACAATGCATTGAAGCGTGGCTATTGCTAAAGCCAAACAAAATCTTAACATCACATAACAAAGAGAGAGTACACTAGAGGGAGCCAAACTCTGTTCAAAGAATATCACATTATTACTATGGTAAGTTAAGAGGCAAAAATCCCTGCGCTACATACACATTTGCAAATATATGCATAAGCTACAGAGCCCCATCAAGGCACCCCTAGTATTTTCTGTAGTCCTAACTCTGAATTTTGAGAACCTCCACAGTGGAAGCACATTATAATAGATATAGGTATAGGCAGACGGCAAGTGGGCCTGGAGGGAGCCCACCCCTCCTTAAAGGTACAGGGGCACAATGGACACCCAGCATATAGCACCATGGCAGCAAAGGTGTCCAGTGCGTCCCCTCACCAGTATTTCAACAGTACAAACAAATGGCCACTGCCCTCACCTATAACTGGGCATTGAAACAAGGAGCACATGGAAGGGCAACGCATGCAAAACAAAACCAAAGAAATGTACAGCTCAACTTACCGACCACTGCCAGCCTGCAATCAACCAAAGTATCCTATGTGGTGCTATAGTGATCCCACCACAAGGGGTCACTGTGGCTGAATTTTCATGCTGTAGATATGTAGAGCTCTTGCTGTAGACTCACCACTGCAACTTTTGTCTTGCTGGAGACTTGCCACGCAAATTTGCTACAAATTGGAAAATGGTCAACTAGGACTTGTGCTTCAGGTGCTCTGCAAGTATACAACTTGCCAGTAAAAATGTGCAGCGAGTCAACAAGACTTACAATTCAACACTGCCACAAATTGGTGCCAATTTATCTTTGCTATCTGGGTTCCCAGCATTTTCCAAAGGTACGGGAGTGCATTGAAATGAATGGGTTGCTGTGCCTGCACAAACCACTGGGAAACCGGCATAGTGTGAACCTAGCCTGAGACCATCCCTTCGTTCACCATTAACATTCATGCAATATGGTAACTTTTATGCAAATTAACTGCTTGTCAACATTTTAAGCCTTTGTGACATACAAAATACATGCATTTATCATGTGGCTTTCTATATATCCCATGAGGCACTTACAGACAGGATTGTCGCTGGTGTATATATGCCACCTCGATTTCTCACCCACACGTGGTGAAGGGCTCCAGGGCTCCAGGGTTTGTGCCTGCTTGTTTATGTCAAACTTTGTTGTTTTCTCAGGCCCTAATAAGTCTGGTTCTGTTTTCTGGAAGCTTTGTAGAAATGTGGGTGGGATGAAGCTTCAAGTCCTAGATCGTATCTGGTAGTCAGTCCTCACATAACTGTAGCAACCCTATGACAATTATATTGCACTCGTTCCCATGAAGCACACCCCCTCTCACTCCATTACATACTTTTTCTTTCCCCTTCTTTTTTCCCCTTTCAATTCATACTCTACCTATATCTTTTTCCCCTCCTCTCTCTCTTCTCCCTATATTCTCTCTCTTTTTCCACTTTCTTTCCCATCATGGTGGTGGTTGACGATTTCCTGCCTCCAACTCCCTCTGAGCTCATGTCGCATGTAATGATACCAAAAAATATCATTTTTTATTTACTGTATGTTTTTTCTTTTTATTCTTAGAAAATATAGAAAGCTCCTGAAGAAGCGTTACATGACGCGTAACATGTAGGGCAACTATAAACAAGCTTTTATATGACTTAATTGCTTTCATATGGTCTCTAACTACTTATTTGATGTCACATTTTTACAATGAAATTTGAATAATTGCATTTGAATTCAGTGACTATATCTGAACCATATTGATGCTATCTGAGCATAATTGTCCATCAGCCTGTAATTGTTTCTATATTTCAGATTGCCAAAGATCTGTCTAAGATTTTTGAATAAACTGTGTACTTATGTTTTTGATAAAAAACTTTTATTTAGATTGTACGCCTAAAAAGTCCATCATTTTTCAACACCAGTTAGTTGATTTTTATTGTTAACATTCCTCACAGTTGTCCATGGGTCTTATAATATCCGAGGTGACTTCTTCTAGAGGCTCTCTATCTCTCTCACTCAATCTCTGAGCCTGTCCCCCTTACAATTTGATGCTCAAATTTGGGCAGCAGGTTAAAGAGACAGACACATTAGTAAACAATATGGAGGAGCTTGTAATACAACTCATAGTGGTGTAGCGCTACCCCTGCAGGAACCACTGGTAATTTTGGGTCATCTGCTCTCTTTAGCCCTAGGCGAAGGCCTCATCCTGACTGACAACACCAGAATGCCTTGTTTGGAAACTCCCAGCAGGTTTACAAAGATTGCACACACTACCTCTTAAATACAGTAAGCAGACTGTATTGGCATAAATATATATTACAATATAACAAAGCAGACTGGTACATTATTATTATAATTATTATTATACTGTTTTTTTGGCAGCACTTCACAATAGTAGGGCAGACAGTGCAATTCCAATACAATTCAATACAGGAGGAATCAGAGGGCCCTGCTCCTTAGAGCTTACAATCTAGGAGGGAGGGTCAAGTGAAACAAAGGGTAATAACTGTGGGGGATGAGCTCAAGAAGAAGATAAAAGAAAAAAATAGAAAAGTTTTCAGGGATTGCCTAAAAGTAGATAGATTTGGAGACAGTCTGACAGATTGGGGTAGGGAATTCCAGAGGATAAGCGAGGCTCACGAAAAGTCCTGGAGGCAAATATGTGTGGAGGGGATGAGGGAGCTAGAGAGCAGGAGGTCTTGGGAGGAACGAAGAGGATGATTTGGTTGGTATTTTGGGACTAGGTTAGTGATGTAGCTGGGGGCTGAGTTGTGGATGGCTTTGTAAGTTATTGTTAGTATTTTTTATTTAATTTGTTGGGTGAGTGGCAAACAATGGATGGATTGGCAGAGAGGAGTAGCAGACGCTGAGCGGTTTGTAAAGTGGATGAGTCTGGCAGCAGCATTCATGATGGACTGAAGGAGGGATAGCCTATTTAAAGGTAAGCCAATGAGGAGGGAGTTGCAGTAGTCGAGGCGAGAGATGACCAGGGAGTGAATCAGGAGCTTGGTGGTTTCATTGTTTAGAAAGGGACGTTAGCGTCAATGCACATAAACACCAAAAAAACTAATACAATGCAATAAACAGAGGTGCCTCTTAGGGTCAACTATACTGCAGTACTAAGAGCATAAGCAGTAGCTTTCTGAATGAAATGTTTCTCCTCAAATGACTGAGAAGGGTTATAAAGGGATAAAACAGGCTAAGTCACCTGAGGGCTCTCAGACCAAGGGGCTAGGCTTAGGCCTTGAAAATGCAAACTCAATTACAACAACATCGTGACAACCGCTCTGTTACCCATGAGGAGACACTTCACTCACTTGGTCTTTTACTTACGGCCGCGAGTGACGTCACGCAGCGCCGGCTGGTCCATGCTTGTGTTTCACAGCAAACACAGCCTGACATGAGGAGGAAGCGGAGTCCGCTCTATTAACATCTCATACCCACATCACTCACTTTTGGGAGCCAACCCATTCATCCAGGCCAGGAGAGGAGGTATCAATCTTGCTGTACATGCAATTTTTTTTATCCATGTTTGTGAGTAAAATCCTTTTTACTTGAATTTCCATTGTTTGGTATTAAACAATATTACACTAGGGCAGCTTTGCGCTCTCTTTTCTTTGTACATTTTTCAATTACAACAACCCAGTTCTGCTCTCAGGTAAATGTGGTGACTTGGATAGTCTTTATAGTGAGCTTCTGCTGGCAATGTTGGGGCCCTTTAAATGTTGGCACGCAGAAAGGTGAAGATGACTCAAAGGGGTGGCGTTCAATGGCGGTCTGGTGTAAAGTTTGACCTAGTAGGTAGGAAGGCTCCTTGGTGCAGCCAGGCAGAAAATTAAGCATGTTTAAAGGGGAAGTTGGGGGTATAAAGTTTAAAATATGAGATAGAAAGGGAGGGGGGTAGATGAAGAGTGAAGCAGAGTCCGCATTCTGGGAAAATTGAATGGCTTAGGGTCCTGTATTTGGCTTTGATGGCTGTCGCCTGATGATAAATACAGCAGCAGACGTGATGGGTCTCTTATAGCAAAGTGCCTGTGGATGGGAGTGATTCGTTGTCAGATTTAGGCTGAAGGCAAGGGTTAAAAGTTAGTTATAACTATGATGTAGGTCAGAGACCCTCTCACTGGATCCCTCTACAACAGTCCTCAAATAACAGCAATTGGTTTGTATGGTGGAACCCCCTTAACAGCGACACAGCAGTGGCAGTAGATACGATGGCTATTTGAACAGCGATTCTGGTTGGTAGAAGCTTGCATTCCAATCAACTCGTGGTCTCAGCGTCCAGCACAGCAGTCCGCTCTCTATCTCTGGCACTGCACAGCTTGGTACAGTTCGGCCTGGCACAGCTTGGCTTGACACGGTACAGCAATGCTCGAAACAGCACGAGTCTCTCACTCCATCCCAGTTGGCACATTTCCCCAACTACCCCGGCTCCTTCCCTGGCTTTTATTTTTTATCATTCCTGCTACCTCCAGGTGCTTATGGGCCTGGTAGTTGCAGCCCCAGGACAGCTGTAGATAGGATCCTCCTTCAAGACTACATTTCCTAGGCTGCCCCTGGCAATTGTATTCCATCTAGTTAGACAAACTAGTTGACACTGCCATCTTGTGGACAAATAAAGTTCTGCAAATCAGTAACAATGCCCAGTGTTTAAATGGCAAAGGCTAATCAGCAAGAGACAAACCGTCTAACCACCCAGCAGATACGACAGCTGACTGAAACTCGCCTTGCCTCCTTTAAGGTAAAGCAGAATCTACAGACCCTGTGAGATAAAAAGATGGTGGCTTAGGGGTGCTACTATTTTTTTGATGACCAGTACCAATACTTTTTTTTTTTAGTACTCGTCAATACCAAAAAACAATACCTACCGCAACTGTTTTGTTTACATTTCAGCTGTCAGCAATGGTACAAAGCACTGAAAAGTTTTTTACAAATTAAATAAAACATTTTTTTTAAATGTGCAAATCTATGTTAAAGGTGTAAAAATATTAACAAACAAAGCAAACAAAAAAAAAAAAGTTTTAATTATTTATAGTTTATAAATTGAAGTGAGCAAAAAAAAAAAATCAGCAGTAAAATAATAATTAAATGGAGAAGGAGAACAAAGATTTAAAGCTGATTAAAGTAAATTAAGGGTTAAAAAGAGGAACATTTAACCACTTCACGCAAATCGCCGCCTGTACGTCGGTATTTTGGCGCTAAATACTGCCATAACCCTAGTATTTTCAGGAACGCCGTGTGTTTTTCTTTAAGATAAAAGTGGTCTCTGCGGCGGATTTGCCACAAGGTCACATTTATTGGTGGTGGGAAAGCGCACCTCCTGCTGCGTTCCGGTCATCTCCGACACTTACCAGAGCCGTCGGTAGCGACGGAGACGATCACGTCCCCTGCTTGGATGCCGAGTGAGGTAAAGATGGCCCCCGCTCAGCTCCAAACAGGGCCGATCCTAGGGTCACAGACGCCTGGGTGCAGAAATATTTCTGGCGCCCCCACGTGGGCGTGGTCATCTTACCAACTCCTCCCCTTTACAAATGTTTCTATGACAACGACTTCAACACAGAGATGTTCCCGTAAGAAGTCTTCGTTACCCTGGGATCCTCCCATGATCTTTTACCAATAAAGAAAATACAGGAAGAGCGTACACTAATGAGACCTGGAGGGGAGTCTCTCTGATGCACACAGAGAGGGCTTCTGTTAGAGAGTCTATTAGAAAGAGCCCCCAGACATAGTACAGGAGATGGTCAGAGACTGTAGACATGATACTAGAGACGGTCAGAGACTGCAATCATAGTACAGGAGACGGTCAGGCTGCACACAATACAAGAGATGGTCAGAGACTGCAGACATGTTACAAGAGATGGTCAGAGACTGCAGACATGTTACAAGAGATGGTAGTAAATAATGGCTGATCGGCCCTCTCACCTGACCCAGCGATACAGCAACAACGGTTCCTCTGATCAGGAGTCAGCTCACTCTGAATTGCCCGTGGCGACTCCGCTGGGTAGAGCCCAGATCTGTATTCCTGCAATGACTCCATTCCTTCCTCCACCAGGGATGGTGCCAGGCTGTGTGGCTTTCTCTCTCTGATGGTGTTCTCTCAGCACTGCCCTCTCCCTCTGGAGTCCTGGGTGCCCTTCCCTGAAAGCTTTCCCGGGCTCCTGGCTTTCTCTCTCCCATTCAGCTGAGCATGCTGTGTGGGCTGCAGTTTCTGTGTTACAGTGGGGCTGCCAGTCCTTGGGACCACATGTCCCACAATCCTTTTCTTTGCTCCTTTGTTTTTTCTTCCCTGCCTGTTATAAAGGCGGGGGAAGAAACATAGTGCGCCGCTCATTAGTACAGCATCGCACGAGGAGGTGAGGGAGAGGGGAAATAAGAGCCCGTAGCTGCAGTGGCATCACTAGGGTTGGTGTTACCTGGTGCAGGAAAACATGGTATCACCCCCTCCACCAACTATAGTCGTCCCTCAGTACAGACCCCACTCCATTAAGTATAGACCCCCCCTCCGTCAGTGCAGACCCTTCACTAAGTATAAACACCTCCCTCAGGACAGACCCCCCCCCCATCAGTATAGACCCCCAGGACAAAACACCCCCCTTTATCAGTATAGACCCCCCCTCAGGACAAACCTCCCCCCCCTACATTAGTACAAACCCCCCAGAACAAACCACCCCCCCTCCATTAGTACAGACCCCCAGAACAAACCGCCCCTCCATTAGTACAGATCCCCCAGGACAAACCACCCCCTCCATTAGTATAGACCCCCCAGGACAAACCCCCCCCCCCCACATTAGTACAGACCCCCCCCCCACATTAGTATAGCCCCCCCAGTACAAACCCCCCCATTAGTATAGACCCCCCAGGACAAACCCCCCCCTACATTAGTATAAACCCCCCAGGACAAACCAGCCCGCCACCCACATTAGTATAGACCCCCAGGACAAACCACCCCCCCACATTAGTATAGACCCCCTCAGGACAAACCACCCCCCCACATTAGTATAGACCCCCAGGATGAACCCCCCACATTAGTATAGACCCCCCCAGGACAAACCACCCCCCCACATTAGTATAGACCCCCCAGGACAAACCACCCCCCCCCCCACATTAGTATAGACCCCCTCAGGACAAACCATGCCCCCACATTAGTATAGACCCCCCAGGACGAACCCCCCACATTAGTATAGACCCCCCCAGGACGAACCACTCCCCACATTAGTATAGACCCCCCAGGACAAACCAGCCCCCATACATTAGTATAGACCCTCCCCAGGACAACCCCCCCTACATTAATATAGACCCCCCCAGGACAAACCACCCCTACATTAATATAGACCCCCCAGGACAAACCACCCCCCACATTGGAATAGACCCCCCCAGGACAAACCACCCCCCCACATTAGTATAGACCCCCCAGGACAAACCCCCCCATATTAGTATAGACCCCCCCAGGACAAACCCCCCACATTAGTAGACCCCCTAGGACGAACCCCCCCCCCCCCCACATTAGTATAGACCCCCCAGGACAAACCACCCCCCCACATTAGTATAGACCCCCCCAGGACAAACCCACCCCCCCACATTAGTATAGACCCCCCAGGACAACCCCCCCCACATTAGTATAGACCCCCCAGGACAACCCCCCCCCCCCCACATTAGTATAGACCCCCCAGGACAACCCCCCCCCACATTAGTATAGACCCCCCCAGGACAAACCACCCCCCCACATTAGTATAGACCCCCCAGGACAAACCCCCCCACCCCACATTGGTATAGACCCCCCCCAGGACGAACCACCCCCCACATTAGTATAGACCCCCCAGGACAAACCCCCCCACATTAGTAGACCCCCTAGGACAAACCCCCCCACATTAGTAGACCCCCCAGGACAAACCACCCCCCCACATTAGTATAGACCCCCCCAGGACAACCCCCCACATTAGTATAGACCCCCCAGGACAACCCCCCCCCACATTAGTATAGACCCCCCTCAGGACAACCCCCCCCCCCACATTAGTATAGACCCCCCTAGACAAACCACCCCCCCCACATTGGTATAGACCCCCCCTAGACAAACCACCCCCCACCACTAGGCTAATTAAAACCACCCGGGCGGCAGCTGGAGAGGACAGTGTGCAGCCGCGCCGCCCGGGTGGAGAACAGAGCGTGTGTGATGCTTGTGCTGGTGGGCAGAAGGCGGAAGTTAAAAACCGGACTCCTCCTGTGTTTAACTTCCGCCTCCCGCCCACCAGCACCAGCATCACACACGCTCTGTTCTAAACAAGTCGGGCTCGGCCACGGAGCGCCCCCCCCCCCCCCGTGGCGTCACTCCGCGGCTGTGACAGGCGGAGAGAGCCGCGCCGCCTACGGACAAGGAGAGGAGGAGGGAGCAGAGCACTCTGGCGCTCCAGCGCCCCCACCTCTGTGGCGCCTGGGTGCACTGCACCCCGTGCACCCCGGGATGGATCGTCCCTGGCTCCAAAGCATTGGCTCTTAACAGCTTGCTGCCCGCCCACTGTCAAATGACGGCGGGGTGGTGCGGCTCTTGTTCTGGGCAGCTGGGGGCGCGCATCGCGGCGATCGTAGCCGCACCATGTTGCTAGGACATGGTGAAACCCCCGATCTGTGTAAAGAGCCGTGTCCGCGGCTCTTTAACCATGTGATCGGCTGTGTCCAATCACAGCCGGTCACATGTAAAGACGGAGATGCCGGTAATCGACTCTCCTCGCCTCACACTGACAGAGTGTGAGAAGAGGAGAGCCGATCAGCGGCATCTCCTCACAGGGGACAGCTAAGGAAGTAATCAGGGCACTGATCATCAGTGCCCTGATTACAATATATAAATAAAGTGTAAAAATACAGTGCCCACCAATGCCAGCATACAGTGCTCACCAATGCCAGTGATCAGAGCCCACCAGTGGCATCAATCAGTGCCCACACTGCCCACAAGTGCCACAAATCAGTGCCCATTAGCCATGCCAGTCAGTGCTGGCAATTAGTGCCGCCTATCAGTGCTGCCCATCAATGCCCATCACTGCTGTCCATCAATGCCCATCAGTGTCACCCATCAGTGCCGCCCATCAATGCCCATCTGTACCGCCTATCCATGCCGCCTATCCATGCCCACCAGTGCCACCTATTAGTGCCCGCCAGTGCCGCCTATCAGTGCCCACCAGTGCTGCCTATCAGTGCCCACCAGTGCCACCTAACAGTGCCCATCAGTGCCACCTTTCAGTGCTCATCAGTGCTACCTATCAGTGCCCATAAGTGCGGCATATTAGTGACTCATCAGTGCCACCTCATCAGTGCCCATAAGTGCTGCCTCATCATCAGTGCCGCCCCATCAGTGCCCACCAGTTCACCCTATCAGTGGCTATTGGTGGTGCCTCATCAGCGCACATTAGTGAAGGCGAAAAATTACTTAGTTACAAAATTTACTGACAGAAAAAAAGTAAAAAAACTTTTTTTTTTCAAAATTTTTGGTCTTTTTTTTTATTGTAAAAAAAAATAAATAAATCAGCAGTGATTAAATACCACCAAAAGAAAGCTCTATTTATGTGAAGAAAGTGATAAAAAATTTGTTTGAGTACACTGTAGCATGACCGCGTAATTGTCATTCAAAGTGCGATAGCGCTGAAAGCTGAAAAATGGCCTGGGCAGGAAGTTCGTGCCTGGTAGGCAAGTGGTTAAAGGGAATTATTTTTTTTTTTAAATTACATTTAATTTTTTTTTTTTTTTATTATTGCATTTTAGTGTAAATTTTGTGTCTTTTTGACCCCAGATCTCACATTTAAGAGGCCCTGTCATGCTTTTTTTCTATTACAAGGGATGTTTACATTCCTTGTAAGAGGACTAAAAGTGACCCAAATTTTTTTTAAAAGGACAGTGTAAAAATAAAAAAATAAAAGGTAAAATAAATAAGAAAAAAAAAAAGATTTTTTAAAGCCCCCTGTCCCGCCGATCTCGTGCGTAGAAGCAAACGCATACTTAAGTCGGACCCACATATGAAAACGGTGTTCAAACCACACATGTGAGGTATCGCCGCGATCGTTCAAGCAAGAGCAATAATTCTAGACATAGACCTCTTCTGTGACTCAATTCAGTGTAGAAATTTGGAGGAAAAGAGGAACAAGAAGATGGGGTGTAGGTTGTTAGGATTGGAGGGATCCAGTGAGGGCTTTTTAAGTATGGGGGGGTGACTAGTGCATGTTTAAGGCCCCTTTCACACTGGGGCGGTTTGCAGGCGCTATTGCACTAATGATAGCGCCTGCAAACCGACCCGAAACAGCTGTTGCTGTGTCTTCAGTGTGAACGCCTGAGGGCTTTCACACTGAAGCGGTGCGCTTGCAGGACGCTGAAAAATGTCCTGCAAGCCGCATATTTGGTGCGCTGTAGGAGCGGTATATTTACCGCTCCTATAGCGCCCCTTCCCAGTGAAAACAATGGGGCAACGCTCTGAACCTGCAGTATTAAACCTTTTTCGGCCGCTCGGGGGGGTAAAACCGCCCCGCTAGCGGCCGAAATGCGCCGCTAAAACGACGGTAAAGTGGCGCTAAATATAGCGCCGCTTTACTGCCAGCGCCCCCAACGCCCCAGTGTGAAACCAGCCTTAGAGAGTTGGGGAAGATGCCAGAAGAGAGGGAGAGACTGAAGATGTGAGATAGAGAGGATGAAGGATAGAGCCAGAGGGTGACCATAGCATTAGCAAGGGAACAGGGTCCAGGGGGCAGGTAGTTAGGTGGGTGTTCGAAAAAACTTTAGAAACCTTGTCTATAGTAGTGGGGTTGAATGAGGGAAGTAATGAGTATACTTGTGGACATACAGTGTTAAGTGGGGGAGATATCAATCTTCAGAGGCGTAACTTGAAGCTTGCGGGCCCCAAAGTTGACCTGGGGCTCCCCCACTACCACCCACTGCTTCCACCGCACACTTAGATACTTTAAGTGGCTAAAGAATTATTTCAGATCTTTAGTTACATATTGAGAGGGTAATTCAAAGATTTTGGAGAACCTGTCCACATTGTGAATACCTATGGAGTTAATTGATAAAAAAATATTCAATATAGTGCCACTAGATGGGAGTAAAGTAACAACAATAAATAACAATTTAAACACAGCTCTACATACAAAGTAACAAATAAACTGGATACAAATACATCATATAAAATAGAATTATTGAAAGCTTACTGTATTAGTATAGTAACCCTTTCACAACTAATGCGGCGTACACACGGTCGGAATTTCCGATGGAAACAGTCCGATGGGAGCTTTTCATCGGATTTTCCGACCGTGTGTATGCCCAACGGTCTTTTTCTGTTGGAATTTCCGACGGACTTTGAATTGAGAACCTGTTCTCAATTTTTCCGACGGAAAACCTTTCTATCGGATTTTCCGATCGTGTGTATGCAATTCCGACACGCAAAATTCCGACGCATGCTCGGAAACAATTCGACGCATGCTCGGAAGCATTAAACTTCCCTTTTATAGTGCTGTCGAACGTGTTTTATGCCGCTGTGTTATTGACCGTCGGAATTTGGTGTGACCGTGTGTAGGCAACACAGCTTGAGCGGAATTCCTTTGGAATTCCGTCGGAAAAAACGTCAGAGTTTTTTCCGACAAGAATTCCGATCGTGTGTACGCGGCATAAGCCTATTTCTGACATCTGTTGCTTACAAGTTCAAATACGTATTATTTGATAGAAAATTACTTAGAACCCCTAAAGTTTTTTATAAATATATATATTTTAGCAGAATATAGAGAATAAAATTGTGATCATTGCAAAATTTTATATCTCACTGTATTTGCGCAGCGGTCTTTCTTTTTGGGAAAAAACACACTTTCATGAATTAAAAAAAAAAACTAAATAGTAAAGTCAGCCCAATTTTTTTGCATAATGTGAAAGATGATGTTACGCCGAGTAAATAGATACCTAACATGTCACGCTTTGAAATTGCGCACACTCATGGAATGGCGACAAACTACGGTACCTAAAAATATTCATAGGTGGCGATTTAAAAAAAAAAATAACAGTTACCACGTTAGAGTTACAGAGAAGGTCTAGTGCTAGAATTATTGCTCTCGCTCTGACGATCGCGGCGATATCTCTCATGTGTGATTTGAACACTGTTTACATATGCGGGCGTGACTTACATGTGCGTTTTCTTTGCTGCGTGAGCTCGTGGGGACGGGGGCACTTTAAATTTTTTTTTTCTTATGGTGGTGTCCCGCGATCGGGTCACAGAGCTGAAGAATGGGGAGAGGCAAGTGTAAACAAACCTCTCCCCGTGCTTCCTAGTGAGACTGTCACTGATCGTCTGTTCCCTGTCATTAGGGAAAGACGATCAGTGATGTTGAACGCCAAGCCACGCCCCCTACAGTAAAAAAACACACACAGGACACACTTAACCCCTCCCCGCCCCCTAGTGGTTAACCCCTTCACTGCCAGTGTCATTTACACAGGAATCAGTGCATTTAAATAGCACTGATTGCTGTATAAATGACAATGGTCCCAAAAATGTGTCAAAACTGTCCGATGTGTCCGCCATAATGTCGCAGTCACAAAAAAAATCGCTGATCGCCGCCATTACTAAAAAAAAAATATGAATAAAAATGCTATAAAACTATCCCCTATTTTGAAAAACGCTATAACTTTTGCGCAAACCAATCTCAAAAACCAAAAATATGTAGAAGAATACGTATCGGCCTAAACTGAGGAAAAAAAACGTTTTTTTTATATATTTTTTGGGGATATTTATTACAGCAAAAGTAAAAAATATTGCATTTTTTTCAAAATTGTCGCTCTATTTTTGTTTAATGCGCAAAAAATAAAAACCACAGGGGCGATCAAATACCACCAAAAGAAAGCTCTATTTGTGGGGAAAAAGGACGCAAATTTTGTTTGGGAGCCACGTCGCACGACCGCGCAATTGTCAGTTAAAGCAACGCAGTGCCGAATCGCAAAAAAGGACCTGGTCCTTTGGCTGCAAATTGGTCCGGGGCTGAAGTGGTTAAAAAAAAAATGATCACTTTTATTGCTGTCACAAGGAATGTAAACACCCCTTGTGACAGTAATAGGTGGTGACAGCTACTCTTTATGGAGGGATCGGGGGTCTAAAAGACCCCAAATCCCTCTTTTGCAAAAAAAAAAAAAAAAACGTTGCGTTTACACTAAGGAGACTGGATCAAAACCATTTCCAGCTTCCTTCCAGTTTCACTCTAGCCGGCGGAAGTGCCGGATCATGGATCAGGTCTCCCGGTGGGACGGGAGGCCTGGGAAGAGCAGCGGAAGGCGGCAGGAGGGAGGGGACTTCCTCCAGGATAACAGCCGAGCAGCTTTTTTTTCTCTGTCCTCTAGGAGGTATTTCCACCCGTGGAGGTAGTCTGTGTCTGTGTTTTTTGTCCATAAATATAGCCATTATTCCTGTGAATAGGGAATTTTGGCTTTTCTACATCGTGATGGGCATTTTGATGCTTATTTTTACGCCCCATTGATATGTGTATTTTTTATTATCACAATTTCTTTATTTTCCATCAAATATGGCCCCTTGTTTTACTGTCCCATGTAACATACTTCGGGGATTTAGTAGTAATACGGCCTGGATAACACCGTGTGATTTATACGCCTATTTTTCAACTTGGTCGTCCACCATTTTTGATAACATCATGGAAGATGGGATGTTGTACGACCTTGAGGCGGCATCACGCTAGGGTTTTCCTTAGTTGTGACGCATTTCTACACAACATTTATCCTTTACTTAAACCACTTCATTACCGAGCCTATTTCTGAGATTTGGTGTTTACAAGTTAAAAACATTTTTTTTGCTAGAAAATTACTTAGAACCCCCTAACATTATATATATATAATGTAAAGCTATATATAATGTAAAGCTGTATGTAAAAATTTTGTAACGCTGTACGTACTAAATGGATTTTTTTTTGATCTATCATAGAGAGTGATACAATATCCCTGACGAAGAATGTATTAATAATAACTATTGAAACGCGTTGGATAAACCGCTCTTTTCCGTCACCACCAGTTGTCCTGGAGGTCCCTGGATCTCAAAGCGGACAGTATCACTCTTTTCAAATCATTTAAGGTTTTTAACATTTAGACGCATGTATTGGATTTTTCTATGAACTTTTCTATGGATTGTTAATATATATATATAATATTTAGCAAATAATTTTTTTTTTTAATATATGGACTTTTGTTGCCTTAAAAATCCCACAATCAGAGGTTTTTCTTACTTCTTATCCATGTAAGGGATGATGGCAACTACATACCCAATGACACGAGTTATTCCTCTTTAAATCCCTAAAGAGCCGACCGCCCGCTCTAAAAGAACGGTACCAGGATGCAGGCGTATAACCCCTGAAAGCTGAGGCCACATATGTGCATACACTCGACAGGAAGGAGTTTTAATATAGAGAAAAATATAAACACAGGAATAATAGTAATCTCACTCATATAATATAAAATTATATCCAATGAATAAACAGTATATATATAGATCTACAGTATCTACAGTACACCCCTCACATTTTTGTAAATCTTTTCTTCCATCTTTTCATGTGACAACACTGAAGAAATGACACTTGTCTACAATGTAAAGTAGTAGTGTACAGCTTGTATAACAGTGTAAATTTGCCGTCCCCTCAAAATAACACAACACACAGCCATTAATGTCTAAACCGCTGGCAACAAAAGTCAGTACACCCCTAAGTGAAAATGTCCAAATTGGGCCCAAAGTGTCAATATTTTGTGTGGTCGCCATTATTTTCCAGCACTGCCTTAACCCTCTTGGGCATGGAGTTCACCAGAGCTTCACAGGTTGGCACTGGAGTCCTCTTCCCCTCCCCCATGATGACATCACAGAGCTGGTGGATGTTAGAGACCTTGCGCTCCTCCACCTTCCGTTTGAGGATGCCCCACAGATGATCAATAGGTTTTAGGTCTGGAGACATGCTTGGCCAGTCCATCACCTTTACCCTCAGCTTCTTTAGCAAGGTAGTGGTTGTCTTGGAGGTGTGTTTGGGGTGGTTATCATGTTGGAATACTGCCCTGCGGCCCAGTCTCTGAAGGGAGGAGATCATGCTCTGTTTCAGTATGTCACAGTACATGTTGGCATTCATGGTTCCCTCAATGATCTGTAGCTCCCCAGTGCCGGCAGCACTCATGCAGCCTCAGACCATGACACTCCCACCACCATGCTTGACTGTAGACAAGACACACTTGTCTTTGTCCTCCTCTCCTGGTTGCCCCCACACACGCTTGTCACCATCTGACACCAAATATGTTTATCTTGGTCTCATCAGACCACAGGACATGGTTCCAGTAATCCAGGTCCTTAGTCTGCTTGTCTTCAGCAAACTGTTTGCAGACTTTCTTGTGCATCATCTTTAGAAGAGGCTTCCTTCTGGGACGACAGCCATGCAGACCAATTTGATGCAGTGTGCGGCGTATGGTCTGAGCACTGACAGGCTGACCCCCCCCCCCTACAACCTCTGCAGCAATGCTGGCAGCACTCGTACATCTATTTCCCAAAGACAACCTCTGTATATGATGCTGAACACGTGACCTCAACTTCTTTGGTATACCATGGCGAGTCCTGTTCTGGGTGGAACCTGTCCTGTTAAACCGCTGTATGGTCTTTGCCTCCGTGCTTCAGCTCAGTTTCAGGGTCTTGGCCATCTTCTTATAGCCTCGGCCATCTTTATGTAGAGCAACAATTCTTTTTTTCAGATCCTCAGAGAGTTCTTTGCCATGAGGTGCCATGTTGAACTTCCAGTGACCAGTATGAGAGAGTGAGAGCGATAACACCAAGTTTAACACACCTGCTCCCCATTCACACCTGAGACCTTGTAACATTAACGAGTCACATGACATCGGGGAGGGAAAAATGGCTACTAACACCATCCACTGCCCTGCTGTCAAAGTCTACTGCCCTACTGACACGTCCACTGCTCAACTGACATTATCCTCTGCCCTACTGACATTGCCCATGCTTTATATACATACATGTGTGTTTGAGCTTTGGGGTGCACACCCATGCCCTGCAGTACTGCCTTCATTGCACTCTCCTTTATTTATTAGTGTCACTTGTGTTTTGTTTTCTCATGTAGAATTTGTTGTTCTACTTGGTCTAAGTCTTCATTAAATAAAACTGGAAGCAATTATGATAAGGTAAGCAACATTCCTTTACATAATTCATAGGTGTTCTACATTCTTATCTAGATTCTTAGAAAAAAAAAAAATCCTTAGGCATCAGAAAATGTCAGGATCTGTATTGTCATCTGTCATGGAGATCAAAGGTTTTGTGTTAGACTTATATGTGGTTTCATTTAAGGAAACACCTTTTACTTGGCACCCAATAGGGTGTATGTCCCGGAATCTATGTTCTCCGTACTCGGTATAGAATCAATCAAGGGGTGTCAAAGAATCTGGGACACACTAAAGCCGCGTACACACGATCGGATTTTCCGACGGGAAATGTGTGCTGACAGGCTGTTGGTGTAAAATCCGACCATTTGTACGCTCCATCGGACAATTGTTGTCGGATTTTCCGCGGACAAATGTTGGATGGCAGGCTTTAAAATTTTCCGCGGACAGCGGTCTGTTGTCAGATTTTCCGAGCGTGTGAATAAATGCCGTCGGATAGAAGTCCAAAGTACAAACACGCATGCTTGGAAGCAAGGACGAGCCGGAAGCGGTCGGTCTTGTAAACTAGCGTTCGTAATGGAGAATTAACATTTGTGACGCGGCAAATTATGAAATCTCCAAATGCAGCGCACAATTCTCTTCTTCTTTAATGGGATAATAATGAAGCTGCTTTGCTGGTGATACTGATGGAGTTATTGCAAACAAGTTTTCAAAGGCTTTTTTTTCTAGTGATATCAAGAATAATATTATTATGTTTGTTATTTTTTTTTTTTTATTTGGGCAAGTTACAACAACACCATTACCCTGTAGTTTTTAAAATCAAAGTTACAACTATGTTGGTGTCCCCTGTCAATTTTACATTGTATTTTATAAAAAGTCAAACTGTCATTTGAAGTAAAACACACAGCCAAGTATTATTCTACACAATTTTTTATTGTGCATTAAAAAAAAGAAAAAAAAAAGAAAATTAGACATGCTATCTGCCAATTGAACTTAACCAAAAAGTGCATTCTATGCATCCAAAAATATAGAAAATATAACAAATCAAATCATTATTATTCAACCAAAATAAAATAAAAGCCTCATGCATGTGTCCTGCTTCTTAATATAGGGGGTCACCAATGCCAAGAATTGGTGAAAGCAGGGGTCCGTCATCCGGAGATAATTCCGAAAATCATCCGGATTATTCTCCTGGAGCTCCCGCAGCAAAGGCATATGACATAATTGGTCACTATTATTAAAGCAACCAATTTTTGGTCCAAGAAATCCTCCTCCTCCTGTTCCTGGACTGGACTTGGGTCAAAGCAATAACTCCAAGGCCAATAACAAATAACACGTTATCTCCTCCGATTTCACAACGTGGCTGGTTGACGAACGGCCATTCAGAAACGAACTGAAAAGCACGAAATGAAAAGCGCGAATCAACACTCACCAAACTTCTACTTACATGAAATTAGCAGAAGGAGCCCAAAGGGTGGCACTAAAGAGCTGAAAAACCACATAGTACATCACTACATTCGTATTTGTTGGCCAATAATTCCTTGTCGTTTGTATGCAAGACAAGTTTCTGGCCAACGCCCTTCGGACAAAAGTCTGAGGTTGTATCTGCGGAAAATCCGATCGTGTGAACGACGGCTTTATTGTCAGTAGATTGTCTTGAGGTCTCTACCGGGGGGCATGGGACGGGTTGAACAAGGACCCTTATTGCAGCATCACCAGGGAGGGTGGTTTTAGTAAAAACGGCAGATTTAAAACGATTGAAAACAACTGGTGATTCCAACCACAACCACATCGCAGAAATAGCCTCTGATTGGCTATCACAGTGATCAGTCACTGTGAGCCTGCCCCTGTGTTTATTTCCTCTTAAACAAAAACAAAAAAAATGTTTAATTGGTATCAGTGTCAGTTAGTGTCAGGGTGTTTTAGGCAGGATTAAAAAAAAATGTGCACTATTGTTTCTGGGCTGTACTACGGGTACAAACACCAACTAACATACACATATGTGGTATCGCTGCAATTCGTCATAAGCAGGAGAATTTATTTTGGGGTATTCTTTGGTAGTAAATTATGACAATAGCAAGAAGTAAAAAAAAAAAAAAAAGTATTTTTTTTTTTACTATTTTGGAACAGTTTTCCTTTAATAAAAATAAATAAATCAGGAGATATCCATTACCATTTAGCACCAAAAAAAAGCCCAACTTGTCCTGCAAAAACACGGTACAATCCACCCGGATGCACAAAGTACTTGTGATGATATGTACGGTTTTACTAACACATGTCAAAGTTCCAAAATTGTGCTCAGGAATTTTGATTTGTTTTACCCTTAGGCATGAAGGGGTTAACTTTAATGCCAAAGCTCAAGTCTGATTTATATTCCCTAATTCCTGCTGTGATGGAGTTACCTTCAAAAAAAAGGTGTCAGTCATAGGCTAAGCCTTGTGTGCTGTGTAAAACATGTCATTTAAAGTGGGGTTGCAACCAAAAAACAAAAAGGGGCTTAAAAATCATAAAAAAAATAAAAAAAAAATAATTGGAAAAAAAAAAATTTTTTACTCACCTCTAAATGCCTGTTGCTAGGGGGTCCCTCGAAGTCTGCCACCTTCATAGCCCGGGCTAAAAGTCACTTCCTGTAGGCAACGCACAGTCATCTGGGACATGTCATGTGTCCCAGATGAGTGAGCGTCGAATCACGGCGCACGGCGCCGCTCGCGCATGCGCAGTGGGTGCCCGGCTGTGAAGCCCAGCCGGGTTCCCACATTAAGAATGCCGGCGTCGTGAGCGGAGCGGGGAACGAGGGGGGGGTCTCGTTCCCCCGCATCGCTGGACCCCGGGACAGGTAAGTGTCCGATTATTAAAAGTCAGCAGCTGCAGTATTTGTAGCTGCTGACTTTTAATTTTTTTTTTTTTGCCCGGCCCTCCTCTTTAACTACTGTCCTCAGTGTTGCCCGATTCTTTGTGCTTCTTCAACAACCCCAGCCTGCTTTGAAATCTTTGCCTGGGAGAGACCTTGCTGATGCAGTATAACCTACCTTGTGTCTTGTTGCTGTGCTCAGTCTTTCCATGGTGTATGACCTGTAACATGAAACTTCTTCCACAACCTCACCTTAGTAGCAGAGTTTGGCTGTTCCTCACGCAGTTTTAAGCCTCCAACACAGCTGTTCCTGTTTTAGTTAAAATGTTACTAAACCCAGGACTCTGCATTCAACCTATCTGGTCTCCCACTGTACACAGAACATGGAAATGCAATAGTTTGACCCCCCCCCAACCTCTGCAGCAATGCTGGCAGTACTCATACGTCTATTTCCCAAAGACAACCTCTGGATATGACGCTGAGCATGTGCACTCAACTTCTTTGGTCGACCATGGCGAAGCCTGTTCTGAGTGGAACCTGCCCTGCTAAACCGCTGCATGGTCTTGGCCACCGTGCTGCAGCTCAGTTTCAGGGTCTTGGCAATCTTCTTATATTCTAGACCAGAGATGGCGAACATTGGCACCCCAGATGTTTTGGAACTACATTTCCCATGATGCCGAACTACACTGCAGAGTGCATGAGCATCATGGGAAATGTAGTTCCCAAACATCTGGGGTGCCAAGGTTCCCCATCACTGACCTAGGCCATCTTTATGTAGAGCAACAATTCTTTTTTTCAGATCCTCAGAGAGTTCTTTGCCATGAGGTGACATGTTGAACTTCCAGTGACCAGTATGAGAGAGTGAGAGCGATAACACCAAATTTACCACACCTGCTCCCCATTCACACCTGAGACCTTGTAAAACTAGCGAGTCACATGACACTGGGGGGAAGGAAAATGGCTAATTGGGCCCAATTTGGACATTTTCACTTAGGGGTGTACTCACTTTTGTTACCAGCGGTTTTGAGGGGACAGCAAATTTACAATGTTATACATTGTGTCATTTCCTCAGTGTTGTCACATGAAAAGATAGAAGAAAATATTTATAAAAATGTGAGGGGCGTACTGTAGTTCCCCATCATAAGACCCCCACAACCACCAAGCCAGGGTTGTGGGGAAGAGGCCCTTGTCCTCATCAATGTTGGCCTGGTATGGTTTAGTATGGTTTGGTGGGAAGGGGGTGAGGGATTTGAAACATGTCTGCCCCTCCTACCTTTACTGTTCTGCCAGGCTTCATACTCAGATCAGGACCTTCATCCGTGTCTCCATCCGTAAAGAACCCCAATAAAGGACATCAAAAAGCGGGGAAAATGGCTAATTGGGCCCAATTTGGACATTTTCACTTAGGGGTGTACTGGCTTTTGTTGCCAGCAGTTTAGAAATTAATGGCTGTGTATTGAGTTATTTTGAGGGGATAGCAAATTTACACTGTTATACAAGCTGTACACTCACTACTTTACATTGTAGACAAGTGCCATTTCTTCAGTGTTGTCACATGAAAAGATAGAATAAAATATTTACATAAATGTGAGGGGTGTGCTTACTTTTGTGAGATACTGTGTATATACACAATTTTAATTGTATTTTTTTTACAGAAAAAAAAGCATTAAAAAAGTAACATAAAAGATTAACTCAATATTACAACATTTTTGTACTGTCAGATCACATTTTTTTAAATGTTTTTCATTTTAATTCCTCGCTCGCTAGTCCCCACCCCCTTTCCTGACCGGCCGGGCTGCGTGCTCGGATAAGGGTCTGGTATGGACTTCGGGGGGACTCCCACGCCATTTTTTTCGGCATAGGGCTTCCCCTCTAAATCCATACCAGGCGACGGGGCTAGCAAGGTGTCAACCTCGCCGATGGAGGCGGCGACATTGACTTCCTTCGCTAGTCCCGTCTACCTAGAGTCACGTTCAAAATGAACAGACTTTACTCCGTGTGTGCGCAAGTCCGTTCTTTTTAAAAGTCCGGCGGACCTCCGCCAAAAGTCCGATAGTCTGATTGTGTGTACGTGGCATTACCAGCATCATATAATACAATTAGAGAATAATTCAGATTCAGAATGTCTAAAAGGCAGAAATCCATAATTTTGTAGAAAAATCTATTTTTCTTGTCAAAAGATTTTATTATATGTTTAGAGATTAAACAAGTAAACAAAATAAAGATTATACAATCGAAGTGATGAAGCTCACTCACATATTTCCAAAAAAGTATTGGATACAATATAATGTTAAATGATAAATTATTAAGCCAACAATATTTGATAATTCAGAAATATCTTGAAGATTTTGATATTGAAGGTTAATACAACGTTACATAAGGTCTTAATTAGACATGTGCACAACAAAAAAATTTGTTTATTTTCATTTTGTTTTTTTCGTTTCTGAAAAAAAATAGTTTTTTTTTTTTCGTTTTTTCGTTTTTTCCGTTTCCGTTGATTCGTAGCGATTCGTACATTCGTAAGTCGTCGGTGTTCGTATTCGTAACGATTCGTACATTCGTAAGAGTTATTTTTTTTCGTTGATTCGTTTTTTTGTTAGTTTATTTTCGTTTATTCGAAATTCGGACACATTCGTATTTATTTGTACATTCGTAACATTCGTAGATTCGTAATCGGAGCATAATTCATAATTTTATGTAATGTGTATGCTATTATTACATTTTAATAATTTACGAATCGAAAAAAAAAGTTACGAATTGAAAAAAAAGTTACGAATCGAAAAAATAAGTTACGAATGTACGAATTTTTTCATTCAATCCATTCGAAGCACGTTAAGCAACGCCATTGTAAGAGACACGGAAAATTACGATTCGAAAAAAAAAAGTTACGAATGTACGAATTTTTTCGTTCATTTTCGTTGTTCCTGTTTTCGTTTTTCAGATTTTTTTTCATTCGTACATTCGTTGTTTCTTATTCGTTTTTTTCGGATTTTCGTGGTTTTTCGGATTCGTTCGATTCGAACGATTCGTTAATTGGATTCGTACGATTCAAACAATTCGTTCATTCGTACGAAAACGAACGAACGAAAATAACGAAAAAAAATGAAAAACAAAAAAAAAACGAAACGAATTGCACATGTCTAGTCTTAATATTCTTTATAAATATAAACAACTTGTATATGAGCTTATACGTGAGTATTATTAGAGAGAAGGAGAGGAAGAAGAAGAAGAGAAGAAAAGAGAGCAGAAGGGACAGGAAAGAAGAAGGGTAAAGAAGTCCGCGGGATCTAGTCGAGGGCCACCACCTTTACTGAAAAAAAGGCATTCAAGAACATATTCTCTTATCCAACTACCATGGCAAAAGTACTTGTTTATCAAACACTGGGGACAAGAAATTATTAGGGCTGCGGAAATTAACGATCAATTCCTCGATTAATCGTTAATTCTTTTGATTGATCAAAATTCTTTTGATCGGTACTCACCTCTCCGCCGGCTTCCGGGTCTTCAGGAAGTTCCGTCGGAGATCCGGTGACGTCACGGACATCGACTCCTCCCCCCTCCCCCAAGTGCCTCCGTCTGCTAACGAAGGGAAGGGGGAGGAGTCCGGTGACGTTGAAGTTCTTATTGAATGCAACGCGTACGGGGGAGGAGCTACACATGACATCACCAGCTGCTGCCCTACGGAACTGACACGATTGTCGGCTTTACATGCTGTGTTTTTATCATCTTTATGTGAGTAGTTTGTGTTTGAACACAAAAATGAAATCTTATACTTAAGCGGTGAACACTTAGATCTTTTCTTTCTACCCATGACCTGCGTCCTTGCTGAGATCTAAGGAGACGTGAGAGAAGTTTATGGTCCGTCTTATTCCTTTTGATACCCGCTTGCATGACCACCTGTTTGCACAGGGGTCCATGACATAAGGTGAGAGTGATTAGTTAGACCGGAGGTGGAGGGATTGTCACGCTACTGTGGAAAAAAATGTGCTTACGTCAGTGCTACAGTTTGAATTTAAAACGTATTTGTGTGAACTGTGAAGTTAAGTCATGGATTGTGGAAACTAACTAGTGTCGGGTGATTGTATATAGTGTATACCACATTTACCACTGACTAATGCAGAGTTGCAATGCAAGGAGATCAGCTAAAAGTAGTTGGATCTGTATGTGCGCTATAATTAATCGAAATTAGTCGATTAATCGATTTAAAAAAAAAATCGATTAATCGAACACGAAAATTTTAATCAGTGACAGCCCTAGAAATTATCTATCCAGGGATACCATATTTTTTTCAAACTTGGGCATCATGTTTGTTTCAAGGGCAATCATTTTAGCATGATCCATTGTGAGAAAAATCTATTTTATGCCGAAATCCTATTAGCAGCCAATAAATGAATTCAGTAGTTCACACTCTGGACATTATCTAGTCTTTATAAATAATTTTTTTTTTTTTATTTTTTTTTTTTTTAATGCTCATTTTTTTTTTTACTTTGTATGTATTATAGATAATAAGACATTGTTATTTTTAGGATTGGGGTGTGTATATTTTTTATAATCTTTACAATCCATTGTTAATTAAATTTATCTCTAGAATGACAAGGTTACAAGTGTGTATAATGAGTCATTGAATATGTGATCAACCTGATCAGCAGGGTGTAGAAATAATGTGATAAGCCCAGTACGGTATGTGATAATGGTAATCAATTAGGGCCCATTCACACTGCTGCATTGCGTTATTTCACGTGTTATCACATTCTATACAGGACCAGGGGCGGACTGACCATTCGGCCACTCGGGCACTGCCCGAGGGCCCTGGGCCACTAGGGGGCCCCCTCAGGGTTGCCAGCCTCAGTAAAACCAGGGACAGTATGTAAAAATCTGTGTTTTTTTTACATCTGTTTTTGAAATGTCCCTTACCGACATCCTTTTGGTCTAAAAATCCAGAGATTATAGCTGCCCCACCTCTCCAGTACCTTCTCAGCCAATAGAAACGTGTCTGTGTATACTGTGTGATTGTATACTGTGCGTGTGTATACTGTGTGGCCCCATAATCTCTGATTGCCTGGGGGCCCCATAATCTCCTATTGCCCGGGGGCCCCATGAGTTGTCAGTCCGCCCCTGTACAGGACGGAGACACAAATGGCTTATGTTTCTCCATTGAGCTGCCATTCATCCTGAATGGCACACCAATGTTCTAGGGCAGGGGTCTCCAAACTTTCTAAACAAAGGGCCAGTTTACCGTCCTTTCAAATTTTAGGGGGCCGGACTGTGGCCAGTGGGAGCAGTAAAAGCCTCAACGTCGGTGGGAAAAAAAAAATAACCAATAGAATTTGTTTGGCTTTCCTAAGAGAAATATGGTGGACCTCCTTCTGAAAATGCCAGTTGCCTGGGCGTTATCCAAAGCTGCGAATTGAATACGAGGGTCGCTATCCCTGCAAAGATCAGGGTAGACATAATACAGAGTCAGCAGGGGAATTGAGTTTGCTGATTACAGAGCTATAAGTCTGACTTGGTAAAGGGGGTGGGGGTGTGCCACATATCTGCAGAAAGTCACAATGAGATTATTTGCCAGCGCACCGCGGATCGACAAGTACCCCCCAAATTGTTTTTTTTTATTGAAGCATTAGAGGGGTAGCGGTGATTGTTTCACAGTGTCAACATCCAAATAAACTAATACAAAGAGAGAGGGGTTCTCCTTGGATAGGACTTTAGCGGCACTTGAATAGGAGTCACAATCAATAAAATAGAAGACAGCTCGGGGAGAAGACAGGTCGGGGAGAAGACAGCACAAGGAGAAGACAGCACAAGGAGAAGACAACTCGGGGAGAAGATAGCACCAGGAGAAGACAACTCGGGGAGAAGATAGCACCTGGAGAAGACAACTCGGGGAGAAGATAGCACCAGGAGAAGACAGCTCGGGGAGAAGACAGCTCGGGGAGAAGACAGCACAAGGAGAAGACAGCACAAGGAGAAGACAACTCGGGGAGAAGATAGCACCAGGAGAAGACAACTCGGGGAGAAGATAGCACCTGGAGAAGACAACTCGGGGAGAAGATAGCACCAGGAGAAGACAGCTCGGGGAGAAGATAGCACCAGGAGAAGACAACTCGGGGAGAAGATAGCACCAGGAGAAGACTGCTCGGGGAGAAGACAGCACCTGGAGAAGACAACTCGGGGAGAAGATAGCACCAGGAGAAGACAGCTTGGGGAGAAGATAGCACCAGGAGAAGACAACTCGGGGAGAAGATAGCACCAGGAGAAGACAGCTCGAGGAGAAGATAGCACCAGGAGAAGACAGCTCGGGGAGAAGATAGCACCAGGAGAAGACAACTCGGGGAGAAGATAGCACCAGGAGAAGACAGCTCGGGGAGAAGATAGCACCAGGAGAAGACAGCTCGGGGAGAAGATAGCACCAGGAGAAGACAACTCGGGGAGAAGATAGCACCAGGAGAAGACAGCTCGGGGAGAAGACAGCTCGGGGAGAAGACAGCACCAGGAGAAGACAGCTCGGGGAGAAGACAGCTCGGGGAGAAGACAGCTCGGGAAGAAGACAGCTCGGGGAGAAGACAGCACAAGGAGAAGACAGCACAAGGAGAAGACAACTCGGGGAGAAGATAGCACCAGGAGAAGACAACTCGGGGAGAAGATAGCACCTGGAGAAGACAACTCGGGGAGAAGATAGCACCAGGAGAAGACAGCTCGGGGAGAAGATAGCACCAGGAGAAGACAACTCGGGGAGAAGATAGCACCAGGAGAAGACAGCTCGGGGAGAAGACAGCACCTGGAGAAGACAACTCGGGGAGAAGATAGCACCAGGAGAAGACAGCTCGGGGGGAAGATAGCACCAGGAGAAGACAACTCGGGGAGAAGATAGCACCAGGAGAAGACAGCTCGGGGAGAAGATAGCACCAGGAGAAGACAGCTCGGGGAGAAGATAGCACCAGGAGAAGACAGCTCGGGGAGAAGATAGCACCAGGAGAAGACAACTCGGGGAGAAGATAGCACCAGGAGAAGACAGCTCGGGGAGAAGATAGCACCTGGAGAAGACAACTCGGGGTGAAGATAGCACCAGGAGAAGACAGCTCGGGGAGAAGACAGCACCTGGAGAAGACAACTCGGGGAGAAGATAGCACCAGGAGAAGACAGCTCGGGGAGAAGATAGCACCAGGAGAAGACAGCTCGGGGAGAAGATAGCACCAGGAGAAGACAGCTCGGGGAGAAGACAGCTCAGGGAGAAGACAGCTCAAGGAGAAGACAGCTCAGGGAGAAGACAGCACCTGGAGAAGACAGCACCTGGAGAAGACAGCACAAGGAGAAGACAGCACCTGGAGAAGACAGCTCGGGGAGAAGACAGCTCGGGGAGAAGACAGCTCAAGGAGAAGACAGCTCGGGGAGAAGACAGCTCAAGGAGAAGACAGCTCGGGGAGAAGACAGCACAAGGAGAAGACAGCTCGGGGAGAAGACAGCTCGGGGAGAAGACAGCACAAGGAGAAGACAGCACAAGGAGAAGACAGCTCGGGGAGAAGACAGCACAAGGAGAAGACAGCTCGGGGAGAAGACAGCTCGGGGAGAAGACAGCACAAGGAGAAGACAGCACAAGTAGAAGACAGCTCGGGAAGAAGACAGCACCAGGAGAAGACAGCACAAGGAAGACAGCTCGGGGAGAAGACAGCACAAGGAGAAGACAGCTCGGGGAGAAGACAGCACCTGGAGAAGACAGCTCGGGGAGAAGACAGCACAAGGAGAAGACAGCTCGGGGAGAAGACAGCACCAGGAGAAGACAGCACAAGGAGAAGACAGCACAAGGAGAAGACAGCTCGGGAAGAAGACAGCACCAGGAGAAGACAGCACCAGGAGAAGACAGCTCGGAAAGAAGACAGCACAAGGAGAAGACAGCTCAGGGAGAAGACAGCTCGGGGAGAAGACAGCACAAGGAGAAGACAGCAACAGGAGAAGACAGCTCGGGGAGAAGACAACAACAGGAGAAGACAGCTTGGGGAGAAGACAGCTCCGGGAGAAGACAGCTCCGGGAGAAGACAGCACAAAGAGAAGACAGCTCCGGGAGAAGACAGCACAAGGAGAAGACATCTCCGGGAGAAGACAGCACAAGGAGAAGACAGCACAAGAAGAAGACAGCTCAGGGAGAAGACAGAACAAGAAGAAGACAGCTCAGGGAGAAGACAACTCAGGGAGAAGAAAAAGAAGACAGCACAAGGAGAAAACAGCACAAGAAGAATACAGCTCGGGAAGAAGACAGCACAAGAAGAAGACAGCTCTGGGAGAAGACAGCACAAGGAGAAGACAGCTCCGGGAGAAGATAGCACAAGGAGAAGACAGCACAAGAAGACAGCACAAGGAGACAGCACAAGGAGAAGACAGCACAAGAAGAAGACAGCTCAGGGAGAAGAAAAAGAAGACAGCACAAGGAGAAAACAGCACAAGAAGAAGACAGCTCCGGGAGAAGACAGCACAAGGAGAAGACAGCACAAGAAGAATACAGCTCGGGGAGAAGACAACACAAGAAGACAGCCCAAGGAGAAGACAGCTCGGGGAGAGGACAGCTCAGGGAGAAGACAGCTCGGGAAGAAGACAGCTCGGGGAGAAGACAGCACAAGGAGAAGACAGCTCGGGGAGAAGACAGCTCGGGGAGAAGACAGCTCGGGGAGAAGACAGCTCGGGGAGAAGACAGCTCGGGGAGAAGACAGCTCGGGGAGAAGACAGCTCGGGGAGAAGACAGCTCGGGGAGAAGACAGCACAAGGAGAAGACAGCTCGGGGAGAAGACAGCACAAGGAGAAGACAGCACAAGGAGAAGACAGCTCGGGGAGAAGACAGCACAAGGAGAAGACAGCACAAGGAGAAGACAGCTCGGGGAGAAGACAGCACAAGGAGAAGACAGCTCGGGGAGAAGACAAAGAAAAAGAAAAAGAAAATAAAAAGCAGTTCAAATAGCAAATTAAAAATGTAAAACATTTTTTTGCATTTTTATGTTGAGTATTTTACCATTATACAGTATGTTTGAACAAAAGGTAACAAAAAATTCAAACAAAATATTCCATGGTGTGTCTTTAGTTTTTTTCAGGTATCACTATTTTTTCCCAATTGTCTAAAAAAAGAAAAGAAAATTAAGAAAAAATGCTAAAAAAGATCTTTTATTTAATATAATAAAATAATTAAATATATAATTTTATTATAATATACAGAATCATAATCACCCATAATGTGATATTAAAAAGATCCATACAATAAATAGCCTCAAACTGGTATTTTTTTGTTATTTAACTTTTGCTGTGATTTGAGGTTTCTTAGACAGTAGGTAAATATGGAACTAAACTGACACCCTTAGTACTGGGCCCATGCTTGTCTTACTGCCTCTTTCATTTTTTTCAGGTTACTATTTTTACTTTTTCCCCCTAAAAAAATAAAAAAAAATAAAAAACAAAAACCCCAATAACAAAACGTGCCAAAAAATGTATTTATTTTTATTTATTTTTTACTTTTACAATTATGTTTTTTGTTTTATATGTTCTTTGTCAATAAAGGTCAATTCATGGTGAACAATTTTGTTAATTAAGAAGACTGATCTGAGTCATCTGTGTTTTTAGCTCACCCTCACATTCATAAGCTAAGAATGAATTTCAAATCCCGTGATTAAATTCCTATTCATTGAAATGAAATGAAAAGGTGACCTGGGGACATCGATGACTTACTGATGTTTCCACCTCACCCATAGTATTCAGATGGGTAGCTTTATTAAAGGAATGGAGCCTGATTTTTCACTTTACCTTCACTTCAGATTAAAGTTAAAGCAATATTAACCACTTACCCACTGGGCACTTAAACCCCCTTCCTAACCAGACCAATTTTCAGCATTTGGTGCTCTCACACTTTGCATGACAATTACTCAGTCATGCAACACTGTACCCAAATGATTTTTTTGTCCTTTTTTTCACAAAAATAGAGCTTTCTTTTGGTGATAATCACTGCTGTTTTTTTTTTTGCGCTATAAATCAAAAAAAGACTGAAAATTCGTTAAAAAAAATAAATAATAATCTTTGTTTCTATTAAAATGTATTTCAGAGTATTGGCAGATTATTGGCAGAGTATTGGCACAGTATTGGCAGAGTATTGCACAGTGTTGGCAGAGTATTGCACAGTACTGGCAGAGTATTGCACAGTATTGGCAGAGTATTGCACAGTACTGGCAGAGTATTGCACAGTATTGGCAGAGTATTGCAAAGTACTGGCAGAGTATTGCACAGTGTTGGCAGAGTATTACACAGTGTTGGCAAAGTATTGCACAGTGTTGGCAGAGTATTGCACAGTATTGGCAGAGTATTGCACAGTGTTGGCAGAGTATTGCACAGTATTGGCAGAGTATTGCACAAAATTGGCAGAGTATTGCACAGTAATGCACAGTGTTGGCAGAGTATTGCACAGTGTTGGCAGAGTATTGCACAGTGTTGGCAGAGTATTGCACAGTATTGGCAGAGTATTGCACAGTACTGGCAGAGTATTGCAGAGTGCTGGCAGAGTATTGCACAGTATTGGCAGAGTATTGCACAGTACTGGCAGAGTATTGCACAGTGCTGGCAGAGTATTGCACAGTGCTGGCAGAGTACTGTCATTGAGCAGCGCTGTGGGCACCTCACATCCAGCCCACAGCGCTGCTGCCATCTCTCCCCCTCTCCGCTTCTCCCCTGCACACCTAACATCAGTGCCTGACCTCACAAATGCTCTTCTGGAAGAATGGCCAAACATTCCCATAGACACCCTCCTAAACCTTGTGGACGGCCTTCCCAGAAGAGTTGAAGCTGTTATAGCTGAAAAGGGCGGGCCAACTCAATATTGAACCCTACGGACTAAGACTGAGGTGCCATTAAAGTTAATTTGCGTGTAAAGTCAGGTGTTTAAAATACTTTTGGTAATGTAGTACAGATCACAACAACAGCAAATGAGCAGCAATTGAACAGTGAATAGATTAATAGTTGATTTATTGCCAAACCCTGTAATGACTTCATTAAATAGGGAAATCATGTAATTGTCTCTTATTATGCCCCATCGGTGGCACCCGTCATACCTGTCATTCCTGTACATTGTACTGTGTTGCTCATACAATGCAATGGAATGGGACAGTTAGAAAGGGTAAAAAGCTCACTACGTGCAATGTTTTATCATATTAACATAATATTATTTGAGTGGAATCTATGATAGGTCACCAGACGGGACAACCTCCTTTTATAAAAGAAACCTCACTTACCTGCAACGTTTGTCATTCAACTGTGACTATTGGTAGGTCAACACTGGATATATCCATAGGGAGACAGGTAAGTGGATAATACAAGACCAACATTTCCTTTACTTGTTGGATATTTCTTATACTGTAGTGTATACAACATTTGTGCTATTGACAATACCGTATATATACTCGAGTATAAGCCGAGTTTTTCAGCACATTTTTTTGTGCTGAAAATGCCCCCCTCGGCTTATACTCAAGTCAAGCACTTTTCTGCAGCAGAGAATTACATTTTCCGACCCGAATTTGGAGCCCCGTATCTCGGAGCCACTTAGTTCTAGGAACCCCATCTTTGGATATGTTATAGTTCTAGGTCGACTGGGTTGCCATACCAAATTTGGGGTTCCTAGTAGACATGTGCACACTAGAAAAATTTGTTTAGTTTTGTTTCGTTTCTGTTCGTTTCCGTTGATTCGTAACGATTCGTAATTTCGTAAGTCGTCGGTGTTCGTATTCGGACTCGTTCGTATTTTTATTTTATTTTTTCGTTGATTCGTTTTTCCGTTAGTCTAATTTTCGTTTATTTGAAATTCGTATTTTCGTTATATTTCGTATTCGGACGTATTCGTATTTTCAGAAGAGCTATATTTTCGTTGATTTAAAAAGATTCGTATTTCCGTTAATCTAATCTTCGTTGATTCCAAATTCGTATTTTCTTAGATTTAGTTATATTCGTACTTTCGTAAGATTTATTTATTTGTACTTTCGTAACATTGTTTTTGTAGATTCGTAATCAGAGCATAATTCATAATTTTATGTAATGTGTATGCTATTTATATGTTTAAGAAACAAAGAATTTCTCTCTCAGAAGTCAGAACTTAACTCAAAAATCCACCAAAACACAGAGCCACCGACCCAACCGCACCCTATCTGGACTCTGGATGGAATATTTCAGAATCAGAACTAATATTCGTTCTTTCGAATTCTCGATCAGCAGAATTTTTGTTATTTTGTATTGTCGTAGTTTTGATTTCCTTTTTCCGAATATTCGTAATTTCAATTTTTTTAGTTCATTTTGATTTTTCGTTATTTTTGAATCTTTGTTCGGTATTTTCGTTGTTTCTGTTTTCGTTTTTCGGATTTTCACTCTTTCGTAGTTTCGTTGTTTCTAATTTAATTATTTCGTATTTTTGTTGTTTTTTATATACTTTCTTTTCGATAGTTCGTTATTCGTTAGAATTTTTAGTAAACCGTTCGTTCATTCGTACAATAACGAATGAACGAAAATAACGAATTTGAATGGAAAACGAATTTGTAACTAAAAGAATTGCACATGTCTAGTTCCACTGGGTTTGCACGCCAAATTTGGGATTCCTAGCACCAAGTGACCGTGAGATACAGGGCCCCAAAGTTTGTCTACTGTGTCCATCTGCAGCAATGTCATTTCGGGACCCTTTGGGTCCAGAGACCCCAAATTTTGGCTGCAGCTAGGGGGCATCTAGGAACCCTTAACTACCAAGTTTGACCTATGGCTGCAAATGGGCATTGTTGACCCTCTTTTCCACTTACAGTAGCTGCGCATTTTCTCACCCTGGGCAAGTTTTCCCAGTTTATTGTGGTAAAATTAGGTGCCTCGGCTTATATTCGGGTATATACGGTATTTCATATCTGCTGACCCAGTTATTTCCAACTGCCAAAACTAATTCAAGTTCTTCAACCGCAATCTTGGCAGAACATCTATTTTCTCATACATAATATTACTGCTAAATAGTCTTCAATACATTAATTATCAAGTTTTTTTCTGAGGACAATTAGATGTATGATATCAATTGTGATATCAAGAATAATATTATTATGCTTTTTTTTTTTTTTATATTTGGGCAAGTTACCACAACACCATTATCCTGTAGTTTATAAGATCAAAGATACAACTATGTTGGTATCCCTTGTCAATTTTACATTGTATTCTATAAAACTGCCGACTCCCAAACTGTCATTTGAAGTAAAACACACAGCCAAGTATTATTCTACACAATTTTTTTATTGTGCATAAAAAAAAAAAAAAAAAATTAGACATGCTATCTGCCAATAGAGCTTAACGAAAAAGTGCATTCTATGCATCCAAAAATATAGAAAATATACCAAATCAAATCATTATTATTCAACTAAAAAATGATGTCAAAGCAATAACTCCAAGGCCAAAAATAAATAACACGTTATCTCCTCCGATTCCGCAACATGTCTGGTTGACGAACGGCCGTTCAGAAACGAACTGAAAGGTGCGAAATGAAAAGTGCGAATCAACACTCACCAAACCTCTACTAACACGAAATTAGCAGAAGGAGCCCGAAGGCTAACAACACTGAAGAAATGACACTTGTCTACAATGTAAAGTAGTGAGCGTACAGCTTGTATAACAGTGTAAATTTGCCGTCCCCTCAAAATAACTCAACACACAGCCATTAATGTCGAAACCGCTGGCAACAAAAGTCAGTACACCCCTAAGTAAAAATGTCCAAATTGGGAAAAATTAGCCATTTTCCCTCCCCGGTGTCATGTGACTCGTTAGTGTTACAAGGTCTCAGGTGTGAATGGGGAGCAGGTGTGTTAAATTTGATGTTATTGCTCTCACTCTCTCATACTGGTCACTGGAAGTTGAACATGGCACCTCATGACAAAGAACTCTCTGAGGATCTGAAAAAAAGAATTGTTGCTCTACATAAAGATGGCCGAGGCTATAAGAAGATTGCCAAGGCCCTGAAATTGAGCTGCATGGTCTACCAAAGAAGTTGAGTGCACGTGCTCAGCGTCATATCCAGAGGTTGTCTTTGGGAAATAGACGTATGAGTGCTGCCAGCATTGCTGCAGAGGTTGTAGGGGTGGGGGGTCAGCCTGTCAGTGCTCAGACCATACGCCGCACACTGCATAAAATTGGTCTGCATGGCTGTCGTCCCAGAAGGAAGCCTCTTCTAAAGATGATGCACAAGAAAGCCCGCAAAAAAAGACAAGCAGACTAAGGACATGGATTACTGGAACCATGTCCTGTGGTCTGATGAGACCAAGATAAACTTATTTGGTGTCAGATGGTGTCAGGCGTGTGTGGGGGCAACCAGGTGAGGAGGACAAAGACAAGTGTGTCTTGCCTACAGTCAAGCATGGTGGTGGGAGTGTCATGGTCTGGGGCTGCATGAGTGCTGCCGGCACTGGGGGGCTACAGATCATTGAGGGAACCATGAATGCCGACATGTACTGTGACATACTGAAGCAGAGCATGATCCCCTCCCTTCAGAGACTGGGCCGCAGGGCAGTATTCCAACATGATAACCACCCCAAACACACCTCCAAGACCACCACTGCCTTGCTAAAGAAGCTGAGGGTAAAGGAGATGGACTGGCCAAGCATGTCTCCAGACCTAAACCCTATTGATCATCTGTGGGGCATTCTCAAACAGAAGGTGGAGGAGCGCAAGGTCTCTAATATCCACCAGCTCTGTGATGTCATCATGGAGGAGGGGAAGAGGACACCAGTGGCAACCTGTGAAGCTCTGGTGACCTCCATGCCCAAGAGGGTTAAGGCAGTGCTGGAAAATAATGGTGGCCACACAAAATATTGACACTTTGGGCCCAATTTGGACATTTTCACCTAGGGGTGTACTCACTTTTGTTGCCAACGGTTTAGACATTAATGGCTGTGTGTTGAGTTATTTTGAGGGGACAGCAAATTTACACTGTTATACAAGCTGTACACTCACTACTTTACATTGTAGACAAGTGTCATTTCTTCAGTGTTGTCACATGAAAAGATAGAAGAAAAGATTTACAAAAATGTGAGGGGTGTACTTACTTTTGTACTGTACATCTCTCCCTACACAGTACACAGGAGGGACTGGAGCCGAGCGGCCGAGCCGAGGCATCGGGGGTGAGGGAGGGACTCAGTGAGTCAGAGAGCAGCTGCGGACACCTTGCCGATCCCTGATTCCAATTGGTGGTGAGGGGGGCACATGCAGACGCCCATGGGTAGCAACTGTTCCTCTTTATACATCTTCCATTGTCGGTTTTTCCTTCTGGCCCTCTAAATTTATCTTATAACGAACCTGTCAGATCAGAGAGATAACCGCCGACTGATCTTCTTTATTCTTTATTATATATGTGGTGAGTCAAAAACTTGGAACAAAACCTGCATATCTGATGTCAAGTCACTATGTATGAAGGAAGTAGGAATATTACAGGCTCGAAATTTGCCAATTAAAAACATACCACCAGTGCCAGCTGACATATTTGAAAGCTGGCAGGTCCCTTTAAATGCGACATCAGTGAGCTCCCATTTTGATTGGCTAGGCAGGGATAATGTAACACATGCATTCTGAAGTTCATTCATCCCAGCACCAAGGCTTGCCAAGAATGTACACTGGGTCAGGCATGCAGTGGTAGGGGAGGGCTGCCAAGGAGGCCATCACTGGTTCAGGGGTGGTCCTTTGAGAGACCCTTTCACTTTGTCCTGAAAGGGTAAGGTGACAGCTAGACATGTGCAATTCGTTTAGTTACGAATTTGTTTTCCGTTCAAATTCGTTATATTCGTTCATTCGTACGCTACGAATGAACGAATGATTTAGTAAAAATTCTAACGAATAACGAACGAATATGAAAAACAACGAAAATACGAAATAATTAAATTAGAAACAACGAAACTACGAATGAATGAAAATCCGAAAACAGAAACAACGAAAATACCGAACAAAGATTTAAAAATAACGAAAATCAAAATGAACGAAAAAAATCGTACATTCGTAACTTTTTTTTTTGGTTTGTTGATTCGTAATTTTCCGTGTCTCTTACAATGGCGCTGCTTAACGTGCTTCGAATGGATTCGTAAATTCGTTACTTTTTTTTGTTAGTTGATAAACGTGGTTGGGTCGGAGGGTCTGTGTTTTGGTGGATTTTTGAGTTAAGTTCTGACTTGTGAGAGAGAAATTCTTTGTTTCTTAAACATGTACCGTATTTATCGGTGTATAACACGCACCGGCGTATAACACGCACCCCAAGTTTAGGAGGGCATTTTAAGGAAAAAAAGTTTTAGGAGGGAAGTTTAGGGAAAAAAAAAACAACTTACATTTGCAGCTTGCCCAGCGTCATTGCAGCTTGCCCAGCGTCATTGCAGCTTGCCCAGCGTCATTGCAGCTTGCCCAGCGTCATTGTAGCTTGCCCAGCGTCATTGCAGCTTGCCCAGCGTCACTGTAGCTTGCCCAGCGTCATTGCAGCCTTGCCCAGCGTCATTGCAGCCTTGCCCAGCGTCATTGCAGCCTTGCCCAGCGTCATTGTAGCCTTGCCCAGCGTCATTGCAGCCTTGCCCAGCGTCATTGCAGCCTTGCCCAGTGCCATTGTAGCTTGCCAGCGTCATTTTCATTCTTTTCCTGGTTTAAATTTCCCGCCGACGAGACGCTGTCGCGTGCGCCGCCGAAAAAACCCGAAGCACGGGCGAAAAAGAACGAAGCGCCCCCGGAAAAAGCCGAGCCGACTCGGACGGCTAAGCTCGCGGTCCCGCCTCCCTGCTGTTTCCGGAGCGAGCGCAGGGAAGCGGGACTACGAGCAGAGCAGAGTCTGCTCGGCTTTTTCCGGGGGCGCTTCGTTCTTTTTCGGCCGCGCTTCGGGTTTTTACGGCAGCGCTCGCTATTTTTCAGCGGCGCTTGCCTTTTTTGTCATTTTTTTTTGAGGGTATCGGCGTATAACACGCACCCATGACTTTCCCCCGATTTTAAGGGGGAAAAAGTGCGTGTTATACGCCGATAAATACGGTAAATAGCATACACATTACATAAAATTATGAATTATGCTCCGATTACGAATCTACGAAAACAATGTTACGAAAGTACGAATAAATCAATCTTACGAAAGTACGAATGTAACTAACTCTACGAAAATACGAATGCGTCCGAATACAAAATATAACAAAAATACGAAAATACGAATTTCGAATAAACGAAAATTAGACTAATGGAAAAACGAATCAACGAAAAAATAACTCTTACGAAAATGCGAACGAGTCTGAATACGAACACCGACGACTTACGAAATTACAAATCGTTACGAATCAACGGAAACGAACAGAAACGAAACTAAACTAAACAAATTTTTCTATTGTGCACATGTCTAGTGACAGCGTCTCTTTAGGTCTAAATGTTCATTAAAAAAAAAAATACAATATCTTAAGCCCCATACACACGGTCGGACCGTGGACCAACTTTCCCTTGGACTTTTGTCCAAAGGGCGTTGGCCCTCAAGTTGGTACTGCATACACACGGTCGGACTTTTGAGACAACCAACACGAACGTAATGACGTTTCAACGTACTGACGACACTTCAAAAGAGTTCGAATACTCCAGCGCCACCTTTGGTCAACTTCTATATTGTCTGATCTTTTGCATTGGTTCTGAGCATGCGTGTTTGTACTGTGGACAAAAGTCAGTTGGTACTGCATACACACGTTCGGACTTTCGTCCTTCGGACTTTTGTTGGCAGAAAGTTGGTCCGTTCGCACAGCCAACAAAAGTCCGATGCAACCTGGAAAAAGTTGGTCCGATGGAGCGTACACACGGTCGGATGTTGGTCCAAACCACCTAATTTGCATGTTGGTTGTCAAAAAGTCCGACCGTGTGTACGGGCCTTTAGGGTGATGGTGACTATGTCTGCACCTTACAATGCAAGCAGCCAACTTTTATCTTGCAATGAATGTAGACATTTTATTTTTTTTAGAATAATGCCCCGTACACACGGTCGGAAATTCAGATGGAAAATGTCCGATCGGACCATGTTGTCAGAAAATCCGACCGTGTGGGGGCTCCATCTAACTTTTTCTGTCGGAATTTCCGATGGAAAAAATTTGAGATCCTGCTCTCAAATTTTCCGACAACAAAATCCGATCGGACTTTTTCCGATTGTGTGTAGAGAATTCCGACGGACAAAGTGCCACGCATGCTCAGATCAAATTAGGAGACCAAACCTATTGGCTACTAGCCTCTACGTAGTTCCGTCATACGCAACGAACGTCGCCACGTTCAGAATGATCGGATTTTCTGACAACTTTGTCCGACCGTGTGTATGCAACACCAGTGTCGGACAAAATCCGTCGGAAAAAATCAGATGAATTTTGTGGTCGGAATTTCCGACCGTGTGTACGGGGCATATGAGTGTTTCCCTACAACAGTAGAAAACTCTCACCTCTACAATCTTGTATGATAAAGTCATGGTGCCAGATACAAGCGCTCCTGAGTCATGACCTGAAGTGTGAGAAGTCCTTACATGGAACCTTGTTTTCTAAGAGGCTCACACACTAGCAAAAATGTCAATGCTAAAATAGATAAATTTTTCTCAAGTTCACAATGTTCTACGCATAGATGCCAACTGCCCTGGATTTGCAGGGATAGTCAGCCATCTTGGCTCTCTTTCCCACTCAGGCATAGCTCCCAACTGTCCCTGATTTCGAGGGACTGTCCCTCATTTTGAACAAAGTCCCTCTGTCCCTCTTTCCTCCTCATTTGTCCCTCATGTTGGTCTGATCCATATAGTTGTATATCAAATGCACTTTTTATCTTTCAAAAAGTGTTTCCCAGTGCTAAACCTTTCATCTGATTTCTAAATTGTTGCATTTGTAAATTTTAAAAGACAATATAAAGGAATAGTAGTGGTAAAAAAAGAACTTGTGGGTTTAATTAACCTTTTTTTTTTTTTGGTTAAATCTCATTTAGGGGTGTGTGGCAGGGGGGTGTGTCCTATGCCTACTTACATTTGCTAGTAGATGTCCCTCATTCCCATCTCAAAATGTTGGGAGGTATGCCCTCAGGGCTGTGGATGGAGGGGTACCACCAGTCCTCCTCCTGTATGGGGGGCCCAGGCAGCAGGGTGAATTGGATGTAGGCAGGGGTGATTGGCGGTCAAACGTGAGGGGCTGGGCAATAGCTGGAACCCATCTCCTGTATGGCTCTCTCTGCAGCTGCTGAAAGCTGGCTTCTTCTCCTCTCCCTCCCGTTGGCTTTCAGCTGCTGCAGAGATAGCCATACAGGAGATGGATTCCAGCAATTGCCTCCCCCCACCACCCTCGCCACATTAATCACCCTCCCTGTGTACCATACCTTTCCCCTAATGCCCAGGCCCCCTGTATGCCCCCCTAACCCCACAATGCTGCCAAGCTTCCCTACTCTCCTTCCCATAGGCAGTTGCAAGCACACAATAGGATCCTTCAAGCTAGAGAGTAGGGGAAGGGTCCGGTAAATACGTCATTTATATATTTATTTCCTTCCTTTCATGAATGAACGCAATGAGTGTTTGGTACCAATCATCACTGTGTTCATTCGTAATTGAAGCATTGGCTGTATGGGGTAGACATGTGCACACTGAAATATTTTGTATCAGAATTTCGGTTTCGTCCAAAAAAAAAAAAAATGTATTTAGTTACTCCCGAAATTCCTTTTTATTTATTTAGTTTCGTTAAAAAATGTATTCGTCCGAAAATCCGAAATAATTAAGGTTGAATCTGTCATTGAAGGCTCATGGTGTCTGTCAAATGTTCTAAGAAGATTCGACGGAGCAGCTAAACTGTACGACGCCGCGATCGTACATTTCCGGTCGAATGTTCCGCCTACAAGCTATAGTAGAATTCTAATGTTGTATGACACTAGTGATAATTATATTTATTAATTATTTTTACTAGTCAACCAACATTAGAATTCTTCTATAGCCTATGGGCGGAGCATTTGACCATAAACGTCCACTCGCGCCGACTGCTTCATCGAATCTTCATGTCGAATCTTTTCTCTCTATGTCGAATAATCTTGGACTAATAGAGTTAGGTTAGGCACATTCAACCTTTTTTGCTATTGTCTCTATAATGTCAAATCTTTTCTCTCTATGTCAAATCTTTTCTCTCTATGTCGAATCTTTTCTCTCTATGTAGAATAATCTTGAACTAGTAGAGCTAAGGTTGGGCACATTCAACCTTTTTTGCTATTGTCTCTATAATGTTGAATCTTTTCTCTCTATGTCGAATCTTTTCTCTCTATGTAGAATAATCTTGGACTAATAGAGTTAGGTTAGGCACATTCAACCTTTTTTGCTATTGTCTGTATAAGGTCGAATCTTTTCTCTCTATGTCAAATCTTTTCTCTCTATGTGGAATCTTTTCTCTCTATGTAGAATAATCTTGAACTAATAGAGCTAAGGTTAGGCACATTCAACCTTTTTTGCTATTCTATTGTCTGTATAATGTTGAATCTTTTGTCTCTATGTCAAATCTTTTGTCTCTATGTCGAATCTTTTGTCTCTATGTCGAATCTTTTCTCTCTATGTAGAATAATCTTGAACTAATAGAGTTAGGTTAGGCACATTCAACCTTTTTTTGCTATTGTCTCTATAATGTTGAATCTTTTCTCTCTATGTCGAATCTTTTCTATCTATGTAGAATAATCTTGAACTAATAAAGTTAGGTTAGGCACATTCAACCTTTTTTGCTATTGTCTGTATAATGTCGAATCTTTTCTCTCTATGTCAAATCTTTTCTCTCTATGTCGAATCTTTTCTCTATATGTAGAATAATCTTGAACTAATAGAGCTAAGGTTAGGCACATTCAACCTTTTTTGCTATTGTCTCTATAATGTTGAATCTTTTGTCTCTATGTCGAATCTTTTCTCTCTATGTAGAATAATCTTGAACTACTAGAGTTAGGTTAGGCACTGTCAACCTTTTTTGCTATTGTCTGTATAATGTCGAATCTTTTCTCTCTATGTCGAATATTTTCTCTCTATGTAGAATAATCTTGAACTAATAGAGCTAAGGTTAGGCACATTCAACCTTTTTTGCTATTGTTTGTATAATGTCGAATCTTTTCTCTCTATGTCGAATCTTTTCTCTCTATGTAGAATAATCTTGAACTAATAGAGTTAGGTTAGGCACTGTCAACCTTTTTTGCTATTGTCTGTATTATGTCGAATCTTTTCTCTATATGTCGAATCTTTTCTCTCTATGTCGAATATTTTCTCTCTATGTCAAATCTTTTCTCTCTATGTAGAATAATCTTGAACTAATAGAGCTAAGGTTAGGCACATTCAACCTTTTTTGCTATTGTCTCTATAATGTTGAATCTTTTCTCTCTATGTCGAATCTTTTCTCTCTATGTCGAATCTTTTCTCTCTATGTCAAATCTTTTCTATCTATGTAGAATAATCTTGAACTAATAGAGTTAGGTTAGGCACATTCAACCTTTTTTGCTATTGTCTGTATAATGTCGAATCTTTTCTCTCTATGTCAAATCTTTTCTCTCTATGTCGAATCTTTTCTATCTATGTAGAATAATCTTGAACTAATAGAGTTAGGTTAGGCACATTCAACCTTTTTTGCTATTGTCTGTATAATGTTGAATCTTTTCTCTCTATGTCGAATCTTTTCTCTCTATGTCGAATCTTTTCTCTCTATGTAGAATAATCTTGAACTAATAGAGCTAAGGTTAGGCACATTCAACCTTTTTTGCTACTGTCTCTATAATGTTGAATCTTTTCTCTCTATGTTGAATCTTTTCTCTCTATGTAGAATAATCTTGAACTAATAGAGTTAGGTTAGGCTCTGTCAACCTTTTTTGCTATTGTCTGTATAATGTCGAATCTTTTCTCTCTATGTCGAATCTTTTCTCTCTATGTCGAATCTTTTCTCTCTATGTAGAATAATCTTGAACTAATAGAGCTAAGGTTAGGCACATTTAACCTTTTTTGCTACTGTCTCTATAATGTTGAATCTTTTCTCTCTATGTTAAATCTTTTCTCTCTATGTAGAATAATCTTGAACTAATAGAGTTAGGTTAGGCACTGTCAACCTTTTTTGCTATTGTCTGTATAATGTCGAATCTTTTCTCTCTATGTCGAATCTTTTCTCTCTATGTCGAATCTTTTCTCTCTATGTAGAATAATCTTGAACTAATAGAGCTAAGGTTAGGCACATTCAACCTTTTTTGCTATTGTCTCTATAATGTTGAATCTTTTCTCTCTATGTCGAATCTTTTCTCTCTATGTCGAATCTTTTCTCTCTATGTAGAATAATCTTGAACTAATAGAGCTAAGGTTAGGCACATTCAACCTTTTTTGCTATTGTCTGTATAATGTCAAATCTTTTCTCTCTATGTCAAATCTTTTCTCTCTATGTAGAATAATCTTGAACTAATAGAGCTAAGGTTAGGCACATTCAACCTTTTTTGCTATTGTCTGTATAAGGTCGAATCTTTTCTCTCTATGTCGAATATTTTCTCTCTATGTCAAATCTTTTCTCTCTATGTATAATAATCTTGAACTAATAGAGCTAACGTTAGGCACATTCGACCACAGGTTCGATGGACACAGATCACTATTGTCAGCGTCATGTCGAATCTCCTATCTATATTGAACTGTTGTTGCAACGAAAACGAAAATAAAGCATTTGTTTATGTCGGATCTTTTTCGGTTTTCGGATACTGCACATTCGTTATCGTTTGTTAAAGCGATAACGAAAATACCCGAAATTCATGTCGAATCTCCTATCTATATTGAACTGTTGTTGCAACGAAAACGAAAATAAAGCATTTGTTTATGTCGGATCTTTTTCGGTTTTCGGATACTGCACATTCGTTATCGTTTGTTAAAGCGATAACGAAAATACCCGAAATTCAGACGAAAATGCATTCGGCCGAAAACGAATGCACATGTCTAGTATGGGGCCCTATGTAAGCTTGCCTGTATGGGGTCCCGTGGTTTCTAACAGCAGCCCTGATGCTGTATCCTGGCAAATGCACAAATTTGTGTGACGCTTGCAGGAAGGTACACATTAAATGTGTGAGCACATTCCAGGGCCATGGATTTTGTATGACACCCCAAAATACTAAGACAATGCAGCTCCAATGCACATGCTTTGCAGCTCACCACAAATACACGGTAATGCTCTATTGTATGTTGTGGTGCACTGCGCTGAGTATTGGGGTAGGTCTTTTTTTTTTTTTTTGGAGATCTTGATGCATTGCCAGTCCATTCATTGGCATAAGCTGCCATAATGCAATGCATGTTAACACACAGTAAAGTGGACGCAATGTTTAAGGACTGAATGGTACTGTATATCACACAGATAGCAATGCCTTATGGTAACGTCAGGTGGAAACTTTCTTTTCTTAAAGAAAAAGGTGTTTTATATATATTTTCTTTTCTGGCAGGATTCTAGGAGCTGTGTCGGGGCTGAGAAGGGGTCTCAGCATGAGTAGAAGAATGGCAGGGGGGCTCCACCTTCTGCTCTTCACAGGTAAGAAATCAGGTTGTGTGATCTTCTAATGTTACTGTAGCTTGTTAGTTCATTTATAATTCACCACTTTTATGCCATTTAGTTACATAGTAGGTGAGGTCGACAAAAAAACACAAGTCCATCAAGTCCAACCTATGTGTGTGATTATATGTCAGTATTACATTGTATATCCCTGTATGTTGCGGTCGTTCAGGTGCTTATCTAATAGTTTTTTGAAACTATCGATGCTCCCCGCCGAGACCACCGCCTGTGGAAGGGAATTCCACATCCTGGCCGCTCTTACAGTAAAGAACCCTCTACGTAGTTTAAGGTTAAACCTCTTTACTTCTAATTTTAATGAGTGGTCACAAGTCTTGTTAAACTCCCTTCCACAAAAAAGTTTTATCCCTATTGTGGGGTCACCAGTACGGTATTTATAAATTTAAATCATATCCCCTCTCAAGCGTCTCTTCTCCAGAGAGGATAAGTTCAGTGCTCGCAACCTTTCCTCATAACTAATATCCTCCAGACCCTTTATTAGCTTTGTTGTCCTTCTTTGTACTCGCTCAATTTCCAGTACATCCTTCCTGAGGACTGGTGCAGAGAACTGGACGGCATACTCCAGGTGCGGCCGGACCAGAGTCTTGTAGAGCGGGAGAATTATCGTTTTATCTCTGGAGTTAATTCCTTTTTTATAGCCAATATTCTGTTTGCTTTGTTAGCAGCAGCCTGGCACTGCATGCCATTGCTGAGCATCATGTACTAGGACCCCCAGGTAATTTTCCATTCTAGATTGCCCCAGAGGTTCTTCCCCCAGTGTATAGAAGGATTCATATTTTTGCCACCCATTTAAAGATTAGTCTTAAGGCTCATACACACGATCAGACTTTGTACAAACTTTCCTGTGGATTTTTGTACAAAGGGCGTTGGCCGTGAACTTGTATTGCATACACACGGCAGGATTTTTTCAGCCAACTTTCACCAAATCACGTGGTTTTTCTGCTCTTTACCGCCACCTTTGGTCAACTTCTGTATTGTTGTCTGATCTTTTGCATTGGTTCTTAGCATGCGTGTTTGTACTTTGTACAAAAGTCCTATGGTTTTCTGTACACACGATTGGGCTTTGCTCCATCTGACCTTTGTTGCCGGAAAGTTAGTATGCAATACAAGTTCACGGCCAACGCCCTTTGTACAAAGTCCGATCGTGTGCATGGGGGGGGGGGGGATATTAGCATTTGCAAATATTTTTTAGATGTCTAGTTAAACTCAACAAACCACCACATAAACAAATGACAATAATCAAAACCATCAAAATAATTACAAAAACCGAAACCAGAAAGTGCCTTTGTGGCTAAACATATTTATTACTATCCTGATAGTTACAAACCTTGGTAACAAATAGGGATGAGCCCGATGTTCGAGCCGAACGGGTGTTCGCTCGTTCGCCGAATTCCAAACATTAAGGCCATCCATCCATCATCAATCACAGCATCCGACGGTCCCGGAAAATATAAAAGAAAAGAAAAAGCTCCACCTCTATGGGAGGGTTCCCGCGACTGCTGTCTTTTTGTTATATAGTCAATGGCGGAGCCACCTGTTGACGTAACCAGGTGACTCTGCCCCTTCTGACATGACATCAGAAGGGGCGGGTCATCCGGTTACGTCAGCGGCAGGCGCCGCCCTTGCCTATATGACAGCTGTCAAATCGAAAAGGCAGCAGTCGCGGGAGGCCTCCCATCAAAGCGGAGCTTTTTCATTCTTTTTTATATTTTTCGGGACCGTCGGGCTTGACGATGGATTTACATTGCTGGGCACTTTTTTTTTCTTTCTTTTTTAATAAAGGAATTGTCGAAAACTGTCTGCTGCGTTTTTGACACTTTTTTTGGTGAATGAGTGGGGGTACAATGTACCCGATACCCATTCACATAGGTGGGGGGCGGGATCTGGGGGTTCCCTTGTTAAAGGGGGCTTCCAGATTCCTATAAGCCCCCCGCTTGCAGACTTCCACAACCACCAGGCAAGGGTTGTGGGGATGAGGCCCTTGTCCCCATCAATGGGGACAAGGTTGCTTTGGAGGGGGATCCCAAAGCACCCTCCTCTCTCTTGCCCCCCCCCCCACTTTCCTGTGACCCCCACGCCATTTTTTTTGTAATTGTTGTTCCCCTTAAAATCCATACCAGACCTAAAGGGGCTGGTATGGATATTTAAGGGAACCCCCACGTCATTTTTTTCAGCAGACATGATGGGCCTGGTATGGACTGGGGGGAGACTGCACGCTGTTTTTTTCAACAATTTTTTTATCTATATTGCCGGGATCCGACAATACATTACAGCCGTGAGGAATTTTAAATGACATTTTTCCTTTAGAAATGTAATTTTGCAGTGGTATTGTAATGCCTTGTACACACGGTCGGATATTCTGACCACAAAATCCGTCTGATTTTTTCAGACGGATTTTGTCCAAAACTGGTGTTGCATACACACGGTTGGACAAAGTTGTCGGAAAATCCGATCCGGAAAATCCGATCGTTCGGAACGTGATGATGTTCGTTCGTTACGACTGGACTACGTTCAGGCTAGTAGCCAATAGCTTTGGTCTCATTATTTGATCTGAGCATGCGTGGCACTTTGTCGGAATTCTCTACAAACGATCGGAAAAAGTCAGATTGGATCTTTTTGCCTGAAAATTTGAGATCCTGCTCTCAAATTTTTTCTGTCAGAATTTCCAACGGAAAAAGTCCGATAGAGCCCATACACGATAAGATTTTCCGACAACATAATCCGATCGGACTTTTCCGACCGTGTGTACGGGGCATAAGACAGATCGGAAAGATGCGCTACTTTACAGGCAGACTAAGAGGACCCCCAGGCACTATATTTAAAGGAATATTTATTTTTTATTGTTTCACTTTCAGCATTATTAAAATCACTGCTCCTGAAAAAAATGTTGTTTTTAAAACTTTTTTTGCATTGATACATGTCCCACGGTCCAGCGATGCGGGCGTACGAAGCCCCGATCCTCCCCGCGGCACCGGCATTCTTACTGCGGGCGCCCGGCTGTGGCTTCACAGCTGGGCATGCACTGCTCATGTGCGAGCCGCGCTGCGCCCTGTGAATGGCCGGGCAATCTTCTGGGACCCGTGACGGGTCCCAGAAGATTGCACGAAGGGAGGGGGGAGAGGTGAACTTCCTTCCGGGGCCGCGGGAGGAAGTGGGAGCTGGATGCCTCTAAGAAGAGGGTATTCACTCCCCTCCCCCCCCCAAATAAAAATGACATGCCAAACGTGGCATGTCAGGGGTCACCATCACTTAAAGCGGAGGTTCTATTTTTAGGTGGGACTTCGCTTTAACAATATTGAAAATGATTTTGAAGCTACATTTACATGAATGAAATGCCATTTATTTGTTTTGTTTTCATTTCCAGGGCTTATATTGGTTACAATCTGCCAAGTATCAGGTGAGACATTGTCCATTTTAAAAAAATATAAAAAAAAAACAGAGAAAAATTTGATTTGGGACTTTTGTGGCACCCGTCCCAAACTGTTTTAAGTACACGGAATGGAAATAGGGGCAGGCAGCGACTTTTCGGGTTACCATAACAAAAAACTGCACATAAAAAATTTAACATAACTTTATTACTCCAAAGTTAAACACGGATAGATTTACACAGACCGTGAGTTGTTGTACCTCATGTTTGAGTAGTGTATATCATATTGTATATCAATAAAGATGGCACCAAAGAAAGCAAATAAATCCAAAACATTACAAATATAATGCCAGTACTACTAATGAAATATGTATCACGCCCACATGTCCGACGCGTTTCAAGATTCGCTCTTCTTTAGGGAAAATCTGATGGACCTTCATGGTGAAAATGAAGAATGTCATAATACGCAAATAATTAGCCAAACATTTTTACATATGTCCAGATCACAGTAAGACAAAGAAAGTTACTTACAAAATTGAGTATTGGATACATGATGCAAAGTATATAAAAGAAATGGCCTGCGATCAAAAATAATAATAAAAAAACAGGGCTAGCATGTTGATAAAGGGTAAACATAGAAAAAAGTGTGTCAAAACCCAAGAACTATTTATATATATATATATATATATATACATTCACACTATATTGTCAAACGTATTGGGACGCCTGCCTTTACAGGCACATGAACTTTAATGGCATCCCAGTCTTAGTCCCTAGGGTTCAATATTGGGTTGGCCCACCCTTTGCAGCTATAAAAGCTTCTTCTGGGAAGGCCGTCCACAAGGTTTAGGAGGGTGTCTATGGGAATGTTTGACCATTCTTCCAGAAGCGCATTTGTGAGGTCAGGCACTGATGTTGGATGAGAAGGCCTGGCTCGCAGTCTCTGCTCTAATTCATCCCAAAGGTGTTGTATTGGGTTGAGGTCAGGACTCAGGCCAGTCAAGTTCCTCCCCCCCAAACTCGCTCATCCATGTCTTTATGGACCTTGATTTGTGCACTGGTGGGCAGTCATGTTGGAACAGGAAGGGACCACCCCGAAACTGTTCCCACAAAGTTGGGAGCATGAAATTGTCCAAAATGTCTTCATATGATGATGCCGTAACAGTTCCCTTCACTGGGAAAGGTGTTCTATTGGGTTGAGGTCAGGACTGCACTGGTCCAAATCATTTGGTGGGGGGGGGGGGGGGATTATGGTGTGGGGGTTGTTTTTCAGAGGTTGGGTTTGGCCCCTTAGTTTCAGTGAAGAGAACTCTTAAGGCGTCAGCATACCAAGACATTTTGGACAATTTTATGCTGCCAACTTAGTGGGAACAGTTTGGGGACGGCCCCTTCCTGTTCCAACATGACTGCACACCAGTGCACAAAGCAAGGTCTATAAAGACATGGATGAGCGAGTTTGGGGTGGAGGAACTTGACTGGCCTGCACAAAGTCCTGACTTCAACCCGATAGAACACCTTTGGGATGAATTAGAATGGAGACTGTGATCAGTCAACATCAGTGCCTGACCTCACAAATGCGCTTCTGGAAGAAATGGTCAAACATTCCCATAGACACCCTCCTAAACCTTGTGGACGGCCTTCCCAGAAGAGTTGAAGCTGTTATAGCTGCAAAGGGAGGGCCAACTCAATATTGAACCCTACGGACTAAGACTGGGATGGCATTAAAGTTCATGTGCGTGTAAGGGCAGGTGTCCCAATACTTTTTGTAATATAGTGTATGTTGTGTTTGATTTTGGCCCCATTTTTACATTTGTTAGACAAGGGAATAATGGGGTTAAAACTGAAGCGGAAGTCAAGAGGAACACAGTCCTCGGGTGACAACGCTCACTCACCGCACTGTATCTATGGAGGGCCGTCTTTGTCACTCTTTGCTGTTTTCGAGATTTGGACCACATACACCTTCCCCTCAACTCAAAATTGATACCACCCTCTCCTGTTTTTTTTTAAGGCAAAAGTTAAAAAAACTTTTAAAAATAAAGTTTAATACGAACAATGTTTTAAAAAAGATATATTAGGTATGTCAGGATTTACCAACCCTGTTTGTTACTCAACCTGTAGTTAATGTTGAACTATTTTAATAGACATAAGGGGGTTATTTATGAAAGGCAAATCCACTACAAGTGCAAACTACAAGTGCAAAGTGCACTTGGAAGTGCAGTCACTGTAAATATGAGGGGTAGATCTGAAATGAGGGGAAGCTCTGCTGATTTTATCATACAATCATGTACAAGCTAAAATGCTGTTTTTTATTTTCCTTGCATGTCCCCCTCAGATCTACGACTGCACTTCACTTTCAGTGCAATCTCAAGTGCACTTGTAGTGCAAAGTGGATTCGCCTTTAGTAAATAACCCCCCATAATCAGTTACCACTTGACCCCGAGGCCAGTTCTGACGTTTCTCACAAAATCAGCATTTTCTTTGCTCGAAAATTATTTGGAACCCACCAAACATATTTTTAAGCAGAGGACCTGGAAAATAAAATAGTGGGTGTTACAATTTTTAATATTTTAATTTGAATTGGTATTTGCACAGCTGTTAATTAACCACTTCCCGACCGGTGCACGACGATGTACGTTGGCAGAATGGCACGGGCAGGCAAAAGGGCATACAGGTACGTCCCCTTTAAGATTGCCGCCGGGCCATGGCGTGTGCATGCCGGTCGGGACCCCCGTGAGTCCGGTCGCGGGTCCCACGGACTTGATCCCGCGATCATCTCACGGGAAGGCTGAATGGGGAGATGCGGAAGTAAACAGCATCTCCTCGTTCTGCCTAGCAACTAGTGACACTGATCTCTGCCCCCCGTGATTGGAGCAGAGATCAGTGTTCACTAAATCACAGCCACGCCCCCCCCCCCACAGTTAGTAAAACACCCCTAGGAACACTTAACCCCTACACTGCCACCTAGTGGTTAACCCCTTCACTGCCAGTGTCATTTACACAGGAATCAATGCATTTAAATAGCACTGATTGCTGTATAAATGACAATGGTCCCAAAAATGTGTCAAAATTGTCCGATGTGTCCGCCATAATGTCGCAGTCACAATAAAAATCGCTAATCGCCGCCATTACTATTAAAAAAAAAAATTATTAATAAAAATGCTATAAAACTATCCCCTATTTTGTAAACGCTATAACTTCTGCGCAAACCAATCAATAATCGCTTATTGCGATTTTTTTTTACCAAAAATATGTAGAAGAATACGTATCGGCCTAAACCGAGGAAAAACATATTTTTTGATATATTTTTGGGGAATATTTATTATAGCAAAAAGTAAAAAAATAATGTGTTTTTTTCAAAATTGTTTTTTTTTTTTGTTTAAAGCGCAAAAAATAAAAACCGCAGGGGCGATCAAATACCACCAAAAGAACTCCCTAGGTAGTAAAGGGTCTCAGTGGTTCTTAACAGTAGCAAATTGTCACACAAAAAAAAAACCTTAAGGAATTTTAGGGCCCACAAACACAACATAATACCCTAAAAAAATAAAAGCTGACATTACGCCGAGTAAATGGATACCAAACACGTCATGCTTTAGGATGGCAAATGCCCGTGGAATGGCGACAAACGACAGTACATTAAATTATTCATGGGCGATGCTTTAAAAGCCTTTACAGGTTACCAAGTTTATGCCCCGTACACACGGTCGGATATTCCGATGGAAAAAGTCAGATCGGATTATGTTGTCGGAAAATCCGATCGCGTGTGGGCTCTAGCGGGCTTTTTCCGTCTGAATTTCCGCCGGAAAAAATTTGAGAGCAGGATCTAAAATTTTCCGACAACAAAATCCGATCAGACATTTTCCGATTGCGTGTAGAGAATTCCGACGCACAAAGTGCCACACATGCTCAGAAGAAATTCGGAGACGAAAGCTATTGGCTACTGGCCTCTACGTAGTCCCGTCGTATGTGCTGTACGTCACCACGTTCGGAACGATCGGCTTTTCCGACAACTTTGTCCAACTTTGTTGCACTGTGTGTGCAACACAAGTTTCGGACAAAATCCGTCGGAAAAAATCTGACGGATTTTGTGGTCGGAATGTCCGACCGTGTGTACGGGGCATTAGAGTTACACAGTCTGGTGCTAGAATTATTGCTCTTTCTCTGACATTCATGGTGATACCTCATATGTGGGGTGTGATCACTGTGATGACCGACGTGCACATTCGCATTTGCGCGTGAGCGGGGGGGGACACTTATTTTTTTTTCCTTATTTTATAATTTTTTCCTTATTTTATTATTATTTTGAATTACATAAAACAAATTTTACACTGTACCTTTTATTTTTTTTAGCTACAACTTCACCACATTCACCTACAGAAGTTCCAACTAGTACTACAGCAGCAACAACAGTCACAACACCCTCAACTATAGCAATATCAACTACAACTGCTCCACCGACAACTTCAATAGTACCAACGACAACTACAGTAGCACCAAATACAGCTGCCCCATCAATACCTACAGCAGGACCAACTACGACTGTGCCTGCAACAACTACTACAGCATTATCTACAATTACATCAGAGAAAATTACATCAGCACTGAGTACAAGTGCATCAAACTTAAAAGAGGCAGCAACAAATACATCTGCAGCACTTCCTACAACTGGACCAGCTACAACTGCAGCACCCGCAATTAAAGCAACATTAACTACAACTGAACGACCCGAAACGTCAACTACTACAACTACAGCAGCAGCAACAACAACTGCAGCACCCACAACTACAGCAGCAGCAACAACAACTGCAGCACCCACAACTACAGCCGCAGCAACAACTGCAGCACCCACAACTACAGCAGCAGCAACAACAACAACTGCAGCACCCACAACTACAGTCGCAGCAACAACTGCAGCACCCACAACTACAGCAGCAGCAACAACAACTGCAGCACCCACAACTACAGCAGCAGCAACAACTGCAGCACCCACAACTACAGCAGCAACAACAACAACAACTGCAGCCCCCACAACTACAGCCACAGCAACAACTGCAGCACCCACAACTACAGCAGCAGCAACAACAACTGCAGCACCCACAACTACAGCAGCAGCAACAACAACTGCAGCACCCACAACTACAGCAGCAGCAACAACAACTGCAGCACCCACAACTACAGCCGCAGCAAGAACTGCAGCACCCACAACTACAGCAGCAGCAACAACAACTGCAGCACCCACAACTACAGCCGCAGCAACAACTGCAGCACCCACAACTACAGCAGCAGCAACAGCAACTGCAGCACCCACAACTACAGCAGCAGCAACAACTGCAGCACCCACAACTACAGCAGCAGCAACAACAACTGCAGCACCCACAACTACAGCAGCAGAAACAACAACTGCAGCACCCACAACTACAGCCGCAGCAACAACTGCAGCACCCACAACTACAGCAGCAGCAACAACAACTGCAGCACCCACAACTACAGCCGCAGCAACAACTGCAGCACCCACAACTACAGCGGCAGCAACAACAACTGCAGCACCCAGAACTACAGCAGCAGCAACAACTGCAGCACCCACAACTACAGCAGCAGCAGCAACAACTGCAGCACCCACAACTACAGCAGCAGCAACAACAACTGCAGCACCCACAACTACAGCAGCAGCAACAACAACTGCAGCACCCACAACTACAGCCGCAGCAACAACTGCAGCACCCACAACTACAGCAGCAGCAACAACAACTGCAGCACCCACAACTACAGCAGCAGCAACAACAACTGCAGCACCCACAACTACAGCAGCAGCAACAAAAACTGCAGCACCCACAACTACAGCCGCAGCAATAACTCCAGCACCCACAACTACAGCAGCAGCAACAACTGCAGCACCCACAACTACAGCCGCAGCAACAACAACTGCAGCACCCACCACTACAGCAGCAGCAACAACAACTGAAGCACCCACAACTACAGCCGCAGCAACAACTGCAGCACCCACAACTACAGCAGCAGCAACAACAACTGCAGCACCCACAACTACAGCCGCAGCAACAACTGCAGCACCCACAACTACAGCAGCAGCATTAACAACTGCAGCACCCACAACTACAGCAGCAGCAACAACAACAACTGCAGCACCCACCACTACAGCAGCAGCAAAAACAACTGCAGCACCCACAACTACAGCAGCAGCAACAACAACTGCAGCATCCACAACTACAGCAGCAGCAGCAACAACTGCAGCACCCACAACTACAGCCGCAGCAACAACAACTGCAGCACCCACCACTACAGCAGCAGCAACAACAACTGAAGCACCCACAACTACAGCCGCAGCAACAACTGCAGCACCCACAACTACAGCAGCAGCAACAACAACTGCAGCATCCACAACTACAGCCGCAGCAACAACTGCAGCACCCACAACTACAGCAGCAGCATTAACAACTGCAGCACCCACAACTACAGCAGCAGCAACAACAACTGCAGCACCCACCACTACAGCAGCAGCAAAAACAACTGCAGCACCCACAACTACAGCAGCAGCAACAACAACTGCAGCATCCACAACTACAGCCGCAGCAACAACAGCAGCACCCACAACTACAGCCGCAGCAACAACAACTGCAGCACCCACAACTACAGCAGCAGCAACAACAACTGCAGCACCCACAACTGCAGCACCCACAACTACAGCAGCAGCAACAACTGCAGCACCCACAACTACAGCAGCAGCAACAACAACTGCAGCACCCACAACTACAGCAGCAGCAACAACAACTGCAGCACCCACAACTACAGCAGCAGCAACAACAACAACTGCAGCACCCACAACTACAGCAGCAGCAACAACAACTGCAGCACCCACAACTACAGCAGCAGCAACAACAACTGCAGCACCCACAACTACAGCAGCAGCAACAACTGCAGCACCCACAAATACAGCAGCAGCAACAACAACTGCAGCACCCACAACTACAGCCGCAGCAACAACTGCAGCACCCACAACTACAGCAGCAGCAACAACAACTGCAGCACCCACAACTACAGCAGCAGCAACAACAACTGCAGCACCCACAACTACAGCCGCAGCAACAACTGCAGCACCCACAACTACAGCAGCAGCAACAACAACTGCAGCACCCACAACTACAGCAGCAGCAACAACAACTGCAGCACCCACAACTACAGCAGCAGCAACAACAACTGCAGCACCCACAACTACAGCCACAGAAACAACGGCAGCACCCACAACTACAGCAGCAGCAACAACTGCAGCACCCAAAACTACAGCCGCAGCAACAACTGCAGCACCCACAACTACAGCGACAGCAACAACAACTGCAGCACCCACAACTACAGCCGCAGCAACAACTGCAGCACCCACAACTACAGAAGCAGCAACAACTACTGCAGCACCCACAACTACAGCAGCAGCAACAACAACTGCAGCACCCACAACTACAGCCGCAGCAACAACTGCAGCACCCACAACTACAGCCACAGCAACAACTGCAGCACCCACCACTACAGCAGCAGCAACAACAACTGCAGCACCCACAACTACAGCCGCAGCAACAACTGCAGCACCCACAACTACAGCAGCAGCAACAACAACTGCAGCACCCACAACTACAACAGCAGCAACAACAACTGCAGCACCCACAACTACAGCCGCAGCAACAACAGCAGCACCCACAACTACAGCAGCAGCAACAACTGCAGCACCTACAACTAAAGCAACATTAACTACAACTGAACGACCCAAAATGTCAGTAGCACCAAGTACACCTAAAGTAGCCACAACCACATTAGCATCAACTACAGCAGAAGCAACAACAACTGCAGCACCCACAACTACAGCAGCAGCAACAACAACTGCAGCACCCACAACTACAGCAGCAGCAACAACAACTGCAGCACCCACAACTACAGCAGCAGCAACAACAACTGCAGCACCCACAACTACAGCCGCAGCAACAACTGCAGCACCCACAACTACAGCCGCAGCATCAACTGCAGCACCCACAACAACTGCAGCACCCACAACTACAGCCGCAGCAACAACTGCAGCACCCACAACTACAGCAGCAGCAACAACAACTGCAGCACCCACAACTGCAGCAGCAGCAACAACAACTGCAGCACCCACAACTACAGCCGCAGCAACAACTGCAGCACCCACAACTACAGCAGCAGCAACAACAACTGCAGCACCCAAAACTACAGCAGCAGCAACAACAACTGCAGCACCCACAACTACAGCAGCAGCAACAACAACAACTGCAGCACCCACAACTACAGCCACAGAAACAACGGCAGCACCCACAACTACAGCAGCAGCAACAACAACAACTGCAGCACCCAAAACTACAGCCGCAGCAACAACTGCAGCACCCACAACTACAGCGGCAGCAACAACAACTGCAGCACCCACAACTACAGCCGCAGCAACAACTGCAGCACCCACAACTACAGCAGCAGCAACAACTGCAGCACCCACAAGTACAGCCGCCGCAACAACAACTGCAGCACCCACCACTACAGCAGCAGCAACAACAACTGCAGCACCCACAACTACAGCCACAGCAACAACTGCAGCACCCACAACTACAGCAGCAGCAACAACAACTGCAGCACCCACAACTACAGCAGCAGCAACAACAACTGCAGCACCCACAACTACAGCAGCAGCAACAACAACTGCAGCACCCACAACTACAGCAGCAGCAGCAACAACTGCAGCACCCACAACTACAGCAGCAGCAACAACTGCAGCACCCACAACTACAGCCGCAGCAACAACAACTGCAGCACCCACCACTACAGCAGCAGCAACAACAACTGCAGCACGCACAACTACAGCAGCAGCAACAACAACTGCAGCATCCACAACTACAGCCGCAGCAACAACAGCAGCACCCACAACTACAGCCGCAGCAACAACTGCAGCACCCACAACTACAGCAGCAGCAACAACAACTGCAGCACCCACGACTACAGCAGCAGCAACAACAACTGCAGCACCCACAACTGCAGCACCCACAACTACAGCAGAAGCAACAACTGCAGCACCCACAACTACAGCAGCAGCAACAACAACTGCAGCACCCACAACTACAGCAGCAGCAAGAACAACTGCAGCACCCACAACTACAGCAGCAGCAACAACAACTGCAGCACCCACAACTACAGCAGCAGCAACAACTGCAGCACCCACAACTACAGCAGCAGCAACAACAACTGCAGCACCCACAACTACAGCAGCAGCAACAACAACTGCAGCACCCACAACTACAGCAGCAGCAACAACAACTGCAGCACCCACAACTACAGCCACAGCAACAACTGCAGCACCCACAACTACAGCAGCAACAACAACTGCTGCACCCACAACTACAGCAGCAGCAACAACAACTGCAGCACCCACAACTACAGAAGCAGCAACAACAACTGCAGAACCCACAACTACAGCAGCAGCAACAACAACTGCAGCACCCACAACTACAGCCGCAGCAACAACAACTGCAGCACCCACAACTACAGCCGCAGCAACAACTGCAGCACCCACAACTACAGCAGCAGCAACAACAACTGCAGCACCCACAACTACAGCAGCAGCAACAACAACTGCAGCACCCACAACTACAGCCACAGCAACAACTGCAGCACCCACAACTACAGAAACAGCAACAACAACTGCAGCACCCACAACTACATCAGCAGCAACAACAACTGCAGCACCCACAACTACAGCAGCAGCAACAACTGCAGCACCCACAACTACATTCGCAGCAACAACAACTGCAGCACCCACCACTACAGCAGCAACAACAACAACTGCAGCACCCACAACTACAGCCGCAGCAACAACTGCAGCACCCACAACTACAGCAGCAGCAACAACAACTGCAGCACCCACAACTACAGCAGCAGCAACAACAGCAGCACCCACAACTACATCAGCAGCAACCACAACTGCAGCACCCACAACTAAAGCAACATTAACTACAACTGAACGACCCGAAACTTCAGTAGCACCAAGTACACCTAAAGTAGCCACAACCACATTAGCATCAACTACAGCAGAAGCAACAACAACTGTAGCACCCACAACTACAGCAGCAACAACAACTGCAGCACCCACAACTACAGCAGCAGCAACAACAACTGCAGCACCCACAACTACAGCAGCAGCAACAACAACTGCAGCACCCACAACTACAGCAGCAGCAGCAACAACTGCAGCACCCACCACTACAGCAGCAGCAACAACAACTGCAGCACCCACAACTAGAGCAGCAGCAACAACAACTGCAGCACCCACAACTACAGCAGCAGCAACAACTGCAGCACCCACAACTACAGCAGCAGCAACAACAACTGCAGCACCCACAACTACAGCAGCAGCAACAACTGCAGCACCCACAACTAAAGCAACATTAACTACAACTGAACGACCCGAAACGTCAGTAGCACCAAGTACACCTAGAGTAGCCACAACCACATTAGCATCAACTACAGCAGCAGCAACAACAACTGCAGCACCCACAACTACAGCAGCAGCAACAACAACTGCAGCACCCACAACTACAGCAGCAGCAACAAGAACTGCAGCACCCACAACTACAGCAGCAGCAACAACAACTGCAGCAACAACAACTGCAGCACCCACAACTACAGCAGCAGCAACAACAACAGCAGCACCCACAACTACAGCCGCAGCAACAACTGCAGCACCCACAACTACAGCAGCAGCAACAACAACTGCAGCACCAACAACTACAGAAGCAGCAGAAGCAACAACAACTGCAGCACGCACAACTACAGAAGCAGCAACAACTGCAGCACCCACAACTACAGCAGCAGCAACAACAACTGCAGCACCCACAACTACAGCCGCAGCAACAACTGCAGCACCCACAACTACAGCAGCAGCAACAACAACTGCAGCACCCACAACTACAGCAGCAGCAACAACAACTGCAGCACCCACAACTACAGCCGCAGCAACAACAACTGCAGCACCCACAACTACAGAAGCAGCAACAACAACTGCAGCACCCACAACTACAGCAGCAGCAACAACAACTGCAGCACCCACAACTACAGCAGCAGCAGCAACAACTGCAGCACCCACAACTACAGCAGCAGCAACAACAACTGCAGCACCCACAACTACAGCAGCAGCAACAACTGCAGCACCCACAACTACAGCCGCAGCAACAACAACTGCAGCACCCACAACTACAGCAGCAGCAACAACAACTGCAGCACCCACAACTACAGCCGCAACAACAACTGCAGCACCCACGACTACAGCAGCAGCAACAACTGCAGCACCCACAACTACAGCAGCAGCAACAACAACTGCAGCACCCACAACTACAGCCGCAGCAACAACAGCAGCACCCACAACTACAGCAGCAGCAACAACTGCAGCACCCACAAATAAAGCAACATTAACTACAACTGAACGACCCGAAACGTCAGTAGCACCAAGTACACCTAAAGTAGCCACAACCACATTAGCATCAACTACAGCAGAAGCAACAACAACTGCAGCACCACAACTACAGCCGCAGCAACAACTGCAGCACGCACAACTACAGCAGCAGCAACAACAACTGCAGCACCCACCACTACAGCAGCAGCAACAACAACTGAAGCACCCACAACTGCAGCACCCACAACTGCAGCACCCACAACTTCAGCAGCAGCAACAACAACTGCAGCACCCACAACTACAGCAGCCGCAACAACAACTGCAGCACCCACAACTACAGCCGCAGCAACAACTGCAGCACCCACAACTACAGCAGCAGCAACAACTGCAGCACCCACAACTAAAGCAACATTAACTACAACTGAACGACCCGAAACGTCAGTAGCACCAAGTACACCTAGAGTAGCCACAACCACATTAGCATCAACTACAGCAGCAGTAACAACAACTGCAGCACCCACAACTACAGCAGCAGCAACAACTGCAGCACCCACAACTACAGCAGCAACAACAACTGCAGCACCCACAACTACAGCAGCAACAACAACTGCAGCACCCACAACTACAGCAGCAGCAGCAACAACAACTACAGCAGCAGCACCAACTGCAGCAACAACTACAGCAGCAACAACAACAACTGCAGCACCCACAACTACAGCAGCAGCAACAACTGCAGCACCCACAACTACAGCAGCACCAACAACAACTGCAGCACCCACAACTACAGCAGCAGCAACAACAACTGCAGCACCCACAACTGCAGCACCCACAACTACAGCAGCAGCAACAACAACTGCAGCACCCACAACTACAGCAGCCGCAACAACAAATGCAGCACCCACAACTACAGCCGCAGCAACAACTGCAGCACCCACAACTACAGCAGCAGCAACAACTGCAGCACCCACAACTAAAGCAACATTAACTACAACTGAACGACCCGAAACGTCAGTAGCACCAAGTACACCTAGAGTAGCCACAACCACATTAGCATCAACTACAGCAGCAGCAACAACAACTGCAGCACCCACAACTACAGCAGCAGCAACAACTGCAGCACCCACAACTACAGCAGCAGCAACAACAACTGCAGCACCCACAACTACAGCTGCCGCAAAAACTGCAGCACCCACAACTACAGCAGCAGCAACAACAACTGCAGCACCCACAACTACAGCAGCAGCAACAACAACTGCAGCACCCACAACTACAGCAGCAGCAACAACAACTGCAGCACCCACAACTACAGCCGCAGCAACAACTGCAGCACCCACAACTACAGCAGCAGCCACAACAACTGCAGCACCCACAACTACAGCCGCAGCAACAACTGCAGCACCCACAACTACAGCAGCAGCAACAACAACTGCAGCACCCACCACTACAGAAGCAGCAACAACAACTGCAGCACCCACAACTACAGCAGCAGCAACAACAACTGCAGCACCCACAACTACAGCAGCAGCAACAACAACTGCAGCACCCACAACTACAGCCGCAGCAACAACTGCAGCACCCATAACTACAGCAGCAGCAACAACTGCAGCACCCACAACTAAAGCAACATTAACTACAACTGAACGACCCGAAACGTCAGTAGCACCAAGTACACCTAGAGTAGCCACAACCACATTAGCATCAACTACAGCAGCAGCAACAATAACTGCAGCACCCACAAATACAGCAGCAGCAACAACAACTGCAGCACCCACAACTACAGCCGCAGCAACAACTGAAGCATCCACAACTACAGAAGCAGCAACAACAACTGCAGCACCCACAACTACAGCAGCAGCAACAACAACTGCAGCACCCACAACTACAGCCGCAGCAACAACTGCAGCACCCACAACTACAGCAGCAGCAACAACAACTGCAGCACCCACAACTACAGCAGCAGCCACAACAACTGCAGCACCCACAACTACAGCAGCAGCAACAACTGCAGCACCCACAACTACAGCAGCAGCAACAACAACTGCAGCACCCACAACTACAGAAGCAGCAACAACAACTGCAGCACCCACAACTACAGCAGCAGCAACAACAACTGCAGCACCCACAACTACAGCAGCAGCAACAACAACTGCAGCACCCACAACTACAGCCGCAGCAACAACTGCAGCACCCATAACTACAGCAGCAGCAACAACTGCAGCACCCACAACTAAAGCAACATTAACTACAACTGAACGACCCGAAACGTCAGTAGCACCAAGTACACCTAGAGTAGCCACAACCACATTAGCATCAACTACAGCAGCAGCAACAACAACTGCAGCACCCACAACTACAGCAGCAGCAACAACAACTGCAGCACCCACAACTACAGCCGCAGCAACAACAACTGCAGCACCCACAACTACAGCAGCAGCAACAACAACTGCAGCACCCACAACTACAGCAGCAGCAACAACAACTGCAGCACCCACAACTACAGCCGCAGCAACAACTACAGCACCCACAACTACAGCAGCAGCAACAACAACTGCAGCACCCACAACTACAGCAGCAGCAACAACAACTGCAGCACCCACAACTACAGAAGCAGCAACAACAACTGCAGCACCCACAACTACAGCAGCAGCAACAACAACTGCAGCACCCACAACTACAGCAGCAGCAACAACTGCAGCAACCACAACTACAGCAGCAGCAACAACTGCAGCACCCACAACTACAGCCGCAGCAACAACAACTGCAGCACCCACCACTACAGCAGCAGCAACAACAACTGCAGCACCCACAACTACAGCCGCAGCAACAACTGCAGCACCCACAACTACAGCAGCAGCAACAACAACTGCAGCACCCACAACTACAGCCGCAGCAACAACAGCAGCACCCACAACTACAGCAGCAGCAGCAACAACTGCAGCACCCACAACTAAAGCAACATTAACTACAACTGAACGACCCGAAACGTCAGTAGCACCAAGTACACCTAGAGTAGCCACAACCACATTAGCATCAACTACAGCAGCAGCAACAACAACTGCAGCACCCACAACTACAGCAGCAGCAACAACAACTGCAGCACCCACAACTACAGCCGCAGCAACAACTGAAGCACCCACAACTACAGAAGCAGCAACAACAACTGCAGCACCCACAACTACAGCAGCAGCAACAACAACTGCAGCACCCACAACTACAGCCGCAACAACAACTGCAGCACCCACAACTACAGCAGCAGCAACAACAACTGCAGCACCCACAACTACAGCAGCAGCAACAACAACTGCAGCACCCACAACTACAGAAGCAGCAACAACAACTGCAGCACCCACAACTACAGCAGCAGCAACAACAACTGCAGCACCCACAACTACAGCAGCAGCAACAACTGCAGCAACCACAACTACAGCAGCAGCAACAACTGCAGCACCCACAACTACAGCCGCAGCAACAACAACTGCAGCACCCACCACTACAGCAGCAGCAACAACAACTGCAGCACCCACAACTACAGCCGCAGCAACAACTGCAGCACCCACAACTACAGCAGCAGCAACAACAACTGCAGCACCCACAACTACAGCCGCAGCAACAACAGCAGCACCCACAACTACAGCAGCAGCAACAACTGCAGCACCCACAACTAAAGCAACATTAACTACAACTGAACGACCCAAAACGTCAGTAGCACCAAGTACACCTAAAGTAGCCACAACCACATTAGCATCAACTACAGCAGAAGCAACAACAACTGCAGCACCCACAACTACAGCAGCACCAACAACAACTGCAGCACCCACAACTACAGCAGCAGCAACAACAACTGCAGCACCCACAACTACAGCCGCAGCAACAACTGCAGCACCCACAACTACAGCAGCAGCAAAAACTGCAGCACCCACAACTACAGCCGCAGCAACAACTGCAGCACCCACAACTACAGCAGCAGCAACAACAACTGCAGCACCCACAACTACAGCAGCAGCAACAACAACTGCAGCACCCACAACTACAGCAGCAGCAACAACAACAACTGCAGCACCCACAACTACAGCAGCAGCAACAACAACTGCAGCACCCACAACTACAGCCGCAGCAACAACTGCAGCACCCACAACTACAGCAGCAGCAACAACTGCAGCACCCACAACTAAAGCAACATTAACTACAACTGAACGACCCGAAACGTCAGTAGCACCAAGTACACCTAGAGTAGCCACAACCACATTAGCATCAACTACAGCAGCAGCAACAACAACTGCAGCACCCACAACTACAACAGCAGCAACAACTGCAGCACCCACCACTACAGCAGCAGCAACAACAACTGCAGCACCCACAACTACAGCAGCAGCAACAACAACTGCAGCACCCACAACTACAGCCGCAGCAACAACTGCAGCACCCACAACTACAGCAGCAGCAACAACAACTGCAGCACCCACAACTACAGCAGCAACAACAACTGCAGCACCCACAACTACAGCAGCAGCAACAACAACTGCAGCACCCACAACTACAGCAGCAGCAAAAACAACTGCAGCACCCACAACTACAGCCGCAGCAACAACTGCAGCACCCACAACTACAGCAGCAGCAACAACTGCAGCACCCACAACTACAGCCGCAGGAACAACAACTGCAGCACCCACCACTACAGAAGCAGCAACAACTGCAGCACCCACAACTACAGCCGCAGCAACAACAACTGCAGCACCCACCACTACAGCAGCAGCAACAACTGCAGCACCCACAACTACAGCCGCAGCAACAACTGCAGCACCCACAACTACAGCAGCAGCAACAACAACTGCAGCACCCACAACTACAGCAGCAGCAACAACAACTGCAGCACCCACAACTACAGCAGCAGCAACAACAACTGCAGCACCCACAACTACAGCCGCAGCAACAACAGCAGCACCCACAACTACAGCAGCAGCAACAACTGCAGCACCCACAACTAAAGCAACATTAACTACAACTGAACGACCCGAAATGTCAGTAGCACCAAGTACACCTAAAGTAGCCACAACCACATTAGCATCAACTACAGCAGAAGCAACAACAACTGCAGCACCCACAACTACAGCAGCAACCACAACAACTGCAGCACCCACAACTACAGCAGCAGCAACAACGACTGCAGCACCCACAACTACAGCCGCAGCAACAACTGCAGCACCCACAACTAGAGCAGCAGCAACAACAACTGCAGCACCCACAACTACAGCAGCAGCAACAACAACTGCAGCACCCACAACTACAGCCACAACAAGCAGCACCCACAACTACAGCAGCAACAACAACTGCAGCACCCACAACTACAGCAGCAGCAACAACAACTGCAGCACCCACAACTACAGCAGCAGCAACAACAACTGCAGCACCCACAACTACAGCAGCAGCAACAACAACTGCAGCACCCACAACTACAGCAGCAGCAACAACTGCAGCACCCACAACTACAGCAGCAGCAACAACAACTGCAGCACCCACAACTACAGAAGCAGCAACAACAACTGCAGCACCCACAACTACAGCAGCAGCAACAACTGCAGCACCCACAACTACAGCAGCAGCAACAACAACTGCAGCACCCACAACTACAGCTGCAGCAACAACTGCAGCACCCACAACTACAGCAGCAGCAACAACAACTGCAGCACCCACAACTACAGCAGCAGCAACAACAACTGCAGCACCCACAACTACAGCTGCAGCAACAACTGCAGCACCCACAACTATGGCAGCAGCAACAACTGCAGCACCCACAACTACAGCCGCAGCAACAACAACTGCAGCACCCACCACTACAGCAGCAGCAACAACAACTGCAGCACCCACAACTACAGCCGCAGCAACAACTGCAGCACCCACAACTACAACAGCAGCAACAACAACTGCAGCACCCACAACTACAGCCGCAGCAACAACAGCAGCACCCACAACTACAGCAGCACCCACAACTACAGCAGCAGCAACAACTGCAGCACCCACAACTAAAGCAACATTAACTACAACTGAACGACCCGAAACGTCAGTAGCACCAAGTACACCTAAAGTAGACACAACTACATTAGCATCAACTACAGCAGAAGCAACAACAACTGCAGCACCCACAACTACAGCAGAAACAACAACAACAACTGCAGTACCCTCCACTACCGCAGCAGCAACAACAACTGCAGCACCCACAACTACAGCAGCAGCAACAACAACTGCAGCACCCACAGCAACAACAACTGCAGCACCCACAACTACAGCAGCAGCAACAACAACTGCAGCACCCACAACTACAGCAGCAGCAACAACAACTGCAGCACCCACCACTACAGCAGCAGCAACAACAACTGCAGCACCCACAACTGCAGCACCCACAACTGCAGCACCCACAACTACAGCAGCAACAACAACTGCAGCACCCACAACTACAGCAGCAGCAACAACAACTGCAGCACCCACAACTACAGCCGCAGCAACAACTGCAGCACCCACAACTACAGCAGCAGCAACAACTGCAGCACCCACAACAGCAGCAGCAGCAACAACAACTGCAGCACCCACAACTACAGCAGCAGAAACAACAACTGCAGCACCCACAACTACAGCAGCAGCAGCAACAACAACTGCAGCACCCACAACTACAGCAGCAGCAACAACAACTGCAGCACCCACAACTACAGCCGCAGCAACAACTGCAGCACCCACAACTACAGCAGCAGCAACAACAACTGCAGCACCCACAACTACAGCAGCAGCAACAACAACTGCAGCACCCACAACTACAGCAGCAGCAACAACAACTGCAGCACCCACAACTACAGCAGCAGCAGCAACAACTGCAGCACCCACAACTACAGCCGCAGCAACAACAACTGCAGCACCCACCACTACAGCAGCAACAACAACTGCAGCACCCACAACTACAGCCGCAGCAACAACTGCAGCACCCACAACTACAGCAGCAGCAACACCAACTGCAGCACCCACCACTACAGCAGCAGCAACAACAACTGCAGCACCCACAACTGCAGCACCCACAACTGCAGCACACACAACTGCAGCACCCACAACTACAGCAGCAGCAACAACAACTGCAGCACCCACAACTACAGCTGCAGCAACAACTGCAGCACCCACAACTACAGCAGCAGCAACAACAACTGCAGCACCCACAACTACAGCAGCAGCAACAACAACTGCAGCACCCACAACTACAGCCGCAGCAACAACTGCAGCACCCACAACTACAGCAGCAGCAACAACTGCAGAACCCACAACTACAGCAGCAGCAACAACAACTGCAGCACCCACAACTACAGCTGCAGCAACAACTGCAGCACCCACAACTACAGCAGCAGCAACAACAACTGCAGCACCCACAACTACAGCAGCAGCAACAACAACTGCAGCACCCACAACTACAGCAGCAGCAACAACAACTGCAGCACCCACAACTACAGCCGCAGCAACAACTGCAGCACCCACAACTACAGCAGCAGCAACAACAACTGCAGCACCCACAACTACAGCAGCAGCAACAACAACTGCAGCACCCACAACTACAGCAGCAGCAGCAACAACAACTGCAGCACCCACAACTACAGCAGCAGCAACAACTGCAGCACCCACAACTACAGCCGCAGCAACAACAACTGCAGCACCCACCACTACAGCAGCAGCAACAACTGCAGCACCCACAACTACAGCCGCAGCAACAACTGCAGCACCCACAACTACAGCAGCAGCAACACCAACTGCAGCACCCACCACTACAGCAGCAGCAACAACAACTGCAGCACCCACAACTGCAGCACCCACAACTGCAGCACACACAACTGCAGCACCCACAACTACAGCAGCAGCAACAACTGCAGCACCCACAACTACAGCTGCAGCAACAACTGCAGCACCCACAACTACAGCAGCAGCAACAACAACTGCAGCACCCACAACTACAGCAGCAGCAACAACAACTGCAGCACCCACAACTACAGCAGCAGCAACAACAACTGCAGCACCCACAACTACAGCAGCAGCAACAACAACTGCAGCACCCACAACTACAGCCGCAGCAACAACTGCAGCACCCACAACTACAGCAGCAGCAACAACAACTGCAGCACCCACAACTACAGCAGCAGCAACAACAACTGCAGCACCTACAACTACAGCAGCAGCAACAACAACTGCAGCACCCACAACTACAGCCGCAGCAACAACTGCAGCACCCACAACTACAGCAGCAGCAACAACTGCAGCACCCACAACTACAGCCGCAGCAACAACAACTGCAGCACCCACCACTACAGCAGCAGCAACAACTGCAGCACCCACAACTACAGCCGCAGCAACAACTGCAGCACCCACAACTACAGCAGCAGCAACAACAACTGCAGCACCCACAACTACAGCAGCAGCAACAACAACAACTGCAGCACCCACAACTACAGCAGCAGCAACAACGACTGCAGCACCCACAACTACAGCCGCAGCAACAACTGCAGCACCCACAACTACAGCAGCAGCAGCAACAACAACTGCAGCACCCACCACTACAGCAGCAGCAAGAACAACTGCAGCACCCACAACTGCAGCACCCACAACTACAGCAGCAGCAACAACAACTGCAGCACCCACAACTACAGCAGCAGCAACAACAACTGCAGCACCCACAACTACAGCAGCAGCAACAACAACTGCAGCACCCACAACTACAGCAGCAGCAACAACTACAGCACCCACAACTACAGCAGCAGCAACAACAACTGCAGCACCCACAACTACAGCAGCAGCAACAACAACTTCAGCACCCACAACTACAGCAGCAGCAACAACTGCAGCACCCACAACTACAGCAGCAGCAACAACAACTGCAGCACCCACAACTACAGCCGCAGCAACAACTGCAGCACCCACAACTACAGCAGCAACAACAACAACTGCAGCCCCCACAACTACAGCCACAGCAACAACTGCAGCACCCACAACTACAGCAGCAGCAACAACAACTGCAGCACCCACAACTACAGCAGCAGCAACAACAACTGCAGCACCCACAACTACAGCAGAAGCAACAACTGCAGCACCCACAACTACAACAGCAGCAACAACAACTGCAGCACCCACAACTACAGCCGCAGCAACAACTGTAGCACCCACAACTACAGCAGCAGCAACAACAACTGCAGCACCCACAACTACAGCCGCAGCAACAACTGCAGCACCCACAACTACAGCAGCAGCAACAACAACTGCAGCACCCACAACTACAGCCGCAGCAACAACTGCAGCACCCACAACTACAGCAGCAGCAACAACAACTGCAGCACCCACAACTACAGCAGCAGCAACAACAACTGCAGCACCCACACCTACAGCAGCAGCAACAACAACTGCAGCACCCACAACTACAACAGCAGCAACAACAACTGCAGCACCCACAACTACAGCAGCAGCAGCAACAACTGCAGCACCCACAACTACAGCAGCAGCAACAACAACTGCAGCACCCACAACTACAGCAGCAGCAACAACAACAACTGCAGCACCCACAACTACAGCCGCAGCAACAACTGCAGCACCCACAACTACAGCAGCAGCAGCAACAACTGCAGCACCCACAACTACAGCAGCAGCAACAACAACTGCAGCACCCACAACTACAGCAGCAGCAGCAACAACTGCAGCACCCATAACTACAGCAGCAGCAACAACTGCAGCACCCACAACTACAGCAGCAGCAACAACAACTGCAGCACCCACCACTACAGCAGCAGCAACAACTGCAGCACCCACAACTACAGCCGCAGCAACAACTGCAGCACCCACAACTACAGCAGCAGCAACAACAACTGCAGCACCCACAACTACAGCCGCAGCAACAACAGCAGCACCCACAACTACAGCAGCAGCAACAACTGCAGCACCCACAACTAAAGCAACATTAACTACAACTGAACGACCCGAAACGTCAGTAGCACCAAGTACACCTAAAGTAGCCACAACCACATTAGCATCAACTACAGCAGAAGCAACAACAACTGCAGCACCCACAACTACAGCAGCAACAACAACAACTGCAGCACCCACAACTACAGCAGCAGCAACAACGACTGCAGCACCCACAACTACAGCCGCAGCAACAACTGCAGCACCCACAACTACAGCAGCAGCAACAACTGCAGCACCCACAACTACAGCAGCAGCACCCACAACTGCAGCACCCACAACTACAGCAGAAGTAACAACAACTGCAGCACCCACAACTAAAGCAACATTAACTACAGCTGAACGACCCGAAACGTCAGTAGCACCAAGTACACCTAGAGTAGCCGCAACCACATTAGCATCAACTACAGCAACAACAACTGCAGCACCCACAACTACAGCAGAAACAACAACAACTGCAGCACCCACAACTACAGCAGCAGCAACAACAACTGCAACATCAACAGCTCCAACAACAGTTCTAACTCCAACAACTGCAGCATCAACAACTACAACAACAACTGCAACATCAACAGCTCCAACAACTGTTCTAACTCCAACAACTGCAGCATCATCAGCTCCAACAGTTCTAACTGCAGTTTCTATGGAAGCACCAACTACAACGACAGCATTCCGAACAGCTGAACCAGCCCCTACCACAGTAGCACCAACTACAACTGCTTCAGCAACAACTACAGCTTCACCTACTAAAACAACAGCATTAAACACAACTGCAGCACCAACAACTAAAGCAGATTTAATAACAACTGCTGCAATTACAACTACAATTGCACCAGCTACAACTACTGTGGCACTGACTACAACTGCAACACCCACTACTACTATATTACCCACTAGAGCAACACTGACAACAACTGTAGCACCCGCAACTTCAGCAGCGCCAACTACATCTGCATCAGCTACAACTAGAGCTGAAATGACACCAGATAAAACTACCATAGTACCATTTAGAACTGTGTCAACTATAAATGCAGCAGCACTGAAAACTGCAGCACCCAAAACTACAACATCACAAACCACAAATGTACCAGCTGCAACTACAGTAGCACTGACTACAACTACACCCACTATAACTATCGCAGCACTGACAACTGCAGTACCAACAACTACAACGGCACTGACAAAAACGAAAGCAGCTTCAAATACAACTACAAAAACAAGAACTACAGCAGCACAGAATACAACTTCAACAGCTGCAACAACAACTACAACTGCAATACCAACAACTACAACAGCAAAGAGGCCCACAAATACTAAACCAAAAACTGTTAGCTATTTCTTTATTATAGTAATGGATCTGCAATTCATAGAAGACTATAACATTCCTACATCCAGACCATACAAGGATCTCAGTGCAAAGATTAGAAAATATGTGAGTATAAGAACAATTGTTATTGGACTAAATATTATTAGAAGTTCCTTGACATTCATGAATTTAACAATGTAGGCCAGGTCTAAGCAACCTGGATTTGGTGCCGATTCCCACCAAGCAGGCCAGAAGTCCCACCCCACTTCTTCTTAAGATGGTGTACTCTCATGCGGTACCTAGCTTTAGGAGAAAACAATAAATACCTAAAGAGCACAAAATTGGAGTTTTAAGGTGCAGAAAAATCAATCAAAAGCAAATTTTACAAAAACATATAGAAATTTTATTACATGAACTATATAAAACGATTGGTAAAATGTAGGCCATAACGACCCAGTGGTGGTCAAGGAACAAAAGTGTGATTGCCTCTACATGTTTCACCACAAACGTGGCTTCTTCTGGAGCCTTTGTAGAACCTTGTTATTTGATATTTGCCACCCTTCAAAATGGTCTTGGTTCCAAATGATCCCCTAGACCCATCAAAAGGTTAAATGGGGAACGTCTGTGAATGAATGAATAAATGATTAATTTGTATAGCGCTGCAAATGCGAACTGAATCGCCTCAAGGCGCTTGGTCTGTCCTTTGTTGTCTTGCCTATTAGAAGAGGTGGTTCTTGAGTTCCAAGCGGATATTGGTGGGTAGAGTGTTCCATAGCCGAGGTCCTTGGACTGCGAATCTTCGTTCTCCCTTAGATTTGTAGCGGGCTTTGGGGATGAGAAGGCGGTTTTGGTTTGTTGATCGAAGGCTGCGATTAGGTATGTATTTTTTTTTATTTTCTCACAAAGGTATTGAGGAGCGTTTCCTTGTGTACATTTGTGGGTGAGGCAGAGGGTCTTGAATGTGATCCTATCTTTTACCGTGAGCCAATGGAGGGTCCTCAGGGATGGGGAGATGGATTCCCAGGGTTTCTTTCAAGCGTCTAGTCTTGCTGCTGTGTTTTGGACGACTTGTAGGCGTGCAATCTGGTAATTAGGTAGTCCTATGTAGAGGGAATTTGCATAGTCGAGTCGCGAATTGATGATAGTTCCAACTACTACTGCTTTCTCGTAGCAGGCGGAGAAGATGATGGGATCTGCTGATTACTGATCCTATTTGTGCATCCATGGTCATCTCTGAATCAAAGATGACTCCGAAGCCTTTGGCTTTGGTGCTTGGAAGGATGGTCTGTCCAAGGATGGTCGGTGGTGTCCATGGGGTCTTAGTTTTTTTACTTCGTTTTGCGTTGAGGTGCAGAAGTTCTGTTTTCGATCCATTGAGTTTGAGGGAGCTAGTGGTCATCCAGTCATCTATCAATGTGAGACATTTTCCTAGTTCCTGGTATTGGTCTTTTTGTCCGGTGATATGGAAGTACAGTTGAATGTCGTCAGCGTATGAGTGGAAGCATAGATCCGATTTGCTAATAATTTTGAAGAGTGGCCAGATGTAAATGTTGAAGAGTACTGGTGACAAGAGTGATCCTTGAGGGACTCCATAAGAAATTGCCCGGGTTTCAGAAGTGAAGACTCCTAGTTTCACTGTCTGTGACCGATTTCCTAAGAAGGAAGCGAACCATGAAAGATCTAAATCTGTAACTCCTGCCACTTCCTTGAGGCGGCTGAGAAGAGTATTGTGGTCCACAGTGTGTCGAATGCTGCGCTAAGGTCCAGCAGTACCAAAAGACACGATTCTCCGTCATCAGCTGCTTCCAGGGCGTCGTCCCATATTTTCAGAAGTGCCGTTTCTGTGCCATGGCCTGGGCGGAAGCCCGATTGTAGTGGGTCCAGGAGCTTGTGTGTGCCCATGTGGAGTTGTAGCTGTTGTACTACTGCTTTCTCCATAATCTTGGAGATGGTGTTCAGGCTTGTTACTGGTCTGCGATTGTTAGGATCTTTGGAATCGAGGTTGGGTTTCTTTAGCAGTGGTTTGATGATGCCTTGCTTGAGGGCAATTGGAACCAACCCTTCTTCGAACGACTGATTTACTAGGTGTGTAATAGAAGGGGCCAAGATGTCGGAACAGATGCCAAAAAGGAGGAAAAAGAGGCATAGCCCTATAGCAGCACCTAGTGTTTCAAGGAATTTTAATGAATCGATCAATCAATGTTTCAATCCTGTTCCATATATAGACCTCTTCTAATGCCAGGAAATTTACAGGGTAATTGTGCCATCTGTGCACTTTCCTCTTTTAGTTTATCACTGTTCCTTGGCTCAGTGTCCGACGGACACTTCTTTAACCAGTGAGGACTGAAATTATTTTTTTTTCCAATCAATCAAAAGGGATAAACCCTTTTAAATGGGTTAAGAACCTCACTAGCAACAGTGTAGATGGCCACAGCTGGCCATGGAGGAGGGTCGGTTGCGTTTTATTTTTTTTCGGTCCATCAGCGGAGCAAGAAAAGAAGAAGACTCTGTGGGACATTTTTATTTTTTTATTTTTTAATAAAGGACTTGTCCCAAGCCGTGTCTTGTAATTTTTACCCTTTTGACACTTTTTTTGTGAAATGGTAGGGGTACATTTTTACCCCGTTACCATTTCACACGGGGGGCGGGATCTGGGGGGGTCCCCTTGTTAAAGGGGGCTTGCAGATTCCGATAAGCCCCCCGACCGCAAACTCCCACAACCACCGGGCAAGGGTTGTGGGGATGATGCCCTTGTCCCCATCAACACAGGGACAAGGTGCTTTGGGGGGCTTGTACGCATGTGGCCTTGTACGGTTCAGGAGGGGGGCGCTCTCTAGTCCCCCCCTCTTTTCCTGCGGCCTGCCAGGTTGCGTGCTCGGCTAAGGGTCTGGTATGGATTTTGAGGGGGACCCCCACACCATTTTTTTTTTAATTTTGGCATGGCGTTCCCCTTAATATCCACCCCTGAAGGGCCTGGTATGGAATTTGGGGGGACCTCCACGCACTTTTTTTTCTTTTTTTGGTTCGGGATTCCCCTTAATATTCATACCAGACCCATGGGGACTGGTAATGGACTGGGGGGGGGGGGATCCCATGCCATTTTTTTCAATGACTTATTTTATCTGTATCTGTAGACCGACAATTTATTATAGCCGCAAGTAGTTTTTAATGACTTTTTTTCCTTTAGAAATGTCATTTTTTTCTCGGACTGTTCTAAACACGGGAAACATGAGCCACTTTACAGGCATACTATAGACACCCCCCAGGTACAAAGTTTAATTTCACTTTTATTGTTTCACTTTAAGCATTATTAAAATCCCTGCTCCCGAAAAAACTGCAGTTTTTATAACTTTTTCTTGCATTGATACATGTCCCCTGGGGCAGGACCCGGGTCCCCAAACACTAATTATGACAATACCATGCATATAAGCCTTTAAAATTAGCACTTTTGATTTCTCCCATAGACTATTAAAGGGTGTTCCGCGGTTTTCGAATTTGCCGCGAACACCCCAAATTGTTCACTATTTGGCGAACACCCGATGTTCGAGTCAAACTTACGTTCGACTCGACAATCGGGCTCATCCCTAGTGTCCATATGTGTTGGAATTTAAAAAAAGCTGTGGCCTTGCCCTTTCCAACCTGACGGTTGTAAGTGTGTTTATTAAAAGGGGTGAAGGGGCAAGGTTTGGGGTTTTATCTCATTGTGTTAGAGTTGATTTGTACTTAGGCCCCGTGTGCCTCAGCAGGCAAGGAACATTATAATGTCCCTTTTAAATTTAGTCCATCATAGGGGTAGTTACCGCACTTCCTGTCTAGTGAAACCATTGTCAGAAGAAATCTCCCTATTGCTCTGGATAGCAGTACAAACTCAACTAAGATTCTAATCCAGTTACAAAAAAAAAAAAAAATGGCTGCACTTACAATTTCTAATTTCTAAATACAAGGCCTTTAAATTTTGGCATTACAAATTCATCTCAGTAATTATATATATTCTCCTTGCAGGCATATCTAATCATTATTCAGACGATGCCTGACTGTATTGGTGTCAATGTACATGGCTTCAGGTAAGTTAATCCAATGTTATTATATGGAGGGGGGGGGGGTGTACAGGGATCTGGGTAAGCCTTCCCTAACTTTCAGCGCCAAGACCGATGTGCATGTATATTCCTATCATAAGGGTTAATAGACTGTCAGCTCCTTTGATCCAGGAGCAAATGAAACATTAATTATTTACTCTGTAAAATAAATTTTAGGGGATTTTATTATAACTAAATTAAAAAGTGTATGTATAGAAATATTTTTGTTTACTGTTGTACACAGGAGAAAATAATTAAATCCTCTCAATTGTTTTCATTGCTGTCTGTGTCTCCATTGGGGAGATTCACCCTCTCGATTGGTCCTGGTGACTAGTGTCACCAAGACAGAATATGAGGGGAAATCAAAGATTTTGAATAAAAATTGAAGGGACATCTTCCAGTGGGGACAACTATTTAAAACGGGAACATTCTCAGACTTTTGAGATGTACTCTCGTGTATTGTCAGGAAGTGAAGTGAAATCTCCCCAACAGGACACAGACAGCAAAACATACATTGACAAAGATCTTAATGCTTCCCTACGCCTAACAAAACTTAAACACAAAGGTTTGGCCAGACATATATTTTAGAGCAGTCTTCATCAACCTTTTTAACATGGAGGAACCCCTGAAATACCCTTTCTGTCTCAGGGAACCCCTGATAATAATTAATAATATTATTTTAAGATAGCCCTATACATTGGTGATCAGTGGGAAGAATGTTCCTTACATTGGTGATCAGTGAGAAGAATGTTCCTTACATTGGTGATCAGTGAGAAAAATGCTTCTTACATTGGTGATCAGTGGGAAGAATGTTCCTTGCATTGGTGATCAGTGGGAAGAATGTTCCTTACATTGGTGATCAGTGGGAGGAATGTTCCTTACATTGGTGATCAGTGGGAAGAATGTTCCTTACATTGGTGATCAGTGGGAAGAATGTTCCTTACATTGGTGATCAGTGAGAAGAATGTTCCTTACATTGGTGATCAGTGAGAAGAATGTTCCTTACATTGGTGATCAGTGAGAAGAATGTTCCTTACATTGGTGATCAGTGGGAAGAATGTCCCTTACATTGGTGATCAGTGGGAAGAATGTTCCTTACATTGGTGATCAGTGGGAGGAATGTCCCTTACATTGGTGATCAGTGGGAAGAATGTTCCTTACATTGGTGATCAGTGAGAAGAATGTTCCTTACATTGGTGATCAGTGAGAAGAATGCTTCTTACATTGGTGATCAGTGGGAAGAATGTTCCTTACATTGGTGATCAGTGAGAAGAATGTTCCTTACATTGGTGATCAGTGAGAAGAATGTTCCTCACATTGGTGATCAGTGAGAAGAATGGTCCTTACATTGGTGATCAGTGGGAAGAATGTTCCTTACATTGGTGATCAGTGGGAAGAATGTTCCTTACATTGGTGATCAGTGAGAAGAATGTTCCTTACATTGGTGATCAGTGGGCAGAATGTTCCTTACATTGGTGGTCAGTGGGAAGAATGTCCCTTACATTGGTGATCAGTGGGAAGAATGTTCCTTACATTGGTGATCAGTGGGAAGAATGTTCCTTACATTGGTGATCAGTGAGAAGAATGTTCCTTACATTGGTGATCAGTGAGAAGAATGTTCCTTACATTGGTGGTCAGTGGGAAGAATGTCCCTTACATTGGTGATCAGTGGGAAGAATGTTCCTTACATTGGTGATCAGTGGGAAGAATGTTCCTTACATTGGTGATCAGTGAGTAGAATGTTCCTTACATTGGTGCTCAGTGAGAAGAATGTTCCTTACATTGGTGCTCAGTGGGAAGAATGTCCCTTACATTGGTGATCAGTGGGAAGAATGTTCCTTACATTGGTGATCAGTGGGAAGAATGTTCCTTACATTGGTGATCAGTGAGAAGAATGTTCCTTACATTGGTGATCAGTGGGAAGAATGTTCCTTACATTGGTGATCAGTGGGAAGAATGTTCCTTACATTGGTGATCAGTGATGAGAATGTTCCTTACATTGGTGATCAGTGGGAAGAATGTTCCTTACATTGGTAATCAGTGGGAAGAATGTTCCTTACATTGGTAGTCAGTGGGAAGAATGTTCCTTACATTGGTGGTCAGTGAGAAGAATGTTCCTTACATTGGTGGTCAGTGGGAAGAATGTCCCTTACATTGGTGATCAGTGGGAAGAATGTTCCTTACATAGGTGATCAGTGGGAAGAATGTTCAACATTGGTGATCAGTGGGAAGAATGTTCCTTACATTGGTGATCAGTGAGAAGAATGCTCCTTACATTGGTGATCAGTGAGAAGAATGTTCCTTACATTGGTGATCAGTGGGAAGAATGTTCCTTACATTGGTGATCAGTGGGAAGAATGTTCCTTACATTGGTGATCAGTGGGAAGAATGTTCCTTACATTGGTGATCAGTGGGAAGAATGTTCCTTACATTGGTGATCAGTGAGAAGAATGTTCCTCACATTGGTGATCAGTGAGAAGAATGGTCCTTACATTGGTGATCAGTGGGAAGAATGTTCCTTACATTGGTGATCAGTGGGAAGAATGTTCCTTACATTTGTGATCAGTGAGAAGAATGTTCCTTACATTGGTGATCAGTGGGAAGAATGTTCCTTACATTGGTGGTCAGTGGGAAGAATGTCCCTTACATTGGTGATCAGTGGGAAGAATGTTCCTTACATTGGTGATCAGTGGGAAGAATGTTCCTTACATTGGTGATCAGTGAGAAGAATGTTCCTTACATTGGTGATCAGTGAGAAGAATGTTCCTTACATTGGTGGTCAGTGGGAAGAATGTCCCTTACATTGGTGATCAGTGGGAAGAATGTTCCTTACATTGGTGATCAGTGGGAAGAATGTCCCTTACATTGGTGATCAGTGAGTAGAATGTTCCTTACATTGGTGATCAGTGAGAAGAATGTTCCTTACATTGGTGCTCAGTGGGAAGAATGTCCCTTACATTGGTGATCAGTGGGAAGAATGCTCCTTACATTGGTGATCAGTGAGAAGAATGTTCCTTACATTGGTGATCAGTGGGAAGAATGTTCCTTACATTGGTGATCAGTGGGAAGAATGTTTCTTACATTGGTGATCAGTGATGAGAATGTTCCTTACATTGGTGATCAGTGGGAAGAATGTTCCTTACATTGGTAATCAGTGGGAAGAATGTTCGTTACATTGGTGATCAGTGGGAAGAATGTCCCTTACAGTGGTGATCAGTGGGACGAATGTTCCTTACATTGGTGATCAGTGGGAAGAATGTTCCTTACATTGGTGATCAGTGAGAAGAATGTTCCTTACATTGGTGATCAGTGGGAAGAATGTTCCTGACATTGGTGATCAGTGAGAAGAATGCTCCTTACATTGGAGGTCAGTGAGAAGAATGTTCCTTACATTGGTGATCAGTGGGAAGAATGCTCCTTACATTGGTGATCAGTGAGAAGAATGTCCCTTACATTGGTGATCAGTGGGAAGAATGCTCCTTACATTGGTGATCAGTGGGAAGAATGTCCCTTACATTGGTGATCAGTGGGAAGAATTCTCCTTACATTGGTGATCAGTGAGAAGAATGTCCCTTACATTGGTGATCAGTGGAAAGAATGCTCCTTACATTGGTGATCAGTGGGAAGAATGTCCCTTACATTGGTGATCAGTGGGAAGAATGTTCCTTACATTGGTGATCAGTGGGAAGAATGTTCCTTACATTGGTGATCAGTGAGAAGAATGTTCCTTACATTGGTGATCAGTGGGAAGAATGTTCCTTATGTAGCGCTACCCCCAGTTAAGAGAGCCGCTGGTTTGTTTTGGGTCCCTGAGTACAGCTCCACCAACCCCGGCAATTTGCTCTACCCGCTCTGGCACAGTTAGTAAAGGGGTATGTATCTATGCACATATAAACATCACTTATACTCTAAGTGTAATGGGTATGAACTCACAAGCAGACTGCTGAAATAAGAATAACTGGCTTTACTTTGTCAGTAAGGAAAAGAAATAGTAACATGCATTTAAACATATGACTCACAATACTTTAGCAGGTCCCTGCAATATGCACTTTAACATGTACACATATATGAATCAGTTAGCAATGGGGAACAGAGCGCCAAGTGTGGCGACCGCATGCTATGCACCCCTGAGGTGCAATAAATCTATCTGCGCCTACCTAATGGACCAGGCCTGATCCCTAGTAATAGAGCTCAGTCCTTGTACTAGTACAGTGTTCTTCACCGGCAATGAATCTGTAGAGGTGGTGCACATGTAGCTTTAAATGGTGTCTTTGTAATCCACAGAAAGTAACATTGCTGCTCTGAGGTAAATTGCGCCTAGGCAGTTCAATAGGCATAAAACGTGTGTATCAATGCAGGATGAGCCTCTCAGCTCTCTCACCAATCCTTGGGTACCGTCCTCAGCTCCGGTCCCTCCAATGGCGGCTCCGGTCTCCTCAGTCACAGCCCCTGCGCTCCGGTCCTCAGCTCCGACCGACCGACTGTAGGGGAGAGTCTCCGCTCCGCTGCTGCTGACTCTGAGGGATGAGAGTCTCACTCCATCTGCTGCAAGGCCCAGGCTTCAGGCCTTCAGCTCCGGTCCGCACAGGTGTCTCCGCTGGCTGCAGTCTCCGCGTCACAAGCTCCGTCAGCAGAGGCAGGCCAGTCCTGTCAGGCCTCAGAAGAGTCCCAAGAGGAAGAGGCGGTCTCCGCTCTTCCTTTTTATAACCTCCCCCAGCAGCCTCTCGGGCGGAAACAAGCAGCCCGGGAGCCTGGGGGATTATGGGGGATGTAGTCTTTCCCAGTAAAAGGGGTACGACCCCGCTACACACTCCCCCCACTTTGAATCTTTGGTCCCCAAAGACAGTGTTCAAATTACAAGCTTTCTCAGGAACAACACTTTCACATAATTTGGACAGGGGAGCTTCCCACCAATTGGCATAAGATGGGGAGCTGCCCTGTCTACAGGTCACTTCAGTGTGGGCGACCTGTTTAACTGTGCCAGAGAGTGAGCTGGGGTTGCCCTCCACCAAATGAACAGTGGATGGGTCAGGGCGTTCAGCACTTCTCCTTGCTGTGGTAACAGAGTCCTCTGAACTTTCTCCCATCTTGGGGTAAGTTAACTTCTTGGGAGGCTTCACAACTCTGCGAGCTCTCTGTTCTCTTGGGCCTTCTTCAGGAATACATTCTGGCAACATCTCTGGTTCTGGAACATCTACTTCTTCCTCTGAGTAGAGACCAGGAATATCTTCCCAGCACTCAGGCACATCACTGAATGGCACAAACTCTGTGGCTTCTGGGTTCAATGTTCCATCTTCCACATCTTCAGTGGGTGGAAGATCTATGGCAGAATTTCCTGGGGTTGAGGAAGGCCATAGCCATTCAAGTTCTCCTCTTTCTTCCTCTGGTTGGGGGTCCTGTCCACCCCTAGCTTGGGATGTCTGAGACCTAGTATTAGGCCTGGGGGTATCCAGAATGGAAACAGATTCAGGTACGTCTCTTACTGGAGGCATTCTGACTGCTTCAGTGAGTGGGAGCAAATGATTCCTATGCCAGGTCTTCAGAGGCCCCACTCTCCCTTCTGGCTTCAACTTGTAGACAGGCAATCCTGGAAGTTTCCTACAGATGATATATGGCTCTGATCTCCATCTATCAGCAATCTTGTGTTTCCCAGGGATCCCTAGATTGCGTAACAGTACACGGTCCCCAGGCTGTAGGTCCTGTACTCTAACTTTCAAATCAAAGTTCCTCTTGTTCCGGGCCCCCCTCTGGTTGGAGGCCGCTTGAGCTTTTTCATAAGCTATCTTCAAACTGTGCCTCAGTCTGTCCACATATCCTTTGTGGGAGGCAGCAGAGGCATGGTCTAAGGAAATGCCGAAGGCCAAATCCACTGGCAATCTTGCTTCTCTCCCAAACATAAGTCGGTAAGGAGAGAAACCTGTCACATCACTTGTGGTGCAATTGTAGGCATGCACCAGAGCTGATATGTGTTGACTCCAATGTTGCTTCTTCTCTGTTTCCAAAGTTCCCAACATGTTCAATAGGGTCCTGTTGAACCTTTCAGGCTGGGCATCACCTTGAGGGTGATACGGTGTGGTTCTAGTCTTCTCTACTCCCAGAGAATCTAGTAGCTTCCTGATCAGGCGACTCTCAAAGTCCCTTCCTTGGTCTGAATGGATTCTCTGTGGCAGTCCATAGTGAACAAAGTACTTCTCCAAAAGTACCTTGGCTACTGTAGAGGCCTTCTGGTCCTTGGTTGGGAAAGCCTGAGCATAACGGGTGAAATGGTCGGTTACCACCAGAACATTTCCCAATCCACTCAAATCGGGTTCGAGGCAGAGAAAATCAATGCATACCAGATCCATTGGGCCTTGACTCTGTAGGTGGCCCATTGGGGCAGCTTGATGGGGTAAAGTCTTCCTCTGAATGCATCTTGCACAGGAATGGCAATACTCCTCCACTTCGGCCCTCATGCAGGGCCAATAAAACCGGTCTCTGACAAGTTGGAAGGTTCTCTCTGCTCCCAAGTGACCATGCTGGTCATGTAAGGCAATCAGCACAGTCTCTCGATGCTTCTCTGGGAGAAACAACTGCCACTTGTCTTCTGGGCCATCAGAGGGGCCCCTTCGGTAGACTACCCCCTGATGCACCTGTAGCTTGTCCAACTCTCTCCTCAGTAGGCGAGCTTCTTTAGAAGGGTGAAGGCGAAGTCCCTCTGGACTCTTGTCTTCCAGGGCTTCCAGGACCAATCTCCCCATGGGGTCTTCCAATTGGTCACACCTTAGCTCCTTCTTGGACAGCTTCGGTAGGCACTCTTCTTCTAGTTGAGTTACCCCACAGTAACACTTTGGGACTCCCACTGTGGTGACTCCTATCTCTTCAGCTCTGGATCCTCCTCTGGCTTGGAGTTCAGCCCCTTGACAAAGGGCTCGCACTCCTTCTGGTGCCACTTGGGTCCAGTCTTCCCAATCATCGACCATGACATGGGATCTTCGGGACAGGGCATCTGCATCTCTATTTCCAGCCCCTGGCCTGTACTTGAGGCTGAAATTGAATCCAGACAACGCCGCCAACCATCTGTGTCCAGTTGCATCCAGCTTGGCGGTGGTGAATAGATAGGTCAAGGGGTTGTTATCTGTCTTTACAGTAAACTCGGCCCCATAGAGATAGTCTCTCAGTTTGTCAACTACTGCCCATTTGAGGGCTAAGAACTCCAACTTGTGGGTGGGATAGTTCTTCTCGGAGGGGGTCAGGCTCCGGCTCACATAAGCCACTGGTCGTAGCTGGTCTTCATACTCCTGGTAGAGTACTCCACCTAGGCCCTCATGGCTGGCATCAACATGTAGCTCATATGGTCTAGTGGGATCAGCGTAGGCCAAAACTGGGGCTGTGGTGAGACTTCTCTTCAAGGTTCTGAAAGCCTCTTCACACCTTGAGTTCCATTGGTCTTGGACCGATTCACCGGGCCTCCTAGGCCCCAATCCATCTTCCTCTCCTTCTGTCTTGAGCAGTTCGTTTAGGGGTTTGGCAATGCGGGCAAACCCATCCACAAACCTGCGGTAGTAGGAGCAGAACCCCAAGAAAGACCGAAGTTCTGTAACTGTTGTGGGCCTTGGCCACGAAGTAACTGCCTCCAACTTCTCAGGGTCTGTAGCCACTCCTTTTTCAGACACTATGTGTCCCAGATAGTTCACAGAAGACTGATAGAACCGACACTTCTCGGGAGAAAGTTTAAGTCCCTCTTCACTGAGCCTCTTCAGTACTTTCTCCAATCTGGCTTCATGTTCTTCCAAAGTCTTTCCAAAGACAATGACATCGTCCAGATACACAAGGACTTCTATGAGGTTCATGTCTCCAACTGTCCTTTCCATAAGGCGTTGAAATGTAGCAGGAGCTCCAGATAGGCCCTGGGGCATCCTGTTGAACTCAAAGAATCCCACTGGGGTTATGAAGGCAGTCTTTTCGCTATCTTCTGGATGCATGGGGATTTGGTAATACCCACTCTTGAGGTCCATCACACTGAACCACTTAGCTCCAGATAAACTCTGCAAGGCATCTTCTATCCTTGGCGTGGTGTACTGGTCAGGGATGGTCCTCCTGTTGAGAGTTCTGTAGTCAATGCAGAGCCTCAATGACCCATTCTTCTTCCTGACTACCACAATTGGGGAGGCATAGGGGCTTCTGGACTCCCTAATCACTCCCGTCTTCTTCAATTCCGCAAGCTGCTCTCTCAGATCCTCCAGATCTGCTAGCGGGACTCGCCTCACTCTCTCTCTGAATGGCTTGTCCTCTTGCATGCGGATTCGGTGGGTGGCACTCCTCGCACACCCCACATCAAACTCATCTTTAGAGAAAATCTTCTCCCATCTGGTCAGCTGGGCCTTGGCTCTCTCCTTCCAAGCTCCAGGTAGGTTAGGGTTTTCCATGGAGAGTTTCTTCCAAACATCTTCTCCTTCACCCGTCCCCTTCACTTCTGACCAGCCAACTGGGACAGCAGGACTCACCTGTCCCAGAAGCATCCTGGCAGGGATCTCCACGGGCCTCTCTGTGGGGTTCCTCACACTGACAGGGACTCTTCCTTTAGCCTTCTTCAGGTCCTTCAGTGAAATTACTTCTGGTATACCTCCAGACCTGAGTGACCCTCCATTGGGTCGGGCTCCAACATTACAAAGGGGCCAGGCTGCTCCCAAGTAAGTTTCACCGTGGCTCTCATGCAGGTCACCTCTCCAGGCTGTAACACTGCTCCTTCTTTTCCAAGCCTCCATACCCTTCCTATCCCCTCACTTGGGGTCTTCTGCTCTAGGACCAACCGCTGGTAGGCTGCCTTCAGCATGGGATGGATCTTGGGAGGTGAAAGATTCTCTTTCTTCACCAGGGGGGTCAGAAGCCTTCTGACTAGATCCGTGTTCGTCCCTATGATCAGGGAGGTCTTGCTGGTTCCTGGTGGGCGGGGACACACCACTGCTAAGGTGTCAAACACTTCAGTCTTCCCAGCTACGGATGGGTCAAAGGTCAACCGTATGGGTAGGTATCCATCATAGGGGAAACTCTGAGTTCCCAGTCCCCTTATCTCCAACTCTTCTATCTTCTGTATTGGCAGATGACTCAGGTATCTGTCGTAGAAGTCCCTGTACAATAGGGTCACTTGTGCTCCAGTGTCCAGGAGAGCTTTCGTGTACACTCCTTCCACTTGGATGGGCACAGTAGGAGATGGGCCAACTAGCTCCTCTGGGTAGGGCCGAGTTGGTGCGGTCCTCTTCTTTGGACTCTTTGCTTTACCAGAACTTGATTTGCACTTGCTCCTTTCTTGAGCCTGGTATGCATTAATTTTCTCCCTCTTAGTGGGAGTGTGAACCCGTTGAGGGACATTGTTATCTCTCACTTTTGGGGGTTCTCGTTTAGGAGTACTGCATTCCTTCCGAGGGGTCTTGCCCCCTTTCTCTGGAGTGTACCTTGGTTGAGGATCCCTGGGTTCCTTCCGAGGGGTCTGGTCTCCTCGCTTTCTCTTCCTGTTGTGCTTCTTGGAGCTCACTGAAGGTGATGGGCACACGGTTGACTCCTTCACCGGGGCCCTTTGGCGTTTCCCGCCGGCTGGCGGCTTTCTGTTTTCTTCTTCTTGGGACTGGAACATACAGCTGCAATATGACCAATTCCTCCACAATTAAAGCAGATCATTTTACCGTAGTCAGGTGGGGATGCTGGTGCTGAAACAGCTGGAAACAATTCCCTCCTGCTTGTTTCTTTCTTGGGACTGGGCGTCTCTTTCGCCACTAGAGATGTCAGTATCTCCATCATCTGGGACATCTGCAACTTCAGGGCATCTACCTCCGTCTCTCTTTCAGGGGTTAAGGCCGACCTGACCGTGGCCACTGGAAGCTTGGTAGACCCCATCACTTGCTTTTCCCTTTTCTCTTCCAACATGGCCTCTTCTTCTCTGACCATTCGGATGAGGTCAGGGTAGTCCAGGCTCTTCCCATCCTGCCGGGTGCGTAGAATTAGTGCGACAGGGTCCAGGGGTTGGGCTCCCCTCATCACCTGCTGGGCACGGGCTTCATCTACCTTCCTGGATCTATCCCCTTCTTCAGGATAATCCTATGCAGGATCTTGTCTATGCGTCCCATGTACTCCGACAGCTTCTCCCCTGTCTTCTGGTAACAGTGTTCCAGTTGATAGGTAAGTTCTGTGATTTTTTCTGTCCCACCAAACACACTTTCCAGGATGTCTATGTAGTCCTGGGCAGTGCAATCCTTTTTGCTTGTCTTCAGATTGCGTATGGCCTCTAAGGCAGGCCCTTTTAGGCTCTCAACAATCCTTTGCTTCTTTCTGCCTTCTGGGACCTCCCATTCTTCTAAGGCCTGCGTGGCACCATCTAACCACTCTTCAAATCCCTCTTCCCCCGAGGGTACAGGTGTCCTCCCTGAAAACATCCGGAGTTTCCTGTATCCCGACATTGGGTAGTCCCCGGGGTCTCTTCTGCACTGAGTCACAATCTCCCCTAGGACAGCACACAGTTCTGCACTAAGAGTAGTCTGTGCGGGACTTTCCGCGCCCTTCCGCTCTTCCTGCTTTGGGGATAGAATGGCTTTCATAGGAGAACCTTCTCCCTTGCGCGGCAGCGCATGCAGCACTTGGTAGGCCTGACCATTCGGTGCTTGTATGCTTTGGCTCCTGAACTGCTCTGGAGTCTCTTCCTTCCATTCTATTAAGGCGTATGTGTACCCAGCATCATTTCTCATGTCCATTATCCATGACTTGTGGCATGGGGATAAGGACATTATGAGCTGCTTGACTGCCTCTCTCTGCCACATCCCTGGCAGTTCAATGACTGCTGCTGCGGCTGGGTCAGCGGCCCATGTTGCGGACCACCGTCCCACTTCTATTGGGTCCATGCCGGTACCTTCTGGTGGCTTTTCCCGCTGACTCAGGATCCCGGATTACGAGCCCCCACGTGTAGCGCTACCCCCAGTTAAGAGAGCCGCTGGTTTGTTTTGGGTCCCTGAGTACAGCTCCACCAACCCCCGGCAATTTGCTCTACCCGCTCTGGCACAGTTAGTAAAGGGGTATGTATCTATGCACATATAAACATCACTTATACTCTAAGTGTAATGGGTATGAACTCACAAGCAGACTGCTGAAATAAGAATAACTGGCTTTACTTTGTCAGTAAGGAAAAGAAATAGTAACATGCATTTAAACATATGACTCACAATACTTTAGCAGGTCCCTGCAATATGCACTTTAACATGTACACATATATGAATCAGTTAGCAATGGGGAACAGAGCGCCAAGTGTGGCGACCGCATGCTATGCACCCCTGAGGTGCAATAAATCTATCTGCGCCTACCTAATGGACCAGGCCTGATCCCTAGTAATAGAGATCAGTCCTTGTACTAGTACAGTGTTCTTCACCGGCAATGAATCTGTAGAGGTGGTGCACATGTAGCTTTAAATGGTGTCTTTGTAATCCACAGAAAGTAACATTGCTGCTCTGAGGTAAATTGCGCCTAGGCAGTTCAATAGGCATAAAACGTGTGTATCAATGCAGGATGAGCCTCTCAGCTCTCTCACCAATCCTTGGGTACCGTCCTCAGCTCCGGTCCCTCCAATGGCGGCTCCGGTCTCCTCAGTCACAGCCCCTGCGCTCCGGTCCTCAGCTCCGACCGACCGACTGTAGGGAAGAGTCTCCGCTCCGCTGCTGCTGACTCTGAGGGATGAGAGTCTCACTCCATCTGCTGCAAGGCCCAGGCTTCAGGCCTTCAGCTCCGGTCCGCACAGGTGTCTCCGCTGGCTGCAGTCTCCGCGTCACACGCTCCGTCAGCAGAGGCAGGCCAGTCCTGTCAGGCCTCAGAAGAGGAAGTGTCCCAAGAGGAAGAGGCGGTCTCTGCTCTTCCTTTTTATAACCTCCCCCAGCAGCCTCTCGGGCGGAAACAAGCAGCCCGGGAGCCTGGGGGATTATGGGGGATGTAGTCTTTCCCAGTAAAAGGGGTACGACCCCGCTACACTTACATTGGTGATCAGTGGGAAGAATGTTCCTTACATTGGTGATCAGTGAGAAGAATGTTCCTTACATTGGTGATCAGTGGGAAGAATGTCCCTTACATTGGTGATCAGTGAGAAGAATGTTCCTCACATTGGTGATCAGTGGGAAGAATGTTCCTTACATTGGTGATCAGTGAGAGGAATGTTCCTTAAGCCCCATACACACGGTCGGATTTTCGCATGGATTCTGTCCTATGGGACAATGTTGTCGAAAAATCCGACCGTGTGTAGGCACCATCGGACAGTGTACGTCGGATTGTCCGACGGACAAAGTCCTATCTCCTGCTGGATAGATTTTTTGACAACAAGGTCCGATCACACCAATTCCGATCGTGTGTAGCGAATTCCGACCGGACAAAGTGCCACGCATGCTCAGATCACATTACAAGACCAAAGCTATTGGCTACTAGCCTCTACGTAGTCCCGTCGTACTCAACAAACGTCACCACGTTCAGAATGATCGGATTTTCCAACAACGTTGTCCGACCGTGTGTACGCAAAACCAACATCGGACATAGTACGACGGACATGATCCGACGGACCTGGTCCTCGGATAATCCGCGCGTGTGTATGGGGCTTTACATTGGTGATCAGTGGGAAGAATGTTCCTTACATTGGTGATCAGTGGGAAGAATGTTCCTTACATTGGTGATCAGTGGGAAGAATATTCCTTACATTGGTGATCAGTGAGAAGAATGTTCCTTACATTGGTGATCAGTGGGAAGAATGTTCCTTACATTGGTGGTCAGTGAGAAGAATGTTCCTCACATTGGTGATCAGTGGGAAGAATGTTCCTTACATTGGTGATCAGTGAGAGGAATGTTCCTTAAGCCCCATACACACGGTCGGATTTTCGCATGGATTCTGTCCTATGGGACAATGTTGTCGAAAAATCCGACCGTGTGTAGGCACCATCGGACAGTGTACGTCGGATTGTCCGACGGACAAAGTCCTATCTCCTGCTGGATAGATTTTTTGACAACAAGGTCCGATCACACCAATTCCGATCGTGTGTAGCGAATTCCGACCGGACAAAGTGCCACGCATGCTCAGATCACATTACAAGACCAAAGCTATTGGCTACTAGCCTCTACGTAGTCCCGTCGTACTCAACAAACGTCACCACGTTCAGAATGATCGGATTTTCCAACAACGTTGTCCGACCGTGTGTACGCAAAACCAACATCGGACATAGTACGACGGACATGATCCGACGGACCTGGTCCTCGGATAATCCGCGCGTGTGTATGGGGCTTTACATTGGTGATCAGTGGGAAGAATGTTCCTTACATTGGTGATCAGTGGAAAGAATGTTCCTTACATTGGTGATCAGTGGGAAGAATGTCCCTTACATTGGTGATTAGTGGGAAGAATGTTCCTTACATTGGAGATCAGTGAGAAGAATGTTCCTTACATTGGTGATCAGTGAGAAGAATGTTCCTTACATTGGTGATCAGTGGGAAGAATGCTCCTTACATTGGTGATCAGTGAGAAGAATGCCCCTTACATTGGTGATCAGTGGGAAGAATGTTCCTTACATTGGTGATCAGTGGGAAGAATGTCCCTTACATTGGTGATCAGTGGGAAGAATGTCCCTTACATTGGTGATCAGTGGGAAGAATGCCCCTTACATTGGTGATCAGTGGGAAGAATGTTCTTTACATTGGTGATCAGTGGGAAGAATGCCCCTTACATTGGTGATCAGTGGGAAGAATGTTCCTTACATTGGAGATCAGTGAGAAGAATGTTCCTTACATTGGTGATCAGTGGGAAGAATGTTCCTTACATTGGAGATCAGTGAGAAGAATGTCCCTTACATTGGAGATCAGTGAGAAGAATGTTCCTTACATTGGTGATCAGTGGGAAGAATGTTCCTTACATTGGTGATCAGTGGGAAGAATGTTCCTTACATTGGAGATCAGTGAGAAGAATGTTCCTTACATTGGTGATCAGTGGGAAGAATGTTCCTTACATTGGTGATCAGTGGGAAGAATGTTCCTTACATTGGTGATCAGTGAGAAGAATGTTCCTTACATTGGTGATCAGTGGGAAGAATGTTCCTTACATTGGTGATCAGTGAGAAGAATGTTCCTTACATTTGTGATCAGTGGGAAGAATGTTCCTTACATTGGTGATCAGTGGGAAGAATGTTCCTTACATTGGTGATCAGTGAGAAGAATGTTCCTTACATTGGTGATCAGTGAGAAGAATGTTCCTTACATTGGTGATCAGTGGGAAGAATGTTCCTTACATTGGTGATCAGTGAGAAGAATGTTCCTTACATTTGTGATCAGTGGGAAGAATGTTCCTTACATTGGTGATCAGTGGGAAGAATGTTCCTTACATTGGTGATCAGTGGGAAGAATGTTCCTCACATTGGTGATCAGTGGGAAGAATGTTCCTTACATTGGTGATCAGTGAGAGGAATGTTCCTTAAGCCCCATACACACGGTCGGATTTTCGCATGGATTCTGTCCTATGGGACAATGTTGTCGAAAAATCCGACCGTGTGTAGGCACCATCGGACAGTGTACGTCGGATTGTCCGACGGACAAAGTCCTATCTCCTGCTGGATAGATTTTTTGACAACAAGGTCCGATCACACCAATTCCGATCGTGTGTAGCGAATTCCGACCGGACAAAGTGCCACGCATGCTCAGATCACATTACAAGACCAAAGCTATTGGCTACTAGCCTCTACGTAGTCCCGTCGTACTCAACAAACGTCACCACGTTCAGAATGATCGGATTTTCCAACAACGTTGTCCGACCGTGTGTACGCAAAACCAACATCGGACATAGTACGACGGACATGATCCGACGGACCTGGTCCTCGGATAATCCGCGCGTGTGTATGGGGCTTTACATTGGTGATCAGTGGGAAGAATGTTCCTTACATTGGTGATCAGTGGGAAGAATGTTCCTTACATTGGTGATCAGTGGGAAGAATATTCCTTACATTGGTGATCAGTGGGAAGAATGTTCCTTACATTGGTGATCAGTGGGAAGAATGTTCCTTACATTGGTGGTCAGTGAGAAGAATGTTCCTCACATTGGTGATCAGTGGGAAGAATGTTCCTTACATTGGTGATCAGTGAGAGGAATGTTCCTTAAGCCCCATACACACGGTCGGATTTTCGCATGGATTCTGTCCTATGGGACAATGTTGTCGAAAAATCCGACCGTGTGTAGGCACCATCGGACAGTGTACGTCGGATTGTCCGACGGACAAAGTCCTATCTCCTGCTGGATAGATTTTTTGACAACAAGGTCCGATCACACCAATTCCGATCGTGTGTAGCGAATTCCGACCGGACAAAGTGCCACGCATGCTCAGATCACATTACAAGACCAAAGCTATTGGCTACTAGCCTCTACGTAGTCCCGTCGTACTCAACAAACGTCACCACGTTCAGAATGATCGGATTTTCCAACAACGTTGTCCGACCGTGTGTACGCAAAACCAACATCGGACATAGTACGACGGACATGATCCGACGGACCTGGTCCTCGGATAATCCGCGCGTGTGTATGGGGCTTTACATTGGTGATCAGTGGGAAGAATGTTCCTTACATTGGTGATCAGTGGGAAGAATGTTCCTTACATTGGTGATCAGTGGGAAGAATGTCCCTTACATTGGTGATTAGTGGGAAGAATGTTCCTTACATTGGAGATCAGTGAGAAGAATGTTCCTTACATTGGTGATCAGTGAGAAGAATGTTCCTTACATTGGTGATCAGTGGGAAGAATGCTCCTTACATTGGTGATCAGTGAGAAGAATGCCCCTTACATTGGTGATCAGTGGGAAGAATGTTCCTTACATTGGTGATCAGTGGGAAGAATGTCCCTTACATTGGTGATCAGTGGGAAGAATGTCCCTTACATTGGTGATCAGTGGGAAGAATGCCCCTTACATTGGTGATCAGTGGGAAGAATGTTCTTTACATTGGTGATCAGTGGGAAGAATGCCCCTTACATTGGTGATCAGTGGGAAGAATGTTCCTTACATTGGAGATCAGTGAGAAGAATGTTCCTTACATTGGTGATCAGTGGGAAGAATGTTCCTTACATTGGAGATCAGTGAGAAGAATGTCCCTTACATTGGAGATCAGTGAGAAGAATGTTCCTTACATTGGTGATCAGTGGGAAGAATGTTCCTTACATTGGTGATCAGTGGGAAGAATGTTCCTTACATTGGAGATCAGTGAGAAGAATGTTCCTTACATTGGTGATCAGTGGGAAGAATGTTCCTTACATTGGTGATCAGTGGGAAGAATGTTCCTTACATTGGTGATCAGTGAGAAGAATGTTCCTTACATTGGTGATCAGTGGGAAGAATGTTCCTTACATTGGTGATCAGTGAGAAGAATGTTCCTTACATTTGTGATCAGTGGGAAGAATGTTCCTTACATTGGTGATCAGTGGGAAGAATGTTCCTTACATTGGTGATCAGTGAGAAGAATGTTCCTTACATTGGTGATCAGTGAGAAGAATGTTCCTTACATTGGTGATCAGTGGGAAGAATGTTCCTTACATTGGTGATCAGTGAGAAGAATGTTCCTTACATTTGTGATCAGTGGGAAGAATGTTCCTTACATTGGTGATCAGTGGGAAGAATGTTCCTTACATTGGTGATCAGTGGGAAGAATGTTCCTTACATTGGTGCTCAGTGGGAAGAATGTTCCTTACATTGGTGATCAGTGGGAAGAATGCCCCTTACATTGGTGATCAGTGGGAAGAATGTTCCTTACATTGGTGATCAGTGGGAAGAATGTTCCTTACATTGGTGATCAGTGGGAAGAATGTCCCTTACATTGGTGATCAGTGGGAAGAATGTTCCTTACATTGGTGATCAGTGGGAAGAATGTCCCTTACATTGGTGGTCAGTGAGAAGAATGTTCCTTACATTGGTGATCAGTGAGAAGAATGTTCCTTACATTGGTGATCAGTGAGAAGAATGTTCCTTACATTGGTGATCAGTGGGAAGAATGTTCCTTACATTGGTGATCAGTGGGAAGAATTCTACTCTCATTGGAAATCACTAGTAAGAATTTCCTCTCACAAATAACTAAAATAATCAGTCAATGGTTAATTATTTTGGAGGCAGGAATTGCTCATTGATTAAGGAACACCTATCAATCTTTGGAGGAACCTCGGTTGAGAAAGGCTGTTTTTAAACGGTATCAATGCATAGGGCCTGTTTGTCTGTTTGCACATTATGCATAGTACTGGGTTTATGGAAATAGGAATACATTATATAAGCAAAAGTATTGCCCTTGCACACACGTCCCAGTCTTAGTCAGTAGGGTTCAATATTGAATTGGCTCACCCTTTGCAGCTGGTTAAAATCATGTGGTGGAGGGGGGAATATGGTGTGGGGGTTGTTTTTCAGGGGTTGGGCTTGGCCCCTTAGTTCCAGTGAAGAGAACGCTTTTAAGGCATCAGCATACCAAGACATTTTGGACAATTTCATGCTCCCAACATTGTGGGAACAGTTTGGGGACGGCCCCTTCCTGTTCCAACATGACTGCACACCAGTGCACAAAGCAAGGTCCATAAAGACATGGATGAGCGAGTTTGGGGTGGAGGAACTTGACTGGCCTGCACAAAGTCCTGACCTCAACCCGATAGAACACCTTTGGGATGAATGTAGACTGTAAGCCAGGCCTTCTCGTCCAACATCAGTGCCTGACCTCACAAATGCGCTTCTGGAAGAATGGTCAAACATTCCCATAGACACCCTCCTAAACCTTGTGGACAGCCTTCCCAGAAGAGTTGAAGCTGTTATAGCTACAAAGGGAGGGCCAACTCAATATTGAACCCTACGGACTAAGACTGGGATGTCATTAAAGTTCATGTGCGTGTAAAGGCAGGTGTCCCAATACTTTTGGTAATATAGTGTAGGTCTGTGTGAGTGGCAGATCTGACCAGGAAAAAGGCAGTAAAGTTGGGATATTTCTGTGTGTTTTCTCTACAGACGAGGTTCCACCATCGCCAACACTTCAGCAGTATTCCCGACCAAAAATCATACTGACATGGGAGTACAGGACGCTTTTAATAGGAATGCTGAAGCTGATAACAGCACCCTGGATGACATCCCTCTCTTTTTTGTAAACACAACAACTCCAGGTAGGTGAAACCATCTAGGAATACTCAATCCGTTCAGGATGATCGAATTTTCCGACAACTTTGTCCGACCGTGTGTATGCAACACCAGTGTCGGACAAAATCCGTTGGAAAAAAATCTGATGGATTTTGTGGTCGGAATTTCCTTAGCCCCCGTGTGTAAGGACCGCAAAGCTGCAATACAATCAATTTTTGTTCTTTGGGTTTAGATAAGCCCTAAAGTCATATTAACCGCTTCCCGACCGCCAACTGCACATATACGTCGGCAAAATGGCACGGCTAGGCAAAGGCACGTATATATACGTCCCCTTTAAATGCCTAGCCGTGGGGTCGCGCGCGACCCAGTCGGGAGCTCCGTGACCACGGCCGCGGGACCAGCGGACCCGATCGCCGCTGGTGTCCCGCGATCGGGTCACAGAGCTGAAGAACGGGGAGAGGTCTGTGTAAACAAACCTCTCCCCGCGCTTCCTACTCTGCCTATCACTGATCGGCTGTTCCCTGTCATCGGGAAAGCCGATCAGTGACGTCAGACGTACAGCCACGCCCCCCTACTGTGTAAAAAAAAAAACACAACACGTCACACTTAGCCCCTCCCCGCCCCCTAGTGGTTAACTCCTTCACTGCCAGTGTCATTTACACAGGAATCAGTGCATTTAAACAGCATTGATTTCTATATAAGAGACAATGGTCCCAAAAATGTGTCAAAAATGTCCGATGTGTCCGCCATAATGTCGCATTCACAATAAAAATCGCTGATCGCCGCCATTACTAGTAAAAAAAAAAAAAATATTAATAAAAATGCTATAAAACTATCCCCTATCTTGTAAACGCTATAACTTTTGAGCAAACAAATCAATAATCGCTAATTGCGATTTTTTTTTTTTACCAAAAATATGTAGAAGAATACGTATCGGCCTAAACTGAGGAAAAAAAATGTTTTTTTTTATATATTTTTTGGGGATATTTATTATAGCAAAAAGTAAAAAAAAATATTGCATTTTTTTCAAAATTGTCGCTCTATTTTTGTTTATAGCGCAAAAAATAAAAACCGCAGGGGTGATCAAATACCACCAAAAGAAAGCTCTATTTGTGGGAAAAAAAGGACGCCAATTTTGTTTGGGAGCCACGTCGCACGACCGCACAATTGTCAGTTAAAGCGACGCAGTGCCGGAATCACAAAAAGGGGCCTGGTCCTTTGGCTGCAAATTGGTCCGGGGCTGAAGTGGTTAAAGATTCCCTTTTTTAAATAAAATAAGAAAAACAATGGTTTTATTATTATTATTATTATTATTATACAGGATTTATATAGCACCAACAGTTTGCGCAGCGCTTTACAACATGAGGGCAGACAGTACAGTTACAATACAAATCAATACAGGAGGGATCAGAGGGCCCGGCTCGTCAGAGCTTACAATCTAGAAGGGAGGGTCAAGTGGAAACAAAAGGTTATACCATATATACTCGAGTATAAGCCGAGATTTTCAGCACATTTTTTTGTGCTGAAAGTGCCCCCCCTCGGCTTATACTGGAGTCAATCACTTTTCTGCAGCATAAAATGAAATTTTCCGAACCGATTTTGGGGCCCCGTATCTCGGGGCCACTTGGTGCTAGGAACCCGAAATTTGGTGTGCAAACACAGTGGAACCTGCACCACAACATATACAAGCTGGGTTCCTAGCACCAAGTGGCCCCGAGATGCGGGGCCCCAAAGTCGGTCAATTGTGTCCATCTGCAGCAATATAATTTCGGGACCCTTTGGGTCCAGAGACCCCACATTTTGGCTGCAGCTAGGGGGCATCTATGAACCCTTAACTACAGAGTTTGAAGTTTGGGGGACCTATGGCTGCAAATAGGCACAGTGAGGCTGCAAATAGGCACAGTGAGGCTGCAAATGGGCATTGTTGACCCTCTTTTCCACTTACAGTAGCTGCGCATTTCTCACCCTAGGCTTATACTTGAGTCAATAACTTTTCCCATTTTTTTGTGATAAAATGAGGTGCCTCGGCTTATATTCGGGTCGGATTATACTCGAGTATATACGGTAACTGTGGGTGGTGAGCTGATGGAGAAAATGAAAGTTGTTAGTTGTGGGTAGAATAAGCTTCTCAGAGAGTCCCAGAGCTGACAGCCGCAGGGGGTAGGCGCAGGGATGGCATGACATGTGCTGGACTGCACAGTCGCCGTCTTAACAGGTTTGCCGCTTTAAGGAAAGGGGTGGGTGGAGCCAGGGGGCGGAGCCATGGCACTCGGACGTGAGAGAGCCGTGCAACGCCGTCACTCGGAGAGCGAAGGAAGAAACAATCCCCACCCACCCTCCCTGTTTTTTACTGGGGTTGGGGTCAAGTTGTCTCAGGGTAAGATGCTTTTGGCGGTTCTTGGGGCTTTAGTAGAGGAAGTGAGGTAAAGGTAAAAACCTGTTGTACCCATCCATGGGATGGGGGTGGTTTAATGTACTTCAAGGTTACGAGGGGTTAACCTCGAAGGGTTTAATAAGGGTAGGTCACTGCTACAGTGGGTTATAGCCTCAGAGACAGGGGTTCAGGGTCGGTGCTACCACTAGGCAAACTAGGCGGCCGCCTAGGGCGCCATGCTGCCTAGGGCGCCCGGCCACTGGTTTTCCTACTCTCTTCTCTCTGCAGCAAGCAACTAAGTCTCAGCATCAGCAGGCAGCCGCTGCTCCATTCACACATAGTGTCAGAGGTGCAGCAGTGGTCGAGGACTGTGTCTGTGTCCTGACTCCCGCAGCAAGCAAACATTCATCGATGGGCACTGGTAGGCTGCATTGAAGGGGCGCTGGTAGGCTACATTTGATGGGTGCTGGTGAGGCTGCGTTTGATGGGTGCTGGTGAGGCTGCGTTTGATGGGCGCTGGTGAGCCTGCGTTTGATGGGTGCTGGTGAGGCTGCGTTTGATGGGCGCTGGTGAGGCTGCGTTTGATGGGCGCTGGTGAGGCTGCGTTTGATGGGCACTGGTGAGGCTGCGTTTGATGGGCGCTGGTGAGGCTGCGTTTGATGGGCGCTGGCGAGGCTGCGTTTGATGGGCGCTGGCGAGGCTGCGTTTGATGGGTGCTGGCGAGGCTGCATTTGATGGCGCTTTATTAAAAAGGTGGGATTTACATGGACAGGGAAAAGGGGGCGGAGTCAGCCAGGGGAGGGGGGGCAAAATTAGGTTTCGCCTAGGGTGTCAAAAATCTTTGCACCAGCCCTGCAGGGGTTGCCGTCTGGAGGTCAAGAGGTTAAAAATTGAAGTTGTTCGCAGTTACCAGTATGTTGTTATGCTACGTACCTATGACCCATTGAAAAGGTTGGGAATGTTTATAGTAATAAAAAAGTTTATGGAATCTAATTAAAATATATATTGTTTAATAAAGTTTAGGCCTGATGGCCATTTACTCCAAATCTAGTCCAGTTGTGGTTCATGGGGGTTTGGAGAGGGTATGCCTGTCAAGGGAAGGTTTTATATATGTCTTCAATAGATATATATATATCTATGTAGGTATATATGCCACTGAGTTAAGTCCTACAGATGTCATGAAGAGGAGGGTTTTCAGGGATTGTCTAAAAGCTAATAGTGTAGGAGATGATAGAACATATTGGGGTAGGAAGTTCCATAGGATTGGAGAGGCTCTGGAAAAGTCCTGGAGGCGAGCATGGGAGGAGGTGACAAGGGAGCTAGAGAGCAGGAGGTCTTGAGAGGAACGAAGAGAACGAGTAGGTTGGTATTTAGAGACTAGGCTAGTGATGTAGCTGGGGGGCTGAATTGTGGATGGCTTTGTACGTAGTTGTTAGAATTTGAATTTAATTCATTGGCCGAGCGGAAGCCAATGGAGGGATTAGTAAAGTGGATGAGTCTGGCAGCAGCATTTATGTCGGATTGAAGAGGTGATAGACTATGCAGAGGTAAGCCAATGAGAAGGGAGTTGCAGTCGAGGCGAGAGATGACCAGGGAGTGCTTTGTTGCGTCATTGGTTAGAAAGGGGCGTATTTTGGAGATGTTGCGGAGGTTGAGGCGGCAGGATTTGGACAGTGATTGGACGTGCTGCTTAAAGGAGAGTTCAGAGTCCAGGGCTACACCTAGAACCTTGGCATGCGGGATGGGCTTATAGTTGTGCCATCAATTTTGGCAGAGAGATCAGGGGAAGGGGAAGGGGCATATGGGGGAGGAAAAAATATAATTTTGGTTTGGATAGATTGAGTTTGAGGAAGTGGTGTGACAGCCAGACTGATATATCTGATAGTAAATTAGTGATACGTGAGGGAGTGAGCTGAGGGGTGGAGAAATAGATTTGGGTTTCGTGAGCGTAGAGGTGGTATTGGAAGCCGTGGGAGGCTATCAGCTGACCCAGGGAGGTGTAGATTGAAAATAAGAGAGGTCCAAAAACAGAACCTTGGGGGACCCCAACAGAGAAAGGAAGAGGAGGAAGTAGAGTTGTTAAGAAACGCTAAAGGTGCGGTTGGATAAGTAGGAAGAGAACCAGCGAAGAGTACAGTCACTGAGACCAAAGGCATGGAGTTTTTTGAGGAGAAGGGGGTGGTCAACTGTATCAAAGGCAGCAGAGAGGTCCAGGAGTAGGAGGACAGAATAGTGTTGATTGGTTTTGGCCGTGTAGTAGGTCGTTTGTTAGTATTAGGAGAGCAGTTTCTGTGGAGTGTTGAGGACGAAATCCAGACTGAAGGGGATCAAGAAGGCTATTATCAGCGAGGTGGACGCCCAGTTGGTTGTAGACCAGACGTTCAAGGAGTTTGGATAACAAGGGGATCAAGGAGATGGGGCGTAGGTTGTTAAGATTGGATGGGTCCAGTGAGGGCTTTTTAAGTATGCACAGAACAGCCCCGATCCTTCTCTTTTCGGTTCCCCCGCCAGTGCTCCTGGCTCCTCCTCCCCACCCAATGCCCCCATTAACACAGACAGCAAGTCTTGGCCTCCCGCCCCCTCTTCCCTCATCATAGGATTTGATTGACAGGACCCACTGGGTCCCGCTGCTATTAATCTGCCTAGTTAGGAGGGACAGGGCCAGGAGAGCCACAGCTCCGCTGCACAGCACTGGATCCAGATCAGGTTTAGGTAAGTATAAGGGAGGTGAGGTGGGGGGGATCCTCTGCAACAGAAGGTTTTTTACCACAATACATAGAATATATTACGGAAAAAAAACCTTAAGGCTTTAGAACCCATTTAGGTTAAAGCGGGGTTTCACCTTCAAAAATATTTTTTTTAAAGTCAGCAGCTAAAAAAAAAGTCGCTGCTGACTTTTAATAAGTACACTTACCCTCCCAGGGCGCCCGCGATGTAGTTCGTGGAGGCCGAGATGTCCCTCCGCTATCCGGATCCAGCGCAGCCATCCTCCGTAAGGGAAACGGCTTCACGCGGCCTACTGCGCATGCGCGAGTCGGCGCGCGGCCTACTGCGCATGCGCGAGTCGGCGCGCGGCCTACTGCGCATGCGCGAGTTGGCGCGCGGCCTATTGCGCATGTGCGAGTGTCATTTGTGAATGGGGAACGCGGTGTGTTGTGGGACACAGTTCCCATAACAAACCGCGCCCCATTCACCTGAAGACGGAAGAAGAGAAGATCACCGCGGCGCTGGAGGAGGCAGATTAGGACGATCTGCCTAGCAACAGCCATTTCTGGTAAGTAAAAAAAAAAAATTTTATTTTTTTTAAATTTTAAATTGTTACTAACATTTTTTCTAGTTTTCATTTTCAGGGTGTCCCACCACTTTAAATCTGCTTAAATGTTCTCTTTCCTTGTTCCTCCAGCACCCACAACTACAACAGTACAAACTACAGCACTGACTACAACTGAAGCAGCTACAACTACACCAAGAGCAACTACAGCAGCCCTGACAACGGAAGCACCCACAGCCTCCGTACCACCAACATCAACTGCATCAGCTACAACTGGAGCATCCACATCAAAAACGGGACCAACTACAATGGCAACAACAATAGCAGAAGAATTGACAACTGGTGCAGCCACAACTACAACATCAGTTACAATTACACCAGGTGGAACTACAGCGGCACACGCTACAACTGTAGCACCAACTAATTCAGTAGTACCGACAACTGCATCAACCACAACTTCAGCAGCACCAGCTACTGCTTTGGCAACACCAACTACAACTCCAGTACTACCCGCAACTATACCACCTACAAGTAGAACAGCACTCACAACTGAAGAACCCAGAACAACAGCACTACCTACAACTACCTTAGTATCAACTACAACTGTCCCACCTACAACTACAGAAGTATCAACTACAACTGCCCAACCTACAACTACAGAAGTACCAACTACAACTGCCCCATCTACAACTACAGAAGTACCAACTACAACTGCAGCCCCTGCAACTACAGAAGTACCAGCTACAACTGCCCCACCTACAACTATAGAAGTATCAACTACAACTGCCCCACCTACAACTACAGAATTACCAACTACAAATGGCCAACCTACAACTACAGAAGTACCAACTACAACTGTCCCACCTACAACTACAGAAGTACCAACTACAACTGTCCCACCTACAACTACAGAAGTACCAACTACAACTGCAGCACCTGCAACTACAGAAGTACCAACTACAACTGTCCCACCTACAACTACAGAAGTACCAACTACAACTGTCCCACCTACAACTACAGAAGTACCAACTACAACTGCCCCATCTACAACTACAGAAGTACCTTCTACAACTGAACCACCTACAACTACAGAAGTACCAACTACAACTGCAGCACCTGCAACTACAGAAATACCAGCTACAACTGCCCCACCTACAACTATAGAAGTACCTTCTACAACTGTCCCACCTACAACTACAGAATTACCAACTACAAATGGCCAACCTACAACTACAGAAGTACCAACTACAACTGCAGCACCTACAACTACAGAAGTACCAACTACAACTGCCCAACCTACAACTACAGAAGTACCAACTACAACTGCCCCATCTACAACTACAGAAGTACCATCTACAACTGCCCCACCTACAACTATAGAAGTACCAACTACAACTGCCCCATCTACAACTACAGAAGTACCATCTACAACTGCCCCACCTACAACTATAGAAGTACCAAATACAACTGCCCCATCTACAACTACAGAAGTGCCAGCTACAACTGCAGCACCTGCAACTACAGAAGTACCAACTACAACTGTCCCACCTACAACTACAGAAGTAACAACTACAACTGCCCCATCTACAACTACAGAAGTACCAACTACAACTGTCCCACCTGCAACTACAGAAGTACCAGCTACAACTGCCCCACCTACAACTATAGAAGTACCTTCTACAACTGCCTCACTCACAACTACAGAATTACCAACTACAAATGGCCAACCTACAACTACAGAAGTGCCAACTCCAACTGTCCCACCTACAACTACAGAAGTACCAACTCCAACTACAGCACCTACAACTACAACAGTATCAACTCCAAATGCCCCACCTACAACTATAGAAGTACCAACTACAACTGGCCCACCTACATTTACAGTAGTAACCACTAAATCAGCAGCAACCACATCTATATCCACATTGACTATAGCGGCAACACCAGTATCTACAGTAGCAACAACAGCTGATGTAGCCACAACTGCAACTATACAAGCTACAACTAGAGCAACACTGACAACTGAAGCATCATCCAGAACAACAGCAGAATCGACTACAACTGCACTACCCACAACTACCTCAGTACCAACTACAGCTGCCCCACCTACAACTACAGAAGTACAAACTACAACTGCCCCACTTACAACTAGAGAAGTACCAACTACAAATGGCCAACCTACAACTACAGAAGTACCACCTACAACTGCCCCACTTACAACTAGAGAAGTACCAACTACAACTGGGCAACCTAAAACTACAGAAGTACCACCTACAACTGCCCCACTTACAACTAGAGAAGTACAAACTACAACTGGGCAACCTACAACTACAGAAGTACCAACTACAAATGGCAAACCTACAACTACAGAAGTACCAACTACAACTGCCCCGCCCACAACTACAGAAGCACTGACAACTGCTGCAGCCACAACTACAACATCACCAAGAACAAATTCACCAGTTACAGCTACAGCAGCGCCAACTGCAATTGCAGCACCAACAATTACAGCAGCATCAACTACAATGGAAACACTAACTAAAACTGCAGCAGCGGAAACATCAACTTCACCAGCGACAACTATAGCAGCAATGAAAACAAATTCAGCCCCCAGAACTTCAGAAGCACTCATTGCAACCACACCAACTACGACTACATTGACACCACCCACAGCTAAACCTGCTCCAACTACAGCTGCGCAAATTACAACTACAAGACCAACAACTACAGCAGCGCTGACTACACTTGCACCAACTATAACTACAGCAGCTCTGACAACTGCAGTGCCAACAGCTACAGCAGCACTGACAACAACTGCACCAACTATAACTACAGCAGCACTGACAACAACTGCACCAACTATAACTACAGCAGCACTGACAACAACTGCACCAACTATAACTACAGCAGCACTGACAACAACTGCACAAACTATAACTACAGCAGCACTGACAACAACTGCACCAACTATAACTACAGCAGCACTGACAACAACTGCACAAACTATAACTACAGCATTTCTGACAACTGCAGTGCCAACAGCTACAGCAGCACTGACAACAACTGCAGTGCCAACTATAACTACAGCAGCACTGACAACAACTGCACCAACTATAACTACAGCAGCACTGACAACAACTGCACCAACTATAACTACAGCAGCTCTGACAACTGCTGCTACACAAACTACAACTACAAAACCAGGAGCTTCAGCAGCACAGAATACAACTTCAACAGCTACAACAACAACAGCACCGATCACATCTATAGCAGGAATGACCACGATTACAATACCAACAACTACACCGGCAATTAAGCCCACCACTAGACAGAAAACTGTTAGCTATGTCTTTATTATAGTAATGAATCTGCAATTCATAGAAGACTATACTGTTCCTACATCCAGATCATACAAGGAACTTAGTGAAAAGATTAGGAAATATGTGAGTATAAGAACAACAACAATGGATGGGGAAAGAGAAATAACAGGGTAACAAAGTGTTATACGTGGCATCCCACCTAGTTAAAAGAAGAAGTTCTTTGAACAAGTGCAAAAATTGAAATGCAAGTTTTGTACAGTGTGGCGGGAATCTGACATCAGGTCATATCAGGATCAAATCAGGTGTCAGAACTCTAATGCCGCGTACACACACTTGGAATTTCCGACAACTAATGCTCGATGGGAGCTTGTTGTCGAAAAATCCGACCGCGTGTAGGCTCCATCGGACATTTGTTATCGTAAATTTCTCAAATTAACCGACAACAAAATCCGTTGTCGGAAACTCCGAGCGCGTGTACACAATTCGGACGCACAAAATTCCACACATGCGCGGAATCAAACAGAAGAGCCGCACTGGCCATTCAACTTCATTTTTCTCGGCTCGTCCTACGTGTTGTAGGTCACCGCGTTCTTGACGTTCAGAATTTCCGGCAACATTTGTGCGACCGTGTGTATGCAAGACAAGTTTGAGCCAACATCGGTCAGAAAAAAATCCAGGATTTTGTTGTCGGAATGTCCGATGGTGTGTAAGCGGCATTACACCATATATTCACACAGATATACTGCCTAAGGCTTGATTCACACAAATGCATTTTTTGATGCATTTTGCAGAAATGCAGGGACATTTTTTAACATGGGTTCCTATGGAACATGTTCACATCAATGTATTTTTGTGCCTCTGCGTTTTTGGAAAGGGTCGGGGACTTTTTTTCATGCAAAATGCAGCGTTTTGCATGTAAAAGAAGTCAATGGACCCGCATCCAAAACGCAAGTATTGCGTTTTTACTGCAATTTTTTTACACTGTATATAGCTGTTTGCTTAGCAACCACAGTGTAAAGAAAAAAAAACGCAAAACGCGTCAAAATCGTGTTGAAAAGAAAGTAACGTATCGCTAAAACTCTCTCCATGTCGCCAATGCTGTCTCCGCAGGCTCCCCAGTCCTCTTCCAGACTGAATAACAGCCAGCATCATTCAACACATATTCACCACCATAGACTTATTAAAAGTGGTTCAAAAGCTAAAACATTTTTTACCTTAATGCATTCCCCGCATTAAGGTAAAAAACATTATGCCACTTACTGTGACCCCTTTAAACACTTACCTGAGTCCTGTGTCCATCCAGCGATGTGCCCGGCTGCGGGTCTTCTCTTCCCTCTCCTTGCTCTCACTACACTACACTGAGAGCAGCGGGAGCCATTGACTCCTGCTGCTGCTGTCAATCAAATCCTGAGAGCAAGGGGCATGGCTAAGCAGCGCTGTGTGTGTCTATGGATGCACATAGCCCAACTTGGGACCAAGCCCACACATCTGCTCTCATAGCAAGCAGCTTGCTATGGGGGCAGACACAGAGAAGGAGGAGCCAAAATTGTTGCAGAAAGAGGAGTTTTGGGGGCCGCTATGTGCAATACTATTGCACAGAGCGGGAGAAGATATCATGTTTATTATTTTAATGAAAAAAAAAAACCTTTAGAAATATTTCAATGTTTGTTGTGAATGGCCTAAATAGTTATGTAGTGAATAGTGTTGAAGGGCAGCACATTAGTTTAAAGCAGTGTTCCGGACGAAATTATACTTTTTAAATAAAAATACCCCTATAATACACAAGCTTAATGTATTCTAGTAAAGTTAGTCTGTAAACTAAGGTCTGTTTTGTTAGTTTTTAGCAGTAGTTTGTTATTTTATAAACTTGCAGCAGGCCGTGGCCATCTTAAGTGTGGGCATCTGAAGCCAGACTGTATTTCTTCCTGGATCTCATCCTTGCAGATCTCGTACATGCTCAGTGCAGCATAAGCAGTGTAATAGGTTTCAGGTCAGGTTTCCATAGCAACGGCAGTTTGAGAGGAAGTTGCTGCCCCTTCCCAGGAGGCATTGCAAACAGGAAATGATGCGATGGGCCGCGGCCAGGGAGGAGGAAGTGAAAAATGAATACAGCAGATATACAGTCTGTGCTGAAAAAAAAATATCCAATTTGTTTACAGTGCACAGTTTAGTGAGGGATGCTGAAGAGTTGTAAAAGTGGGTGGAACTCCACTTTAAGTACATACACATAGCTGAATGGATCAGAGGATGGAGCCTATGCTGATGTTGGAGATTCTCCCTCACTTCCTGTCCGGTGAAACGGTTGTTAGCCAGACAGGAAGTGAGAGGAACTCTCCCTATCACCCCGGATAGGAGTACAAAAAAAAACAATAGAGGCTCTAATCCTTCTACATGCTCTTCATATGAAATAAAAACTTTGAATTAACTTGAACTTCACTTAACTGACATTTCTAGAACTAAATACTAGGCCTTTAAATGTAGATATGACAAATTAATGATAATTATTATGTATATTCTCCTTACAGGCGCTCCAACTCATTCAAGAAACCTTGTTTGACTGTATTAGTGTCACTGTACATGGCTTCAGGTAGGTTAACCCAATGTTATTATATGGGGAGGGGGGGTGTACAGGGGTCTGGGTAAGGCTTCCATAACTTTCACATAGAGTTGTGTGCATGCAAATTCTTGTTAATAGGTGTGCTATACAGTGGAACCTCGGATTACGAGCATAATCTGTTCCAGGAGAATGCTCGTAATCCAAAGTACTCGCATATCAAAGCGAGGTTCCCCATAGAAGTCAACGGAAACTAAAATAATTAGTTCTGCATTAACTTCAATGGCATGCAATACTGTATTCGGCCAGAGCCGGGGGGCACCGGAGAGCCTCAGTAATGGCCTAAAAGGCCTGAGTACACCTCGGCTGACCTCGGCAAGCCTCGGCAAGCCTCGGAAAGACTTCGTTCCCGAGATTTGCCGGGGTCAGCAGAGCTGTCCTCGGGCCTTTCCATGCATTTCTGAACTGCGCTGATCGGCGATGTTCGGCTCTGCTCGGCTCTGGCGCCCCCCCACCTCAGGCTAAACACGGTACTGCATACCGCTTTGGCCTGAATCGTGCTTGTTTTGCGAGACAACACTCGCAACCCGAGTTACGATTTTTAAGTGCTCGTATTGCGAAACGCTAGTTAACCGCGTTACTCGCAATCCGAGGTTCCACTGTATTATTAGCTATAGGGATTATAGACTGTTAGATTATTTGATGAAGGGGCAAATAAAGTAAAACAAATTTGATTAATTTCTAATAATTTGTTAAAATAACTAACTTGTATATATGGTTACATTTTTATGCTTTGATCAGGAAGTTACTAGATTCTCTGGGTACTCTAGGAGAAGACTAGAACTACACCATATCACCCCTCAAAGGTGATGCCAGCATGAAAGGTTCAACAGGGACTCTATAGAACATGTTGGGGAACTTTGAAACAGAGAGTTCAGGGAGGCGGAAGCAACAATTGAGTCAACGATGTAGGGGATATCAGCACTCGTGGTGATCCCCGACGCCAGCACGGAGAGAGTGCACTTCGGTGCTTACAATTGCACCACAAGTGATGTGACAGGTTTTCTCCCTTACCGACTTATGTTTGGGAGAGAAGCAAGACTGCCAGTGGATTTGGCCTTCGGCAATTTCTTTAGGACCATGCCACTGCTGCCTCCCACAAAGGATATGTGGACAACTGAGGCGCAGTCTGAAGATAGCTTACGAGAAAGCTCAAGCGGCCTCTAGCCAGAGAGGGGCCCGAACAAAGAGGAACTTTGATTTGAAAGTTAGAGTACAGGACCTAACAGCCTGGGGACCGTGTACTGTTACGCAATCTAGGGATCCCTGGAAAACACAAGATTGCTGATAGAAGGAGATCAGAACATATATCATCTGTAGAAAACTTCCAGGATTGCCTGTTCTACAAGTTGAAGCCAGAAGGAAGAGTGGGGGCCATTGAAGACCTGTCATAGAATCACTTGCTCCCACTCACTGAAGCAGTCAGAATGCCTCCAGCAAGAGACGTACCTGAATCTGTTTCCATTCTGGATACCCCCAGGCCTAAATACTAGGTCCCAGACCTCCCAAGTTAGGGGTGGACAGGACCCCCAACCAGAGGAAGAAAGAGGAGGAAACTTGAATGGGCTTATGGCCTTCCTCAACCCAGGAAATTCTGCCATTAGATCTTCCACCTACTGAAGATTGGAAGATGGAACATTGAACCCAGAAGCCACAGAGTTTTTTTTTGTGACCATTCAGTGTTGTGCCTTTCAGTGTTGTGCCCTGATTGCTGGAGAGATATCCCCCTGGTCTTCTACCAGAACAAGAAGTAATGTTCCAGAACCAGAGATGTTGCCAGAATGTGTTCCTGAAAGAAGTTCCAAGAGAAACAGAGAGCTCGCAGAGTTTGTGAAGCCTCCCAAGAAGTTAACTTACCCCAAGATGGAGAAAGTTCAGAGGACTCTGTTACTTACAGCAAGGAAGAAGTGCTGAAAGCCCAGACCCTTCCACTGTCATTTGGTGGAGGCAACCCCAGCTCACTCTCTGGCACAGTTTTAAACAGGTCGCCCACACTGAAGTGACCTGTAACACGGACAGCTCCCCATCTTATGCTATTTGGTGGGAGGCTCCCCTGTCCAAATTATGTGAACGTGTTGGTTACCAAGGACGCTTGTAGTTTTGAACACTGTCTTTGGGGACCAAAGATTCAAAGTGGGGGGAGTGTGTAGCGGGTCGTACCCCTTTTTACTGGAAAGACTACATCCCCCATAATCCCCCAGGCTCCCGGGCTGCTTGTTTCCGCCCGAGAGGCTGCTGGGGGAGGTTATAAAAAGGAAGAGCGGAGACCGCCTCTTCTCTTGGACACTTCCTCTTCTGAGGGCTGACAGGACTGGCCTGCCTCTGCTGACAGAGCGTGTGACGCGGAGACTACAGCCAGCAGAGACACCTGTGCGGACCGGAGCTGAAGGCCTGAAGCCTGGCCTTGCAGCCGATGGAGTGAGACTCTCACCCCTCAGAGTCCACAGCAGCGGAGCGGAGACTTCCCCTTGCTGTCGGTCGGACGGAGCTGATGACCGGAGTTCAGGGCTGTGACTGAGGAGACCGGACGCCGCCATTGAAGAGACCAGAGCCACCATTGGAGGGACCGGAGCTGAGGACGGTACCCAAGGATTGGTGAGAGAGCCGGAAGGCTCATCCTGCATTTACACACACGTTTTATGCCTATTGAACTGCCGAGGCGCAATTTACCTCAGAGCAGCAATGTTACTTTTTGTGGATTACAAAGACACCATTAAAGCTACATGTGCACCACCTCTACAGATTCATTGCCGTGAAGAACACTGTACTAGTACACGGACTGAGCTCTATTACTAGGGATCAGGCCTGGTCCATTAGGTAGGCGCAGATAGATTTATTGCACCTCAGGGGTGCATAGCAGACGGGCGCCACACTGGGCGCTCCGTTTCCCCACTGCTAGTTGTTACATATGTGTGTACATGTTAAAGTGCTTATTGCAGGGACCTCTAAAGTATTGTAAGTCATATGTTCAAAACACGCATGTTGCTATTTCTTTTCCTTACTGACAAAGTAAAGCAGTTATTCTTATTTCAGCATCTGCTTGTGAGTTCTACCACTTACACTTAGAGTATAAGCTAAGTTTTATGTGCATCGAGGGACGTACCCCTTTACTAACTGTGCCAGAGCGGGTAGAGCCAAATTGCCGGGGGTTGGTGGAGCTGTACTCAGGGACCCAAAACAAACCAGCGGCTCTTCTTAACTGGGGTAGCGCTACAATAGGATTATAGGTGTGCTGTAGAGAATGGTTAGACCCTCTGTTTAGCGTTTATTATATCCAGAAAAGTGTTGCCCCATACATAAAACATATATATATATATATATATATATATATATATATATATATATATATATATATATGTATGTATGTATGTATATATATATATGTATGTATGTATGTATATATATATATATATATATATATATATATATATACACACACAGTATATAAATAATACAGTACCTTCTCATAAACACATGAAATCTCAACATACAGTATATAATACCTTTGAGTGTAATTGAAAATAAAAAAAAAAACCTCAAATATATGTCAAATAAAAGTCCAATGTGACGATTCCTCAGGACCTATATGAATATACATAAATCCATCCTTCCTAGGCTCCAGTAGGTAATGGTGAGACGGGTTCTCTTTAATGCACCAGCAGGTCCCCTTTAAATATTAGGCATCATTCCACTGATCTACAAATAGTTCATCGAGGAAAAGAAGGCGGCCCCAATAGTTTAATACTTTTAATTAACATTTAAAATAGTAACTGCAATAAAAAACGCACTTATCTATTATATATGAGTCACAAACTTAATACCAGCATAAGAATACAAGGGCTTCCGGTTTCAGCTCCAGACCGGAAGTGATGTAACTTTGCTCCACCCTACGCGTTACGTCACTAACCCACATGACTTCATCAGCTTTTACTGCTGTCTGTGTCCCCACTGGAGAGATTCACCCTCTTCATTGGTCCTCTATTGCACATTATACATAGTACAGGGTTTATAGAAGGTGTCATGGTGTTATGTCTGTGTAAATGGCGGATCTGACCAGGAAGAAGGCAACAAAGTTAAGATATTTCTGTGTGTTTTCACTACAGACGAGGCTCCACCATCGCCAACACTTCAGCGGAATTCCCGATTAACAATTATAGCGACGCAGAAGTACAGAGAATTTTTGATAGGAATGCACGCGCTAATGGCACCCTGGGGGGCATCAATCTTCTTTTTGAAAACACAACTCCAGGTAGGTGAAATCATAAAGGAATACATTTTATGAGTAGCAGAAAAATAGAAACGAATATCTTACAATATACAGGGCCATTACCATACTTTCAATTATCACAGGCCCAGAGGCGGCTCTAAGCTTTGTGAGGCCTTAGGCAAATCTTAGACATGAGGCCCCACTCATGCCCAAAATGGGAAAAATAATTAAAGCAATAGAAATTAACTGTATAAATTGCATGATATTCCCTTCAACTGTAACACACACACCAGGCGAATTAGGCGGCCATGAGGCCCCTAGGAGTGCGAGGCCTTAGGCGACCGCCTAATTTGCCTAATTAGAGAGCCGCCTCTGCACAGACCCCATGCTGAATCCTAAGGTGCTGGTCTGGCTCATTGCACTACGGCAAATTAGTCAGAAAGAGAAATGAATCACTGCACTCCCGGATACTGCAATTTTTCTTGTTTATCGAATAGTAGCAAGTGTCACGTCATGTGTGTTGCAGTGCACCACAACGTGCAGATGGGAACTATTTGTTTATAAAAGACAAGTTCGGTTGTAGTTGAATTGGCAGCTCATGGCTGAAAATAAAGTTTGTTATCTTTGTGAAAAGCTTTGTGTATTGAGCCTATTGAGTGTTTTACAATATTACTTCCATAAACACAATCCCAATGACAGCCAGCCCAATGACTGCAAAACCAACACGAGTTAGCCCCCGTAGACACGGTCGGAAATTCCGACCACAAAATCCGTCTGATTTTTTCTGGCGGATTTTGTCCGACACTGGTGTTGAATACACACGGTCGGAAAATCCGATCATTCTGAACGTGGTGACGTTTGTTGCCTACGACGGGACTACGTAGAGGCTAGTAGCCAATAGCTTTGGTCTTGTAATGTGATCTGAGCATGCGTGGCACTTTGTTTGTCCGAATTCCCTACACACGATCGGAAAAAGTCAGATCGGATTTTGTTGTCGGAAAATTTGAGAGCAGGATCTCAAATTTTTTCAGTCGGAAGTTCCGACGGAAAAAGTCAGATGGAGCCCACACACGGGCGGAATTTCCGACAACATGGTCCGATCGGACATTTTCCGTCGGAATTTCCGACCGTGTGTACGGGGGCTAACCTGCTACAACAGATGGCTGCACTACCACAAAGACTAGACAAAAAACAACCAGATCAAGTCAAACTAGCAAATCGGCTGCAATAGTTTTATTTCTTTTTTTTTAGCCTTTTTTATTACTTTATTTGCACCTGCGGTGCTTAGAACAGGCATTCAATACACCCAAAGGGCCCAATAGCTGCTAGACATGTGCACACTGAAATATTTTGTTTCGGAATTTAGGTTTCATCCAAAAAATACATTTATTTTGTTACTCTCGAAATTCGTTTTTTATTTATTTTGTTTCGTTAAAAAATGCATGCGTCCGAAAATCCGAAATAATTAAGGTCGAATCTGTCATTGAAGGCTTATGTTGTCTGTCGAATGTTCTAAGAAGATTCGACGGAGCAGCTAAACTGTACGATGCCGCGTACATTTCTGGTCGAATGTTCCGCTTACAAGCTATAGTAGAATTCTAATGTTGTATGACACTAGTAATAATTATATTTATTAATTATTATTACTAGTCAACCAACATTAAAATTCTTCTATAGCTTATGGGCAGAGTATTTGACCATAAATGTCCGCTCGTGCATCGAATCTTCATGTCGAATCTTTTCTCTCTATGTAGAATAATCTTGGACTAATAGAGTTAGGTTAGGCACATTCAACCTTTTTTTTCAACCTTTTTTGCTATTGTCTGTATAATGTCGAATCTTTTCTCTCTATGTCGAATCTTTTCTCTCTATGTCGAATCTTTTCTCTCTATGTCGAATCTTTTCTCTCTATGACGAATCTTTTCTCTCTATGTAGAATAATTTTGAACTAGAAAAGCTACAATTTCTGGGGAAATTGTGTGCAGTGTTCTTTCCTCCACCTACTGGAGTGAGCGGAGTAACTGGGTGGAGTGGCTTGAGTAACTGTTGTGTGGTTGGAGTGGCTGAAGTAATTGTGAAAAGTGTTAAAAAGCTTAATATTTTAAAAAGTATAAATAGTAGTAAAAAAGTTGAAAAGTTGAAAAGTTTTTTTCAAAAATTATTTATTTTTTTTTTCAAAAAAGATTTTTTTTTTTAAGTATTATTTTTTTTTTTCATGGGGTGGTTATAATGTATTGGCTGATCATGTTGTGGTCATAATGTTTTGACTGATCATGGGGGGGTCATAATGTTTTAGCTGATCATGTTCTGGTCATAATATTTTAGCTGATTATGGAGGGGTCATAATATTTTAGCTGATTATGGGGCTTGTCAGCTTTTGTCACCTCCCACTCTAGTTTTGAACATTTCGCCATTCATTCCTAGGGGACAAATTTCGCTGCAAAAACAACGATATTTCGTGAACCATTCGGCGAAACGTTCCACAAAGTAATAGCACACCAATCGGGAACAATCCGCACGTTTCGGTATATTACTGTCTATGTAGTGTAAAAGCTGTGGGCTCTTCTGCCGCATACACATGATCGGAAATTCGGCCAGCAAAAGACCGATGAGAGCTTTTGGTCGGAAAATGCGACCGCGTGTATGCTCCATCGGACTTTTGCTGGCCGAATTCCCGCCAGCAACAGACTGAGAGCAGGTTCTCAATTTTTCGGCCGGAAAAAGTTCCGATCGGAAATTCCGATCGTCTGTACCAATTCCGACACGGAAAATTCCTACACATCCTACGGTCCAGATCTGGGAGGAAATACCCCAGGACACCATCCGTCGCCTCATTAAGGAGCATGCCCAGACGTTGTCAGGCATGCATGCAAGCACATGGTTGCCATACAAACTACTGACGTCTATTTTGAGTCGCTGCAAAGAAATTTCAGCAAAATGGACAAGCCTGCTGGATCTTCTTTTCACTTTTTCGGGGTGTCTTTGAATTCAGCCCTATTTTTTTGGGAAATTTTTTATTTCCATCAAACGATGTGGCATCCTTTCATTTCTAACACATGACCCAGTCGATATCAGTATAGATGTCCAGCATGATACTATGCATCTTCTCATTGTTGGAGGAAACATCAGACCACTTAAAAAACAGTTTTTACCCACAATGCAGGCTGGGCAGAAATGGCTGTAACACCAAAAAAAAGGGTTCAGGTGCTCAATCTGCACTGCCACAAAATGATCTACCTTAGTGAAAAGAGAATGAAACTTTTTTAGTTTATTATATAGAGAGTCCTGGAGCAGAATGAGAGAAAAGAATTGGCGTAGGGACTGCATGACAGGTGTGGACAGCACAGTCATGCTTGTGGAGAAAAAAATTGTCCCCTTTAAGAAAAGGGGAGGGGCCGAAGCAGGGGAGGCGCTCGGTTAGGAAGTTAGGAAGAAGAGAGGAGAGTGACGTCATCAGTGAGCGACGGAGGAGAAGATTCCCACCCACCCTCCCGAGTATGGTCAATTATAATAGGGGCTGTAAGGACAGCCCGGGCAGTGGTTGGGTCTTTGGAGGAAGAGAATATGGTAGTTATATGCATATATAACATGGTTGGTACCCATCTGTGGTATGGGGTTAACATGGTTGGTACCCATCCGTGGGATGGGGGTTAACATGTTTGGTACCCATCCGTGGGATTGGGGTCAACATGGTTGGTACCCATCTGTGGGATGGGGGTTAACATGGTTGGTACCCATCTGTGGATGGGGGTTACATGGTTGGTACCCATCTGTGGGATGGGGTTAACATGGTTGGTACCCATCTGTGGATGGGGTCAACATGGTTGGTACCCATCTGTGGGATGGGGTCAACATGGTTGGTACCCATCTGAGGTATGGGGTTAACATGGTTGGTACCCATCCGTGGGATGGGGTTAACATGGTTGTACCCATCTGTGGGATGGGGGTTAACATGGTTGGTACCCATCTGTGGGATGGGGTTAACATGGTTGGTACCCATCTGTGGGATGGGGGTCAATATGGTTGGTACCCATCTGTGGGATGGGGTTAACATGGTTGGTACCCATCTGTGGGATGGGGTTAACATGGTTGGTACCCATCTGTGGGATGGGGTTAACATGGTTGGTACCCATCTGTGGGATGGGGTTAACATGGTTGGTACCCATCTGTGGGATGGGGTTAACATGGTTGGTACCCATCTGTGGATGGGGGTTATCAGGTACCTTCCGGTTAACGAGGGGTTAACCAGGAAGGGGTTAAAGGTAGGTCACTGCAAAGGTTGAGTACTGTCTCCGGGGTCTGGGGGCTTGCGACCGGAGGCCTAAAGTTTAAAGAAGTTTGGCGCAGTGACCAGTGGGGTGGGGTTCCCCGAAAAGACCCCAAAAGTACATAAAGTTGGTTAAGAGTTATTTAAAATGTTTTTTATTTAATTTTAAAGTAATTGTTAATAAAAGGCCGTCAAGGCCATTTACTCCAAAATCTTGTCATGTCATTTGTGAGGGGATTTGGAGGGGTTAGATATTATGTTTAATGGATGGCTTAAGGGACTGTGGGTTGGGTCCTTCACATGTCAAGAAAATAGTAAGGTTATTTAAACAAAGAACATGGTAGCCTTTGGTAAAATTCTTATTTTCCTAATCTTCTCATTTGTAACTACAATTCCTAAAAACATTTATACAGAAGTCTTGATTCATTCCACTTTTAAAGAAGAGCAATTTGCACAATACAGTCCTTTAATGTCAAAAGTCACTGACTGGTTCCCTAGGGAGCACATAATGAGAGGTAGGATGTTGGTAGGGTGTTCAATAACCAAAAACTCCACTAAATGTAGAGTAACAATAGAGGGAGGATAAAATGGGTTTGGCAAAAGTTAACTTATAACACTAAAAAAATGTTCCTTACATGTTATTGCAGAACCAGCAACAACTTTATCTTCAAGAGAACTTACTACAACTACACCAGCTTCAACCGCAGGAGCCACTACAACACCTGGATCAAGTATAGCCACAGAAGCCAGCACAACACCTGGATCCAGTACAACATCAGAAACTAGTACAACACCTGGATCCAGTACAACTCCAGGAGCCAGTACAACACCTGGATCCAGTACAACTCCAGAATCTGGTACAACACCTGGATCCAGTACAACATCAGAAACTAGTACAACACCTGCACCAAGCACAACCTCAGAAGCCAGTACAACACCTGGATCCAGTACAACATCAGAAACTAGTACAACACCTGCACCAAGCACAACCTCAGAAGCCAGTACAACACCTGTATCCAGTACAACGCCAGAATCCAGTACAACACCTGGATCCAGTACAACTCCAGGAGCCAGTACAACACCTGGATCCAGTACAACTCCAGGAGCCAGTACAACACCTGGATCCAGTACAAAGCCAGAAACCAGTACAACGCCTGCATCAAGCACAATCTCAGAAGCCAGCACAACACCTGGATCCAGTACAACTCCAGGAGCCAGTACAACACCTGGATCCAGTACAACTCCAGGAGCCAGTACAACACCTGGATCCAGTACAAAGCCAGAAACCAGTACAACGCCTGCATCAAGCACAATCTCAGAAGCCAGCACAACACCTGGATCCAGTACAACTCCAGGAGCCAGTACAACACTTGGATCCAGTACAACTCCAGGAGCCAGTACAACACCTGGATCCAGTACAACTCCAGGAGCCAGTACAACACCTGGATCCAGTACAACACCAGAATCCAGTACAACACCAGAATCCAGTACAACACCTGGATCCAGTACAACTACAGGAGCCAGTACAACACCTGGAGCCAGTACAACTCCAGGAGCCAGTACAACACCTGGATCCAGTACAACGCCAGAAACCAGTACAACACCTGCATCAAGCACAACCTCAGAAGCCAACACAACACCTGGATCCATTACAACTCCAGGAGCCAGTACAACACCTGCATCAAGCACAACCTCAGAAGCCAGCACAACACCTGGATCCAGTACAACTCCAGAATCCAGTACAACACCTGTATCCAGTACAATGCCAGATACCAGTACAACACCTGTATCCAGTACAACTCCAGAATCCAGTACAAGACCTGGATCCAGTACAACGCTAGAATCCAGTACAATACCTGGATCCAGTACAACTCCAGGAGCCAGTACAACTCCTGGATCCAGTACAACGCTAGAAACCAGTACAACACCTGCATCAAACACAACCTCAGAAGCCAGCACAACACCTGGATCCAGTACAACTCCAGGAGCCAGTACAACACCTGGATCCAGTACAACTCCAGGAGCCAGTACAACACCTGGATCCAGTACAACACCTGGATCCAGTACAACTCCAGGAGCCAGTAAAACACCTGCATCAAGCACAACCTCAGAAGCCAGCACAACACCTGGATCCAGTACAACTCCAAAATCCAGTACAACACCTGGATCCAGTACAATGCCAGATACCAGTACAACACCTGTATCCAGTACAACGCTAGAAACCAGTACAACACCTGCATCAAGCACAACCTCAGAAGCCAGCACAACACCTGGATCCAGTACAACTCCAGAATCCAGTACAATACCTGGATCCAGTACAACTCCAGGAGCCAGTACAACACCTAGATCCAGTACAATGCTAGAAACCAGTACAACACCTGCATCAAGCACAACCTCAGAAGCCAGCACAACACCTGGATCCAGTACAACTCCAGAATTCAGTACAACACCTGGATCCAGTACAATGCCAGAAACCAGTGCAATGCCTGCATCAAGCACAACCTCAGAAGCCAGCACAACACCTGGATCCAGTACAACTCCAGGAGCCAGTACAACACCTGGATCCAGTACAACTCCAGGAGCCAGTACAACACCTGGATCCAGTACAACACCAGAATCCAGTACAACGCCTGAATTCAGTACAACACCTGTATCCAGTACAACTCCAGGAGCCAGTACAACACCTGGATCCAGTACAACGCCAGAATCCAGTACAACACCTGGATCAAGTACAATGCCAGATACCAGTACAACGCCTGCATCAAGCACAACCTCCGAAGCCAGCACAACAACTGTATCCAGTACAACTCCAGGAGCCAGTACAACACCTGGATCCAGTACAACTCCAGGAGCCAGTGCAACACCTAGATCCAGTACAATGCCAGATACCAGTACAACACCTGTATCCAGTACAAAGCCAGAAATCAGTACAACACCTGCATCAAGCAGAACCTCAGAAGCCAGCACAACACCTGTATCCAGTACAACTCCAGGAGCCAGTACAACTCCAGGAGCCAGTACAACGCCAGAAACCAGTACAACACCTGGATCCAGTACAAAGCCAGAAAGCAGTATAACACCTGCATCAAGCACAACCTCAGAAGTCAGCACAACACGTGTATCCAGTACAACTCCAGGATCCAGTACAACACCTGGATCCAGTACAACTCCAGGAGCCAGTACAACGCCTGGATCCAGTACCACGCCTGGAGCCAGTACAACACCTGGATCCAGTACAACGCCAGAAACCAGTAAAACACTTGGATCAAGCACAACCTCAGAAGCCAGCACAACACCTGTATCCAGTACAACTCCAGGAGCTAGTACAACACCTGGATCAAGCACAACCTCAGAAGCCAGCACAACACCTGTATCCAGTACAACTCCAGGAGCCAGAACAGCACCTGGAACCAGTAGTTTTCTTCTAGCCAGTACAACAACTGAACCTAGTACATTTCCAGTGGCTAGTACACAACCAGGGGGAAGCACAACATCTGCACCTGAAACAACTCCTGGAGGCAGTACAACAGGATCAAGCACTACAGCTGGATCAAATAAAACTCCAGGAGAAAGTAAAACACCTGGATCCAGTACAACTCCAGGGGCCAGTACAACACCTGCAACTAGAAATACAACACCAGGAGGAAGCACAATGCCTGCACCTATAACAACTACAGGAGCCAGTACAACACTTGGATCCAGTACAACTCCAGGATCCAGTACATCTCCAAGAGCTAGTACAACAGTTAGATCCAGCACAGCTCCACAAGCCAGTTCAGCACCTGTATCCAGTACAACTTTAGTAGCCAGTACAAAACGTGGATTCAGTGCCACTCCAGTAGCCAGTACAAAAACTGAAACCAGTACAACTCCACAAATCGAAACAACACAAGGAAGAAGTACGACTTCTGGATCCAGTAGACCACCAGGAGCCAGTACAACTCCAGTAGGAAGTACACCACCAGTAGGAAGCACAACATCTTTGCCTAGTACAACTCTAGGAGTCAGTACAACACTTGGAACAAGTACAACTCCAGTAGCCAGCACCACACCTAGAGCCAGTACAACTCTAGAAACCAATACCACACTGGGACCCAGTATAACTCCAGGAATCGCAACTACACTAGGAACCAGTACAGCACCTGGATCCAGTACATCTCCAGGAACCAAAACAATACTTGAATCCAGCACAACTCCAGGAACCAGTATAGCATCTGGATCCAGTGCAACTCTAGGATCCAGTACATTGCCAGAAGCCAGTACAACGCCAAGAGCTGGTACAACACTTGGATCCAGTACAGCTCCAGGAGTCAGTACAACACTTGGAACCAGTAAAACTACAGTAGCTAGTACAACAACTGGACCCAGTAGAACTCCAGGAGCCAGCATAACACCTGGTTCCAGTACAACTCCAGGATCCAGTACAGCACCTGGATCAAAAACAACTCCAGCGGCCAGTACAACACCTGGGTCCAGTTCAACTCCAGTAGGCAGTGCACTACCAGGAGAAAGCACAACATCTTCTGCACCTAGAACAAAGCTTGGAGACAGTACAACACCAGGATCCAGCACCACAGCTCTATCCAGTACAACTCCAATAGCCAGTACAACACCTCGATCCAGTACAGCTCCAAAAGGCAGTACAGTACTTGAATCCAGTACAACTCCAGGAGCTAGTAAAGAACCTGGACCCAGCACAACACCTGGATCTAGTAAAACACCTGGACCGGGCATGACATCTGTCCCTAGAAGAACTACAGGAGCCGGTTCAACTGTAGTCAGTACAACATCTGGAATCAGCGCTGCTGCTGCACAAGGTACTGCATGGTTTACCCTACACCTTCAGTTACAACATGATGGGTGGTATAATTTGTAGTAAGCATTGTATTGTTTTATTGCGCATAGCAACGGGAAGTTAAAGCTCAACTCAAACATGGGATTTCCCCTGCTGTTTATTCCTTCCCCCACACCACTGAAAAAACTCCATATATACTGTACCTTCCTTAGGCGAAAAAGCAGATTCTAATTGCTGCAGATAGCAATGATGTGCTGCACCTAATGATGGGTTTCCTCTCTTTGCAGTATTCTCCTGTGAACCCAGGGGAAAGGGCAGAGCTTTCACACCCTGGGCTCACAGAATCTTGGTTAAATAAGTTAAAAGAGGGGCAGGGTTGGAGAGGAGTGACTGGGTCAGTGAGTCTACAGAGGACAGCACCAAATGGTTGAAGCAGCCGGAGCTGCTTTTTTATTTTTATCTCATGCTGGGAGCTAAAATTTAGTATTTTTTTTTAGCCCCCATCTTGAACTGGGCTTTATTGTAGGCATGTACTGGCCATCGGGACTACCGGGAGATTCCCGGTGGGCCGATGCCTCAGTGGGCCAGTCAGGTGCAGTCCTGGAGCCACTCCTCTCTGACAGTGAGTGATCGCGATTTCACTCCTGTCAGGAGGAGCAGCTTCCGTCACATGCTGGAGAGAGCATTAGGCGTTATGCTCCCTCCAGCCTGCAGGGAGAGATAGACAGCCGGCCGACTTTCCTTCCTCTCTCCCCTATCACTTGTTATCACATGACTGGAGAGAGGAAGAAGAGACGCTGCGTTCAGAACTGTGAGTACACGTGGGAGGGGGACACTCTGATGTAAGTGGGCCGGTCTGGATGAAGTCCAGGGCCAAATTTCTGTCCCAGTCCAGCCCTGTCCATCTGCAATGCTATTCCATCTATTTCACTTTAAGGTCATGACAAAGGACAAGTGGGTACTCTTTGGGGTTGATTTACTAAAGACAAATAGACTGTGCCTTAGCTTGAAGCTTGTGGGCCCCGATGCAAAGGTTGACATGGCCCCCCCCACTACCACCCACCGCTTCCACCATGTGTGCAGATACATCCACCGCACGCCAAGATACTCAAAGTGACTTAAGAGTTTTGAGTTCCCAGAGTTCCCCCTTATATCAGAGGACAGGGATCACCGCTGGAGAATCAGAGGACAGAGATCACTGCTGGAGAATCAGAGGACAGGGATCACCGCTGGAGAATCAGAGGACAGGGATCACTGCTGGAGAATCAAAGGACAGGGATCACCGCTGGAGAATCAGAGGACAGGGATCACCGCTGGAGAATCAGAGGACAGGGATCACTGCTGGAGAATCAGAGGACAGGGATCACTGCTGGAGAATCAAAGGACAGGGATCACTGCTGGAGAATCAGAGGACAGGGATCACTGCTGGAGAATCAGAGGACAGGGATCACTGCTGGAGAATCAGAGGACAGGGATCACCGCTGGAGAATCAGAGGACAGGGATCACCGCTGGAGAATCAGAGGACAGGGATCACTGCTGGAGAATCAGAGGACAGAGATCACTGCTGGAGAATCAGAGGACAGGGATCACTGCTGGAGAATCAGAGGACAGGGATCACCGCTGGAGAATCAGAGGACAGGGATCACCGCTGGAGAATCAGAGGACAGGGATCACTGCTGGAGAATCAGAGGACAGGGACCCCTGGCAGGTCACTTGGCAGAGCTCCTTTCCCATCCCAGCACTGTATACAGCCCCCCCCCCCACACTACACAGGGTGGAATCACATTCCTTTACACACAGTCTGTCAGCCTTCACAGAGTGTATCTGGCTTTTATGTTGCCGTTCTAACCTGTGAAATTCTCTAGTCGGAATGGCAGTGTAGTTGCAGTAGGCAGATACACCCTGTGCAGATCATGGCTGACTGGCTGTTGTGTGTTGTAAAGGAATGTGATTATAGCCCTGTGGAGGAGGAACAGTATAGAGTGCTGCAATGGGAAAGGAGCTCAGCAGCCGGGCATAGCATCTAGGGTGGAGGGGCGCAACTTATCTGAGGGGGCAAAGCCATGTGACACAAAATCTGGGGCCTGTAGCCCTTCAGGGGCCCCTCAGGAGATGTTAAAGGATTTGTTTTAGCAATTTATGAAGGTTTCTTTGTCATTGTTGGCAGGTGTTGGGGGAAGGTCTATTCCCCAGTTGTAAGGGAAGGGGGGTAAGCAGACATCCCCGGGTGGGGGGGGGGGGGGGTACAGAGAATCCCAGCTAGTGACTAGAAGATACTGAGCGGCAGTGATGTAAGTAACTGAGTTAAAATAAACTGAGTTACATAACGCAGTTACTTTAGAGGGTAACGAGTAATCTAACTGATTACTTTTCCCCTCTTGGTAACTCAGTTCCCATTACTTTGGCTTAGTTACCCCAATTACATCTACCGCCACTAGATGGCAGTAGTGTAACTCCGGTGTCCTGCCGAAAAAGTTCCCCCGCCGGATAAGGACCCCCTGTACTGCGCAGGCGCAGCGCTTGCGCAGTATGAAGGACTACGAAGCTTCCGAACCTAAACAGCTCTGAGTGAACTCTATACTGCGCAGGTGCAGTTAACATGTAATTGTACGAGGCGATGCCGCGCGCTCCTGATGCTCGTGCTACTCTGCAAGGGGCGTCTATCGTGTAAGTAAGGGGCGGGTCTAGTATTACTGTAACCAAGGGGCGCATTTATTATTGTTATATATCGAGCTCTGCCCATTAATTTAACATTCACCCTCTTCTGTAGCCAGCCATCCCATCATGGCTACAGGACGGCACTCTCCTCCTCTTGCCTCGCTGATCGGTTACCATTCCATGTTGCCAGCACACAGCACAGACACTTCCCCATCCTGGGCTGTTCTCACCTCATGCTCCTCTCCATTCAGGAAATGTCTCACAGCTTCTAGCCAATGAGAACAGAGGGGTGTGGACTGTGGAAGGCAAAGTGGAAGCCCAGTATTGGAGCGTGGCTGTGGGGCCCTAGGGCAGATTGGAGCTGGACTTTGTGGAGGATATGATAATATGACAGGGAGGCTGCAGTTAGCCTGGAGCTAGGGGCGGGGTTGCGATTGTGACCCCTGCAACCCCTTATACTACACCCATGGACTGTGCTCTTTGCAAAGTGCAGTTGCTCCAGAGCTTAGTAAATGAGGTAAAGCTTTACTTTGCAAAGAATACCCAATCACATGCAAGAAATAGAAAAATAAACTGGATTTTTGCTTGCACATGATTGGATGATGGAAGTCAGCAGAGCTTCAGCTAATTTGCTAAGCTCTGGAGCAGCTGCACTTGCAGACACTACAGCCTCTATGCACTGGGACTGTTAGATGAGATAGCAAGAGGAACGGAATGGTTCACTTTGGATAGTGGATAGGCCATCAGTCAGCTTGTTGGCTTGGGCAGAAATTGATGTCCCACAGACCCTGAAATCCAATGAACTCCATAGGGACAGAGTAGATCTGAAGACTATTACAGTGACATTCAGGCACCACATGATTCCCACACTTCAGCACCTTCCATGGTTGTATTTCCATCACCACAGACTCCTGTATGTACCCCCCTGTTGGCACCCTAACTAATACCACTTTGCTAGGACCCCCCTATAACACAGAACATTTTCTTGTTTTTTTGGTCCTAACTGGACTGAGACTGATTATAATACTGTGCAATGTGGGCAGCACAGTGGCTAAGTGGTTAGCACTTCCAATTAGCAGCACTAGGGTCGTTGGTGTGAATCCCAACCAGGAGTAGGCATGGACCAAGGCTGTGGCAGACTTTTTCCAAAGAACAGACCATAGTGAAGGACACCAAGGTGCATCTTAAATTAAAACCATCAAAAAACACCCTTTAGAGCAGGGTTCCCATAGGCCCCGCCCTTTAGAGAAGGTTCCCCATAGATCCCCCTATTAGAGAAGGGTCCCCATAGATCCCTCTTTAGAGCAGGGTCCCCATAGTACTCCCTTTAGAGCAGGGTCCCCATAGATCTCCCTTTAGAGCAGGCCAGGGTTCCCATAGATCCCCCTCTAGAGCAGGGTCCCAATAGATCCCCCTTTAGAGCAGGGTCCCCATAGATCCCCCCCTTTAGAGCAGGGTCCCCATAGTACTCCCTTTAGAGCAGGGTCCCCATAGATCTCCCTTTAGGACAGGCAGGGTCCCCATAGATCCTCCTTTAGAGCAGGGCCCCCCATAGGTCCCCTTTACATTATGATCCAATTCTTCTAGTGGATCTATAGGAACAGGACACATACACGACTCACGTGGAAGCTGAGGGCCCGGGGCACTGAAACCAGGCATGAGCAGGTTTAGAGGACGAAGTTCCGTTCTCCTCCTCTGAAGGTCAGGGCCTGGGGGTGGGGCAAGCACCTGAATGGTTGATAGGACGCCAGCGGTCCTATCAACTAGCGTTCAGCGGCGGGGGGGGGGGGGAGGTGGATTAGTGGATGCTGTGACTGTCAGACAGCATATTCATCTGTCCTGCTCCTCTGACCAACTCCCAGCAGGCCAATGCAAAATGGGCGCAACAGGCGGCTGCGGACCCTGCAAGGACACCGGTGGTCCATGTGCGGATACCTTGCTGATCCCTTATCCCAACCACGGCACTACCTGCCTGTAGCTTGCATGTTCTCCCGGTACCTGTGTGGGTTTCCTCCCACACTCTAAAGACCTGCTGGGAGGATAATTGGCTCCTGTCTAAATTGGCCCCAGTATGTATGAATGTGAGCTAGGGACCTTAGATTGTAAGCTCTTCGAGAGGAGTGATGTGAATGTACAATATATATGTAGAGATGTGCAATTCGTTTCGTGTTTTTTTTCGTTTTTCGTTTTTTTTTTTCGTTATTTTCGTTCGTTCGTTTTCGTACGAATGAATGAATCGTTCGAATCGAACGAATCCGAATAACGAATCGTTCGAATCGTACGAATCCGATTAACGAATCATTCAAATCGAACGAATCCGAAAAACAACAAAAATCCGAAAAAAAAAAACAAATTAGAAACAACGAATGTACGAATGAAAAAAATCCGAAAAACGAAAACAGGAACAACGAAAATGAACGAAAAAAAATTCGTACATTCGTAACTTTTTTTTTTTTTTCGAATCGTAATTATCCGTGTCTCTTACAATGGCGCTGCTTAACGTGCTTCGAATGGATTGAGCGAAAAAATTCGTACATTCGTAACTTTTTTTTTTTATTATTCGAATTGTAATTATCCGTGTCTCTTACAATGGCGTTGCTTATCGTGCTTCGAATGGATTGAGCGAAAAAATTCGTACATTCGTAACTTTTTTTTTCGATTCGTAACTTTTTTTTTCGATTCGTAACTTTTTTTTTTCGATTCGTAAATTATTAAAATGTAATAATAGCATACACATTACATAAAATTATGAATTATGCTCCGATTACGAATCTACGAATGTTACGAATGTTACAAATGTACGAATAAATACGAATTCGTCCGAATTTCGAATAAACGAATAAACGAAAATTAAACTAACGAAGAAACGAATCAACGAAAAAATAACTCTTACGAATGTACGAATCGTTACGAATACGAACACCGACGACTTACGAATTTACGAATCGTTACGAATCAACGGAAACGAAACGAAAAAAAAAGATTTTTTTTCGGAAACGAAAAAAACGAAACGAAAATAAACAAATTTTTTTGTTGTGCACATGTCTAATGTAAAGTGATGCGTAAAATTGACAGCGATATATAAGTACCTGTAATAAATAAAATAAATAACATATATGAGATGACTAGTAAATATTAAAATAATAGTGCACCCAGTATCTAGATTCTAGAGCCACCCCTTTGCCTTTTCTGCCTTTAGTTGTTTACCTACTGTGCTTGAGAGTGAATCTAGTGCTGATTTTAGAACAGGGCAGCTTCATTTTAAGGCCAATATGTCTCTTTGTTCAAATCTTTACACAGCTTTTTTTTTTTCTATTTTTCCCATCCAGTACTAAATGGTGGAAGTGACATATCTGGATTTATCCCTAGTTATGGTATTGTTCTCATTGTGCTGGCGGCTGTTTCGATGGCTGCTATCCCGATCGGAGGATATCTGGTAAGTGTCAATGTTCTGGTAGGGCACATTCATATGTATAAAAAGAAAAAGTGCGCAAACCAAACAATACAGTTTAACTCCCTTAATATAAAAGGGGGAGGGTGATACTAATATGTGTTAACAATACACTTTAAACCAACACAAAAAGTCCAAAAACAAGGTGCTCCAATAGTGAACGATATTGCAGGACACTGAAGAAATCACTAGATGCTTCTTTCCAGAAAGTAAAACAGACAACGCCGCTTACCAATGTCAGAAACCATGAAATCAGACCGAGACAGAAGTACAGTTAAATCACACTTGTTTAATAATAAAAGTAAAAAGAAACGTAGTCAAAACATAGCCAAAGTTCAGTAACCGGAAAGGATAGTCAGCCAAGCCAGAAGTCAGGGATCAATGTAGTGGAACAGCAAGCAGGATCTGGAGCCAGAAGGGATGTCAGCACAGCAAGTCTTGAACAGGATCGCAGGAGATCGTTTCTGTGATGTTGACCAAGGCGAAGGCAGAGATCTTCTGGGCTGAACAGCTTAAGTAGGGAGGACTGACGAGCAGGATATCATCAACAGCTGAGTAACTGTGGAGAGATAGGACTTGGCAATTAGCCAACAGCTGAGCGGCCAGCTCAGAGACGGAAGGGCTGAGCCCAGCCCTGACAACCAGATTCGATGGATTTCAGATTATAGAGATCAAACAACTCATCACAGGATCACTCAGATCAGGGACATTCCTCCACTGGTTCATCCAATGCGGGGATCCTTGTAATACAGCGGAATTTCCAGCGGTGTAGTTGTCCTGTAGCTGCAACGATATCCTTATCCAGGAAATCTCAAACAGTGGGATAAATCATATGGTAGAAAAGAGAGGCTTCACTATAAAAGGGAAGTTTAATGCTTCCGAGCATGTTGCAACACACCTAGGTGGGCTCCAGACGCAATGCTCTGCCTCCTGAGTCCACCCTATTTTGAAGCCTATTAGAGCTTATGGCTCTAATCAGTGCTTCAAAAAAAAAAACCTGGCCACTGCAATTCATATGCCCGGTGACTCGAAAAGGGGCCGGACACATGAATAGGAGGCGGCCGCGGCAGCCATAGCAGTTATTTCCATGGATACAAATGAATATTTACAACGGAAAAATACAGCAATACAATAAAGCTATAAAAAAGAATACTCAGTGTATCAGGTATACATGTACCACATAGGTATGGAGGGGGCAGCACCTGGGCGTCCATAGGAGGGGGCAGCACCTGGGCGTCCATAATGGATGGGCCGTCCCTGTGCAGAATATATTCTTAGTGTGAGTCTACACAGGAGCAGAATGATCTGTGGTGATGGGCGCTGGACATCAAATGCACAATCACTGATAGTATGAATATGAATCCCTAGAACAAAATAAAACACTGAAATACTATAGATTGCCTGTAAACTATAAAGATATCACTGCAATAACCAATAGACTTACATTATCTTTGTCATAGAGTTATTTTGCTAACTTTATTAGTTATGTAATGCTTTATCCAACTAGTTTTGTTTGCTCACCTCTATCAATTTGTTTGTTCCACAGGTAGCCAGATTTGGATTTTTTAATAGCTCAATATCAAGAGAGATCCCATCTTATAGCTTTCCAGAGACTGGACGGGCGGTGCGAAGTTTCGAAATGTCAATACCAACATCCATGGTAACAAGATTCATTTGATATTAAAATTGAAATGTTGCACCTGCTGGGTAGGCAATGAATTGACTGGTCAAAGTGTATGGACTGCACTCGGTCCTGTACATTTGTAGGGGGCTGTCTGAGGATACAGCAACTATATAAAACCATCTTTAATATTGATTGGACCCTGGGCAAAAAAATTCTTGGGTACCCCCCCCCCCTCCCATAGACAACGTTGTCTGAACCCGAAGCAAGTGCGTCTAGACACCACACACGCATCAAGTCAGTCCAATAACCATCAAATGATAGAGCATTCTAAATATAAGGATGGGGGATATAAGGATGGGGGACTGTATGAATATTCCACCAATGGGTTGCTGGGGTTACACCAGCTTTAAGTATAAACAGAAAAGTCAGTGCTACTACCCATATACCACATAGATAGCAGAGCTCCCAGGTGCTCGGTCCACAGTAGCTGGCTGAGTAGAGTAATGGAGAAAAATGTATCCGCACTCCGGTTGTTGCTCTTAAAATGTCTTCATTTTATTGAATAGCCACAGTGAACAAACGCTGATTAAGTCAGTTGACGTGTTTCAGCCTATAAGGCCTTAATCAGGACTGGGACGTGTATAAATACATCTTTGTCCCAGCCTGGTCACGAGGTCAGCAGAGGAGGCTCTGAACGTAGCTGCTGCGCCGGTGAGTCCACTCTCTGATCCTGTTGTAGTCACATGCATGGCCCTAGGCGACACCCTGGCCAGCCCCCCCCCCCCCCGCCCCCTATAGTGGTGGTGTTAGTCCTGCCTAGGGTGCAAAATAGTTAAACACCAGCCCTGGTCCTCCACAGAGCCCTGACTTCAACCCTGCTGAACACCTTTGGGATAATTTGGATAACTGATTACGATTCAGGTCTTCTCATCACCTGACCTCACAAGTGGGCACAAATTCCAACAGACAAACTCTGAAATCCTGTAGAAAGCCTTCCCAGAAGAGTGGAGGATGTTAGATGGATCAACTCCATAACAATGGGCACAGTTTTAGAATGGAATGTCCAACAAGCCCTTATAGGCGTAATGGTCAGGCAATACAGTATACGGTGTTACTAACCTCCTGATGATACTAGTACATACTGTATCCGCTGAGACTTTTATCTGTAAGCCAGTCAGTTTTGGCAGAAGACTTCTGTACCGATTAGGGATGAGCTTCGAGTTCGAGTCGAACTCATGTTCGACTCGAACATTGCCTGTTCGCCTGTTCACCGAACAGCGAAGAATTTGGGGTGTTCGCGGCAAATTCGAAAAGCCAAAAAGCACCCTGTAAAAGTCTATGGGAGAAATCTAAAGTGCTAATTTTAAAAGCCTATATGCAAGTTATTGTCATAAAAAGTGTTTGGGGACCCGGGTCCTGCCCCAGGGGACATGTATCAATGCAAAAAAAAGTTTTAAAAACGGTCGTTTTTTCAGGAGCAGTGATTTTAATAATGCTTAAAGTGAAACAATAAAAGTGTAATATTCCTTTAAATTTCGTACCTGGGGGGGTGTGTATAGTATGCATGTAAAGGGGCGCATGTTTCCCGTGCTTAGAACTGTTCCTGCACAAAGTGTCATTTTTACAAGAAATTGATTTTAAAATCACTCGCGGCTATAATGAATTGTCGGCTCCCGTAATACAGAGAACAGTCATTGAAAGTCATTGATTAAAAAAAAAAAGCGTGGGGTTCCCCCCGAATTCAATTACCAGGCCCTTCAGGTCTGGTATGGATATTAAGGGGAACCCCGGGTCAAATAAAAAAAAAAATTACGTGGAAAAGAGGGGGGGATGAGAGAGCGCCCCCCCTCCTGAACCATACCAGGCCACATGCCCTCAACATTGGGAGGGTGCTTTGGGGGTCTGTGACTCCTCAAAGTACCATGTCCCCATGTTGATGAGGAGAAGGGCCGGTGGTTGTGGGGGTCTGCGGGCGGGGGGCTTATCAGAATCTGGAAGCCCCCTTTAACAAGGGGACCCCCAGATCCGCCCCCCCCCCGTTTGAAATGGTAAGGGGGTACAAAAGTACCCCTACCATTTCACAAAGAAAGTATAAAAAATAGTTAAAAAACACACTGACACCGTTGGGAAAAGTCCCTTATTAAAAAAATAAAAAAAAGATTCCAGCGGTGGTAATCCACTCTTGCTATCCAGCGATGGGTGATCTCTTCTTCGGGGTCATCCAGCGCAGCGCATCCTGTCTCCACGGTGACACTGCGGGAATCCCGTCTTAGCAGAGGAAGACTGGGCCACTCATCATCTGACCCCGCCCCCCTCTGACGCAACGCAAGGGGGAAGCTGGGCTTCCCCAGTGACGTATGGGTGACCCCGCCCCCTCTGATGTAACGGAAACCTGCGTTACATCAGAGGGGGCAGGGTCACCCGTACGTCACTGGGGAAACCCAGGCTTCCCCAGTCATGTAAGGGTGACCCCGCCCCCTCTGACGCCAGGGAAAAGCTGGGCTTCCCCAGTGATGTACGGGTGACCCCGCCCCCTCTGATGTAACGCAGGTTTCCGTTACATCAGAGGGGGCAGGGTCACCCGCACGTCACTAGGAAAGCCCAGCTCCCCCTTGCGTCAGAGGGGGGCAGGGTCAGATGACAAGTGGCCCGATCCTCCTCTGCTAAGACGGGATTCCCTCAGTGTCTCCATGGAGACAGGATGCGCTGCGCTGGACATCGGAGAAGAGATCACCCATCGCTGCATAGCAAGAGTGGATTACCACCGCTGGAATCTTTTTTTTATTTTTTTTATTTTTAATAAAGGATTTTTCCCAACGGTGTCTGTGTGTTTTTTAACTATTTTTTACACTTTCTTTGTGAAATGGTATGGGTACTTTTGTACGGGATATGGGGGGTCCCCTTGTTAAAGAGGGCTTCCTGATTCTGATAAGCCCCCCACCTGCAGACCCCCACAACTACGGCCAGGGTTGTGGGGATGAGACCCTTCTCCTCATCAACATGGGGACATGGTGCTTTGAGGGGTCACAGACCCCCAAAGCATCCTCCCAATGTTGAGGGCATGTGGCCTGGTACGGTTCAGGAGGGAGGGGGGCCGCTCTCGTCCCCCCCTCTTTTCCTGCGGCCTGCCAGGTTGCGTGCTCGGATAAGGGTCTGGTATAGATTTTGAGGGGAACCCCCAAGCCATTTTTTTTTTTAATTTGGCGTTCCCCTTAAAATCCATACCAGACCTGAAGGGCCTGGTAATTGAATTTGGGGGGAACCCCACGCTTTTTTTTATCAATGACTTTCAATGACTGTTCTCTGTGTTACGGGAGCCGACAATTCATTATACAAAAAACAAAAGACAAAAGAGATATTTGGGGGGCACACCCTAAAAAATGCATAAAGATGGTGCTGCCATAAGACCATACAACAAAACAAACATATTACAGCGCACACATGCAAAACTGACATTTACCTCCAGCAAGGCTATTTAAAAGCACCTAGACAGACATTTTCAAAAAACATTATCAAAAAATATGGGGATTTGGTCACACCATATTGCTATATGGTGCTTAAGCCCACTTACTGCGACAAAGTACCCCATGATTAGTGGGTCCTACACTATCCATAGATCGGGAGATCCTGCTTCTCTGAACCAAGGGAGCTAAACTCCTCTATATGGGAGAACATGAGGTCTCCACCCATGACACAGGTGGTCACTAATTGAGGTACTTACTAAGTGGGGTGCTCCACCCAAAAGGATTTGGTCAAAATCCATACAATAGACAAAAGAGATATTTGGGGGGCACACCCTAAAAAATGCATAAAGATAATTCATTATAACCGCGAGTGATTTTAAATAGCTTTTTTTCCTGCAAAAATGACACTTTGTGCAGGGACAGTTCTAAGTACGGGAAACATGCGTCCCTTTACAGGCATACTATACACACCCCCAGGTACGAAATTTAAAGGAATATTACACTTTTATTGTTTCACTTTAAGCATTATTAAAATCACTGCTCCTGAAAAAACTTCAGTTTTTAAAACTTTTTTTGCATTGATACATGTCCCCTGGGGCAGGACCCGGGTCCCCAAACACTTTTTATGACAATAACTTGCATATAGGCTTTTAAAATTAGCACTTTTGATTTTGAACGTTCGAGTCCCATAGACTTTAACCTCCCTGGCGGTATGATTCTGGCTGGAATTTAGTGCTGAAAGCGGTACAATTATTTTGAATGGAAATTTGGCGTTTTTATATTGTAGGCATGCAATTCTTATGAATAACTCACTTAAATCTGTCCGAACCAGAGTCTAGTAGACATCCCGGGTATGATAAAGTTTGAAACACAAAATAATAAATTATAATATAATAAAAATATATATAAAAATGATTCAATAATGTAATCAAATCAAAAACACTGAAATTTGCTCAGTTGCAGAATAGTCGCTGTCATTAAATTTATTGTTTGATGATAAATTGTGATTTTATTTTTTTATCGGTGTTTTCTAGCTGGTCTAAAACCACTTTTGACATAAAGGGACACTTTTTGGTTGCTATGGACAATCTCCAGTTTCCAGGCAGAAAAAAAATCTTTTTATTATATAAAATGACATGCAGGGCACTGGGCAGACCACTAGGGACAAAGGGGGTGTGTATTTTTTGTATACAGTACTGTAATCTGTAAGATTACAGTATTGTATATGTGTTGTGTTTTTAAACTTTTTTGAATTTGGCGCCGATCTCCGCTCCCGTGCGTCGGAACGTCACAGGGAACCGAGATCAGCGGCACTCGGCACTGTGTGAATCGAGCGAGCGGACGGCTCGCTCACACAGCGGGGAGACATCGCAGGATCCAGGGGAAAAGGTAAGTAACTTCCCCCCTGCATCCCGCAACGCAAGCCCGAGTCTGGCTCGGGGTTACCGCTCCCAGCACAAAAAGCTGGCCCCGAGCCAGACTCGGGGTTACCGCCAAGGAGGTTAATAGGGTTCTAAAGTTCACACGAACTTTAGGTCTGTTCGCAGGTTCTGGTGCGAACCGAACAGGGGGGTGTTCGGCTAATCCCTAGTACTGATATTTTTTTTCTCATACTTATTAATATTTTCCTCTTTTCACAGGCTGGAAGATATACCCTTAGATCTTAGACCAACCAGCCAAGACCTCCGGCCAAGTCTGAATACTCTGGAGAAATCTGAATGTATAAACTTTATCCGGGGACACACACAAAGGGAAACGGTTATACTGTCCATGCCTCGTCTCTGCAGGGATCACCGATAAGAAGTCATGTTGTGGATCTGTTTACAATACTGTTATCCCTGCTGGGGGTCTGGCCCACCGGACATATTTATTAAGCAGAAATTGCACTGAACTTTACTTCTCAGATCACTCCTTGAAGTGGAAATAGACTCATGTATTACAGATGGACTATGTCTACCGCCACATTCTGAAATCCAGAGCACTGTTACTACCAACTCAAGTATAGAAACTAAAGCTGCACGATTAATCGTTAAGAATCGAAATCGCGATCTTTTTCCCTTCCCGATCTTCAAAGCAGCATGTCACGATTCTTTCTAACAAGTGCAGAGAGTCCTCACAGCTACCAAGTTTTATCACAACACCGCGAATAAGTAGCAGCAAAGGGGTTTATTTACTAAAGGCAAATCCACGCTGCACTACAAGTGCACTTGGATGTGCAGTCGCTTTAGATCTGAGAGGAAGATCTGAAATGAGGGGAAGCTCTGCTGATTTTATCATCCAATCGTGTACAAGCTAAAATGCTGTTTTTTATTTTCCTTGCATGTCCCCCTAGGATCTACAGCGACTGCACTTCCAAGTGCACTTGTAGTGCAAAGTGGATTTGCCTTTCGTAAATAACCCCCCAAAGTATTTTTTCGTTCTTTTATCAAAGGAATAAACTCCAGAGTGTAAACGAAGGAAGTTTAACCATTTAACCACTTGCCGACCGCTGCACGCTGATATATGTTGGTACAATGGCAGCGGTGGGCCGCTGGTGTCCCGCGATCGTGTCACGGAGCTGCAGAACGGGGAGATGCCTATGTAAACAAGGCCTTGTGACTTGACAGAGATCCAATGCTCCCTGTCATCGGGAGCAGCGATCGCTGTCATGTCCTAAGTAGCCCACCCCCCCACAGTTAGAATCACTCCCTAGGACACACTTAACCCCTTGATCGCCCCCTAGTATTTAACCCTTTCCCTGCCAGTGTCATTTACACAGTAATCAGTGCATTTTTATAGCACCGATCGCTGTATAAATGACAATGGTCCCAAAATAGTGTCAAAAGTGTCCGATGTGTCCGCCATAATGTCGCAGTCATGATAAGAAATCGCAGATTGCCACCATTACTAATAAATAAAAATGTATAATAAAAATGCTATAAAACTATCCCCTATTTTGTAGACGCTATAACTTTTGCACAAACCAATCAATATACGCTTATTGCGTTTTAAAAAAAAAAATCGTGCAGCTCCTATAGAAACCCACACATGCGCAGTCCATTCTTTTTCCCGGGGCTGCACGTTCGATGCATGGTACCATTCTGCCATCTACAAGGCAAGGGCAATAGAATAAGCAGCTTATTAGACATGTGCACAATAGAAAAATTTGTTTATTTTCATTTTGTTTCTGTTCGTTTCCGTTAATTCGTAACGATTCGTAAATTCGTAAGTCGTCGGTGTTCGTATTCGTAACAATTCGTATTTTCGTAAGAGTTATTTTTTTCGTTGATTCGTATTTTCGTAGATTTAGTTACATTTGTACTTTCGTTAGATTGATTTATTCGTACTTTCGTAACATTGTTTTCGTAGATTCGTAATCGGAGCATAATTCATATATTTATGTAATGTGTATGCTATTATTACATTGTAAGAGACACGGAAAATTACGAATCGAAAAAAAAAGTTACGAATGTACGAATTTTTTCGTTCAATCCATTCGAAGCACGTTAAGCAGCGCCATTGTAAGAGACACGGGAAATTACGAATCGAAAAAAAAAAATAAGTTACGAATGTACGAATTTTTTCGTTCAATCCATTCGAAGCACGTTAAGCAGCGCCATTGTAAGGGACGCGGAAAATTACCAATTCAACAAAAAAAAAAGTTACGAATGTACAAATTTTTTCGTTCATTTTGATTTTCGTTGTTCCTGTTTTAGTTTTTCGGATCTTCTTCTTTCGTAGTTTCGTTGTTTCTAATTTGGTTATTTCGGATTTTCGTTGTTTTTCTTATACGTTCGATTCGATAATTCGTTATTCGTTAAAATTTTTAGCGAATCATTCGTTCATTTGTACGATAACGAATGAACGAATATAACGAATTATAACCAAAAAAAACGAAACAAATTGCACATGTCTACAGCTTATAAATTAAGCACGCTTTTACAAAATGGCGGCACTCCATATTAATGTAATAAGGACTCGCATAGGGAAGTTTTTTTGGGCAAAAGTCATTTAAAGTGAACTTACCTTTTAAACAAGGAACCTTATTTATTTACTTCACCCAGTTTCTACAACTAATGCAATCTAATGGAATGTGCGGAAGGTATAGGCACAAGTCATTGTAACACTAAACTCACTAATTACAAAGCTCCCTAATGAACCTGTCAATTAACAAATGTGTTCTAATTTATTTTATACAAGATGACTTTATTTTTTATGATTCATAAAACGCATCTCTTTAAAAATGTGTGAACATGTCAGATCACCTGATATTTATGCTGATTAATCTTAATTATAGCGATATTAATAAAGAGAAGTGTCAAAGCAAGTCTGTGTCATTGTGAAGAAGGTGTTGGAAATAATGTAACTAAACCGGATTTGATTGGACATTTTATTACCGGCTGGAGCAAAATCTATACAATGGAAACATTTTTCTCAGAAACACATCTCTGACAGCCCTCTCACATCCACTTGGTAGAATCTAGTGAATGTATGGACCGAAGACCAAGTTGCAGCCTTGCAGATCTAAGCCATGGAGGCCTGGTGATGCACTGCCCATGAAGCACTGACTGCTCTAGTGGACTGCGATTTAACTGCTTCCCAACCGGCGCACACACATATACGTCAGCAGAATGGTACGGACAGGCAAATGGGCGTACAGGTACTTCCCTTTAAATTTGCCGCCGTGCCATTGCGTGGGTGCGCCGGTCGGGACCTCCGTGAGTCTGATCACGGGTCCCGCGGACTTGATCGCCGCGGGTCTTTTAGACCCCCGATCACTCCATAAAGAGTACCTGTCACCACCTATTACTGTCACAAGGGATGTTTACATTCCTAGTGACAGCAATAAAAGTGATCAAAGACCCCCATTATATGAGAGTCCCTTTATATCAGTGCCTCCTAAAGACCCCCCTTAAATCAAGAGTCCCTCTTTCAAATCTCAATTTACATTAGTAGTCTTCTTTACATCAGTATCCCAGTGTGGCAGTAGGGGGGCAGAGTGATAGGAGGATAGCAGAGTACGACAGGGGGGGACATAGTGACAGGAGGGGGTGCAATGTGACAGGAGGGGTGCAATGTGACAGGAGGGGACAGAGTGTGACAAGGGGGGCAGAGGGGGGCAGAGTGTGACAAGAGGGGCCAGAGTGTGACAGGAGGAGGCAGAGTGTGACAGGAGGGTGCAATGTGACAGGAGGGGGTGCAGTGTAACAGGAGAGGGTGCAATGTGTGACAGGAGGGGACAAAGTGTGACAGGAGGAGATGCAGTGTGACAGGAGGGGATGCAGTGTTACAGGAGGGGGCAGAGTATGACAGGAGGGGGCAAAGTGTGACAGGAGGGGACAAAGTGTGACAGGAGGCGATGCAGTGTGACCGGAGGGGGCAAAGTGTGACAGGAGGGGGTCAAGAGGGGGTGCAATGTGTGACAGGAGGGGGTGCAATGTGTGACAGGAGGGGGTGCAATGTGAAAAGAGGGGGTGCAGTGTGACAGGAGGGGGTACTCACTCATAGGGAATGTACTCACATTTATACAGACAATTCAAGTGAAACAAACATAAATCAAGCTGTGCCGTCAGACCGGAAGTGACGCAATAATGTTCTACGCGTTTCATCATCAGACGTCGACTGGAACGTCCATACTGCTACACTTCCTGGGTTGAAATAGTGTACGGTGACTCCACTTGAATTGTCTGTATAAATGTGAGTACTTTCCCTATTATAATAAATTTACAAAAAATGTTAATACGGATTCACACTATGGGCATTCCCTTTTCTTCCTATATGGTGAACAAATGACATACCTGTAAAATAGCGCTACCATACAAGGGTCCAGGATCCAAAGATTGCTACACAGTGGCACAGACTGTGAACGCGCAGTACCCCTGGAGAGGTGAGCTTCTCTGGTGATGGTGAGTACATTCGCAATATGAGCACGGATAAGAATCACAGCACCAATTGTCACCCATATGAGAAGAAATTTATTGGAAAAAAAGTTCTAAAATCACTGGACACTTTCTGTATTGAGCACAAATCACTTTATTTATTCATTTTTTATGAAGTTGCAACAAAGTTGTTTTTGCTATACACAAAGGTCACATTTATTTTATATTTTTCATGCTTTTTTCTATGAAGAGAATGGATGTATTTGATTTTAGATTTTTTATTTATGGATTCATTTTTATTAGTATATATTTTTTCCTGTCTGGAGACCATTTCATTTATGTCACTACCACATAGAGGATTTGGCATATTTATTAGGTATCATTGAATTCACAAGGTCACATGTAATCCAGCACTTTCTCATGAGCACATAGTTTAATCACTTATTATTTAATATTTTTTGCCATTTATTTCACTAAACATGTTTAGTGAAATAAACCGGAGTTTTGCATTTTACACGTATTTATAACAGTAAAGTGAGTTTATATAGTGAAATACAGGACTTACAACTCCGTCTGACTACTTAGAGCTTTCATTTTAAAAGCAGCGGCATTCCCCGCTCATCTCACAGGTTTGCTAATCTGACAGAAGTTCGCTGCTTTTAAAATTCAACATCTAAGCAGTCAGACGGAGTTCTAAGTCCTGTATTTCACTATATAAACTCACTTTACTGTTATAAATACGTCTAAAATGCAAAACACCAGTGGGTGTAACAAGATGTCCGCTTCCCCCTTCTTAGTGTATCCTTACTGCGGACGAGTGTGGGGTGTAGCAAGATGGCGGAGATGGAACGTCACTTCCGTAGCAAACTGCGATGGACCGCCGAAGATATCGTTACACCTGCTGTCTCTGGGACCCGTGTGTTTCCCAGCAGACAGCGGGGGGGATGACAGGAAGTGGCGTAGCTAGCCGCAGAATCTGCGGCTATCTATGCCCAGAAGTGGGTGCAAATACCTGTATTATACAGGTATCTGCACCCCCCTTCCCCCCTGAAAGGTGCCAATTGTGGCACTGGAGGGGGGGAGGGTTTCCAATGAGTGGAAGTTCCACTTTAGGGTGGAGCTCCGCTTTAAAGTGGTTGTAAACCCTTACAAACCACTTTGGCCTACAGGTAAGCCTAGATTAAGGCTTTCCTGTAGGTCCAATAAATATCTCCTAAACCTACACGGTTTAGGAGATATTTACAAAAAGACAGGCACCGCTGTCTACAGCACGCAGGCGCACTGAGCAAGCCAGAGATCACGGCGATATGCCAGTCTTGGCGGCTCCCGTGTGCATGCGCGGAAGTGACATCATCGCGACTCCGGCGAATGACAGCACCGGAGCAGCGAGACCCGAAAGTCACTCCGGGATTGATGGCGGCGGAGGGGAACGTGGACGAGGGTCGCTTCGGGGGCTTAGTTCTCAGGTAAGTTATTCATAATGAGCTAGTATGCTATGCATACTAGCTCATTATGCCTTTGCCTTGCAGGGTGCATTTAAAAAAAAAAGGAGGCTTTACTTCCTCTTTAAAGGACTTGTGTTGGGGAGAAAATAAAACATGGAAGATAATTGTATTCAGAGACCAGAGAGGAGGCTGGATAGAAGGTAAAAGTTGAATCTATGGGGCCTATTTATCAAACGTTCATCAGAAGCAATTGTGTAAATTGAATGAAACGTCACCGCATTATTCCTCCGAATCCAATGCCTGTATTGTCAGCTCCATCTTGTGGCCAAAATACAGAATAATTATTCTTATTTGAGTAGTTCATAAATAATACTGCATTTTGACCTCTAGAGGGAGCACATGATACAGGCATTAATTAGCCTCTTAGGGAAAATATAACAGTAACTTGGTGTTCAACTTTCACAAATGTTTCTGACATGCAAGGAATGTTTTATAAATAGACCCCAATGTTACATAGTTACATAGTAGCCGGTAAGGTTGAATAAAGACAATAGTCTATCCAGTTCAATCTGTGTAGGTGTATGTGTGGTATACAGTACATTTTAGGTCATTAAAGCGGAGTTCCACCCAAAAATGGAACTTCTGCTTTAAGTGAAGGTGACCCCCCTGACTGTCATTTTTTTTTGGGGGGGACCCTTTTTTTAGGGGGTCCCAGCTCCCACTTAATCCTGGCGAACCCGCGGTGCTGGAAGGGAGATCACCTCTCCCCCCTCCCTCTCGGCAATCATCTGGGACACGTCACAGGTCCTGGATGATTGCCCGGCCAGTCACAGTGAAGCCACAGCCGGGCACCCACAGTGACAATGCCAGCACTGCAGAGAGGAGGGGGAGACGAGTGGGACTTCCCGCATCGCTGGACCCCGGGACAGGTAAGTGTCCGATTATTAAAAGTCAGTAGCTGCAGTTTTTGTAGCTGCTGACTTTTACTTTTTTTTTAATTGGAATTCCGCTTTAAATCTATACATTATATATCATCCCATCTATGCATTGTATACATTATACATCATTAGAAATATACATGATATACATTATTACATCTATACATTGTATACATTATGCATCATTAGAAATATACACTGTATACATTATCAGATCTATACATTGTATACATCTTTAGATTTACAGTATCTCACAAAAGTAAGTACACCCCTCACATTTTTGTAAATCTTTTCTTCTATCTTTTCATGTGACAACACTGAAGAAATGACACTTGTCTACAATGTAAAGTAGTGAGTGTACAGCTTGTATAACAGTGTACATTTACTGTCCCCTCAAAATAACTCAACACACAGCCATTAATGTCTAAACCGCTGGCAACAAAAGTGAGTACACCCCTAAGTGAAAATGTCTAAATTGGGCCCAATTAGCCATTTTTCCTCCCGGTGTCATGTGACTCATTAGTGTTACAAGGTCTCAGGTGTGAATGGGGAGCAGGTGTGGTAAATTTGGTGTTATCGCTCTCACTCTCTCATACTGGTCACTGGAAGTTCAACATGGCGCCTCACGGCAAAGAACTCTCTGAGGATCTGAAAAAAAGAATTGTTGCTCTCAGTGGCGGTGCGTCCATAAGGGCCCCCTCTCTCCTGCCACCCCCTCTATCACCAATAGAAAGATTCATGCATTCTCTCATGCCACCCCCTATTCAGGCGCCGGGCACCTGAATTACAGCGGCGGGGTATTTTTTTGAAGCACCTGATTAGCGCCATAGGCTCTAATAGGCATTGAAAAAGGTAAACAGCGAGCGCCATGCTTGGCGCTCACAGCTCACTCAGCTGTGTTAGGAAAACGAATGAATAATCGCTTTCCTAACACTGAACTGCCTCTCTGCCAATCAGGTGCTTGGGTCTGTTACCAGTCACCTGATTGGCTGAAACGACAGGCGCTGTGATTGGACACCTATCAGGCGTAAGTGTGTGCCTGTGGGTCTGACACATTGCACATATTAAGCAGAAAAATGCATTGAACTTTATCTCTCAGGTTACTCTTTGAAGCAGCAATAGACTAATGTATATTAGTAATGATGGAATCCCTGCTGGATCAAGGCTAGAGATCTCTAATTTGCCAAGACTAAGGATCTCCAATGAGCCAAGATTAGAGATCTCCAATGAGCCAAGGCTAGAGATCTCCAGTGAGCCAAGGCTAGAGCTCTCCAATGATTCAAGGCTAGAGATCTCCAATTAGCCAAGACTACGTATCTCCAATGAGCCAAGATTAGAGATCTCCGATAAACCAATTTTAGAGATCTCCAATGAGCCAAGGCTAGAGATCTCCATGTCAAGGCTTGAGCTCTCCAATCAGCCAAGGCTAGGATCTCCAGTGAGTCAAGACTAGAGCTCCCCAATGAGCCAAGGCTAGAGATCTCCAATGATTCAAGGCTAGAGATCTCCAATAAGTCAAGGCTAGCGATCTCCAATAGTTCAAGGCTAGAGAGCTCCAATGATTCAAGGCTAGAGATCTCCAATAAGTCAAGGCTAGCGATCTCCAGTGAGTCAAGACTAGAGCTCCCCAATGAGCAAAGGCTAGAGATCTCCAATGAATCAAGGCTAGAGATCTCCAATAAGTCAATTCTAGCGATCTCCAATAGTTGAAGGCTAGAGATCTCCAATAAGTCAAGGCTAGTGATCTCCATTGAGTCAAGACTAGAGCTCTCCAAGGGGCCAAGGCTAATGATCTCCAATAATTCAAAGCTAGCGATCCCCAATGGTTCAAGGTTAGAGATCTCAAATGAATCAAGGCTAGAAATCGCTAATGAGCCAAGGCTAGAGATCTCCAATGATTCAAGGTCAGAGATCTCCAATGATTCAAGGTCAGAAATGATTCAAGGCTAGAGATCTCCAATTAATCCAGGCTATAGATATTCAATTAATCCAGGCTAGAGATCTCCAATAATTCAGGGCAAGATATCCCAGTGATTCAAGGCTAGAGATCTCCACTGAGTCAAGGTTAGAAATCTCCAATCAATGAACAATATTAGTTCTACTGACTGAAGAGCTCTAGCTCTAACTCAGCAAGGGGCCTGTTGCACCTCTTTAGAGAAACCACACAAAGACCAAGGTCCTCTACAGCATGCTGGCAGGGGACAGGCTTTTCTGCTCAGGCTGTGGCTGCTTTCTAAAAAAAAATGATCTGTAAGACTTTGCACACCTTTTTCTTTTGATCCACTTGGAATATATTTAGATGATATAAAATGAAAGTTTAATTGGGTTTCAAACAATTGAACTTTTCTTTACCCAGGAACAGCAACCATATCAAATGCAATCTAATGGAATGTGCTGCAGATAAAGACATACATAGTTCATTGCAACACAAAACTCCCTCACTACAAATTAACTAGTTAATTACCAATAGGTTCTAATTTTTTTATTTTACAAGATTCATTTTTTGTTATGATTCATACTGTGCATCTCTGTGAAAATATGTGAACATGTCAGGTTATACCACACAATATTAATGCTGCTTAATCTTATTCATAGTCATATTAATAAAAGAAACAAGTGTCATGACAGGTCTGCGGTTGTCATTATGAAGAAGGAATTTTCGAGCACTGTTGTTGGAAATAATCTAACTACATTTTGGTATAACATTTTGTTTTCTACATGCTGCAGAAAAAGTGATACAAATAGGAAAAAGAGGCCCGGAGTAAAAACAGAAAGCCATAGACCAGGGGTCTCCAAACTTTCTAAACAAAGGGCCAGTTTACTGTCCTTCTGACTTTAGGGGGGCCGGACAATGGCCAGTCAGAATAGAAAACTTTCCAGGCTTTAGTTGGAGTGAACAGTGCCCCATCTTTGATATTAGGGGGAGAACTAGTGCCCCATTGTTGGTGCCAGTGGCATGAATTATGTCCCATTTTTGGTGTCAGAAGGCAGAATAGTGTCTTAAATCAGTGGGATGAATAGTGCCCCAAGGGCCAGATAATGGCAGGCAAAGGGCCACATCTGGCCCCCGGGCCACAGTTTGAAGACCCCTGCCATAGACGAAGGGCCGGCATGACAAGAGTTAAAGGGGCTTGTGTGAAGAGGGGATAATAAAGTTTGGGCTAAGTTGAGGGGGCAAGAAAGTTTATTTTGATTGGGCCAACGGCAAGGAAAGGGCAAGGGCAAGGAAAGGGCAAGGAAAGGGCAAGGGCAAGTAAAGGGCAAGGAAAGGGCAAGGAAAGGGCAAGAGCAAGGAAAGGGGGGGAGTCTCGAGGGGGGCTGTACTGAGGTGTTGGTATTCAGTAGGAGGTCAGCAAGCTAGGAACAACTTCCCACCCTCCCGCCCTGCATTTAGTCGGATTTGGTGTAGGTTATTGGTAACTGTGAAGGAGCCTGATTTGGCGAATGGCGGGGTGCAAGTTCCTTTTAGATTTATATGGGCACAAAGGGCATGGTGTAAGTGCCCATCAGAGGTATGGCTCCCAGTTGGTATATGGTACCTGTAAGTTGTTTCCAAGTTGGTGGTTTGTGGCTCGAGGCCTGAGAAGGGACTCGCAGGTCAGGGGCGGATCCAGAGTCAAGTCTCGGGAGGGGCACTACGTTTTTTTGGGGGCAATTTATCGGGGCAGTGGCTGGTGTTGGCGCTTCAATCATCACGGCACCATGGTTGTTATGGTGTCAGGATGATTGAAGCGCATTATTTCTATTATTACATTGTTATATAGAATTAAATAGTTCAACTCACCATAATGCAGATTCAGTGTGCCGAGTGTGTCACTTGCCACCGTCGCCTGCCACCAGATGCAGATTGTCACTCACCACGTCACCTGCCACACGTTGCAAATTGTCACTTGCCACCGTCGCCTGTCAACAGATGCGGATTGTCACTTGCCACGTCACCTGCCACATGTTGCGGATTGTCACTTGCCACGTCTCCTGCGCCCAGGTTTGGATTGTTACTTGCCACGTCGCCTGCCACACCTTGCGGATTGTCACTGTCCTGCTAAGGTGGTCTCTTGCTGTGTCCCAGAGTCAGGCAGCAGATTACCAGTCAGGCAGCAGAGAGATGATGTCATCTCTCTGCTGCCCGCGGCTGCCTGCACAGTGAGGGCGGAACTGCAGGGATGCAGGGCGGGCGGTGAGAGATGATGTAATCTCTCCACTGCCCGCTGGCTCCCTGATTGGCCAGCAGCCCGCTCACACACCGAGCCCCACAGCTGCTCGCTGGCTCTCTCACCCGCCCACTCACTGGCCGAGCTGCCCGGCCCGCCCGCTCTCTCACCCGCAGAGCCGCCCGCCCACTCACTCACCCGCATTCTCGGAGGGGGCAATTGCCCCCCCTGGATCCGCCCCTGTCGCAGGTACAGTATTTTTCAGGTTATTAAATTATTTATCTGTGATTCATTTATTATATTTTGGTTAATAAAAGGCTGCTATAGTCATTTAACTCCATCCCTGGTGTTGTGTGATTATTATAAAGGAAGGGCGGGGGTTTTTTTTTTGGTATAGCAGTGCAGAACAAACCATATTTACTACCTTAGTTTTGTACTTCTCAGAACATATGACTTAACATGACAGCTTGTAATGGCATTATTATACCCCCCCCCCCCCCCCCCCCCCATAAACAGAGGGCTACAATGGATTCCAGAACTTTGTCTATAGGACAGGTGCACTTTAGCTGATGCTTCATCTTTGCATGCCCACGTCATAGTCTGAGATTTCTATAAATGTGCAGCATTGGAAGCCTCTCTTGGGCAGCTCCCTCTTCATGATCCTTCAATGGACAGGCTGCGCCCATGGCAGAGAACGCGAGCTGGCAACTAATCCACAGGGATTAAGTACTTGCATACTATAAGACTTACGTAGGCTGTTTTCAAGTTTGTTTTGCTTATACACTATATTATCAAAAGTATTGGGACGCCTGCCTTTACACACACATGTACTTTAACCACCTGCTTACTGGGCACTTAAACCCCCCTCCTGCCCAGACCAATTTTCAGCTTTCGGCGCTGACGCACTTTGAATGACAATTGCGCGGTCATACAACACTGTACCCAAATGAAATTTTTATCATTTTTTTCCCACAAATAGAGCTTTCTTTTGGTGGTATTTAATCACAGCTGGGTTTTTATTTTTTGCTAAACAAACAAAAAAAGATGGAAAATTCAAAAAAAAAAAAAAAAAATCATGTTTAATTTTGCATACAGGTAATTTTTCGTGGGCCAAAAATGTTTTCGTCCGCATTGATATGCGCTGATGAGGCAGCACTGGTGGGCACTGATAGGCTGCACTGGTGGGCACAGATAAGGTGGCACTGGTGTGGACAGATAATTTGGTACTGATGGGCACAGAAAAGATGGCACGGATGGGTGGCACGGATGGGTGGCACGGATGGGCACTGATAGATGGCACTGATGGGCACTGATAGATGGCACTGATGGGCTCTGATAGGTGGCACTGATGGACACTGGTAGGGGAAATTTTCTGCCGAACGAACGATAAATTGAAAGGTTAATGTGTTTCCCGTCCGACCTGTCTGCACTAGGTATATTTAAAAAAAACGAACATAAAATGTATTTATTTATGTCCACTGAGCGATTTATCGGTCATTACATGATGGCACTATTGTTTGCGCTCGTGGCCGAACGTTCGTTTTTCGAAAATGGGTTCGGCCGAATTTTTGTATAGTGTATGGCCAGCATTAGCCCGTAGGGTCCAATATTGAGTTGGCCCACCCTTTGCAGATATAACAGCTTCAACTCTTCTGGGAAGGCCGTCCACAAGGTTTAGGAGTGTGTCTATGGGAATGTTTGTCCATTCTTCCAGAAGAACATTTGTGAGGTCAGGCACTGATGTGGATGAGAAGGCCTGGCTCGCAGTCTCCGCTCTAACTCATCTCAAAGGTGTTCTATCGAGTTGAGGTCAGGACTCTGTGCAGGCCAGTCATATTCCTCCACCCCAAACTCCCTCATTCATGTCTTATGGACCTTGCTTTGTGCACTGGTTCAAATCATTTGGTGGAGGGGGGATTATGGTGTGGGGTTGTTTTTCAGGGGTTGGGTTTGGCCCCTTAGTTCCAGTGAAGGGAACTCTTAAGGCGTCAGCATACCAAGACATTTTGGACAATTTCATGCTCCCAACTCTGTGGGAACAGTTTGGGGACGGCCCCTTCCTGTTCCAATATGACTGCCCACCAGTGCATAAACAAGGTGCGAGCCAGGCCTTCTTGTCAAACATCAGTGCCTGACCTCACAAATGCGTTTCTGGAAGAAAGGTCAAACATTCCTATAGACACCCTCCTAAACCTTGTGGACGGCCTTCCCAGAAGAGTTGAAGCTGTTATAGCTGCAAAGGGTAGGCCAACTCAATATTGAATCCTACGGACTAAGCCCCCGTACACACGGTCGGAAATTCCGACCACAAAATCCGTCCGATTTTTCGGACAGATTTTGTCCGAAACTGGTGTTGCATACACACAAAGTTGTCGGAAAATCCGATCGTTCCGAACGCGGTGACGTTCGTTGCGTACTACGGAACTACGTAGAGGCTAGTAGCCAATAGCTTTGGTCTCGTAACTTGATCTGAGCATGCGTGGCACTATGTCCGTCGGAATTCCCTACACACTATCGGAAAAAGTCCGATTTGATTTTGTTGTCGGAAAATTTGAGATCCTGCTCGGAAAAAGCCCGCTAGAGCCCACACACGATCGGATTTTCCGACAACATAATCCAATCGGACTTCTTCCATCGGAATATCCGACCGTGTGTACGGGGCATAAGACTGTCATTAAAGTTCATGTGCGTGTAAAGGCAGGCGTCCCAATATTTTTGGTAATAAAGTTCATATACTGTATATATATACACACATATTTACCATTTCTATCAATTACCCTAGGTGTAAGCAGACCATCCAATGCGATCAGCTCCTTTCGCTGGCCACCTCCCCGTTGTGCCTCTGAGTGAAATATTGCCAGGATACCTAGGATTGGGCAACTTCCAGAGTGCTACACAGTGGCAAAAACTGTGAATGTCTCATACTGTACCCCTGGAGGGGGAGGAATTTCTGGTGAGTGCAGTCATCATAGGAGCACGGATAAGCCACGTATGCTGTGATCACTTTTCAAGAGGGAATAGATCAGCGTGGGATTTCTTTTCAACAGCAAAAAGCACTTTGTCCCATTCATTTTAATTTTTTATTGGGATTACGAACTTTAAAGTGGAGGGCCACCCTTAAAAAAAAAAAAAAGAGCATTAATATTCTTTAGAAAAAAAAAATGTGAATTTTTTTTTTTTTTTTTTACCTCATCCGAAATCCCTGTTGCTAGGCAGTCTTCCTAATCTGCCTACTTCCTACTCCGCGGTGATGTTCGGTGATCTTCGGTCTTCTGTCCTCCTCTGCGTTGTCTTCTGGGTAATGGGGCGCGCTGTGTCCTGGGAACTGTGTGTTCCCTAACACAGTGCATCCCATTCACAAAGCGCCGCGCGACTCGCGCATGCGCAGTAGGAAACGGGCAGTGAAGCTGTAAGGCTCCACTGCCTGTTTCCCTTAGTGAGGATGGCGGCGCTGGGACCGGAGCACCGAGGGACATGTCGGCCGACATCGCGGGCGCCCTGAGAGGGTAAGTGTACTTATTAAATGTCAGCAGCTACTTTTTTTTTTAGCTCATAGCTTTAAAAAAAAAAAATAAAAAAAAAAAAAAAATTACAGCTGAAACACCCCTTTAATATTGGATTTTATACTCTGGTTTATTCACGTTGGGGACATATAATCATTTTTGCACATTTGTATATTTTTCTATGAACTATTTTTGCGTATTTGCACCTATTTTTCTATTATATATATTTTAGATTTCATTTTTATATCCCATGAGTTCTATTGCACTATTTTCATAATGATTATTTGTATTAATTAACCACTTCAGCCCCGGACCAATTTGCAGCCAAAGGACCAGGCCCCTTTTTGCGATTCGGCACTGCGTCGCTTTAACTGACAATTGCGCGGTCGTGCAACGTGGCTCCCAAACAAAATTGGCGTCCTTTTTTTCCCCACAAATAGAGCTTTCTTTTGGTGGTATTTGATCGCCCCTGCGGTTTTTATTTTTTGCGCTATAAACAAAAATAGAGCGACAATTTAAAAAAAAATTCAATATTTTTAACTTTTTGCTATAATAAAAATCCCCAAAAAATATATTAAAATGTTTTTTTTCCTCAGTTTAGGCCGATACGTATTCTTCTACATATTTTTGGTAAAAAAAAATCGCAATTAGCGATTATTGATTGGTTTGAGCAAAAGTTATAGCGTTTACAAAATTGGGGATAGTTTTATAGCATTTTTATTAATATTTTTTTTTTTACTAGTAATGGCGGCGATCAGCGATTTTTATTGTGACTGCGACATTATGTCGGACACATCGGACATTTTTGGTACCATTTGTCATTTATATAGAAATCAGTGCTATTTAAAATGCACTGATTCCTGTGTAAATGACACTGGCAGTGAAGGAGTTAACCACTAGGGGGCGGGGAGGAGTTAAGTCTGTGTGTGTGTTTCTTTTTTACAGTAGGGGGGCGTGGCTTTGCGTCTGACGTCACTGATCGGCTTTCCCGATGACAGGGAACAGCCGATCAGTGACAGGCAGTGTAGGAAGCGCGGGGAGAGGTTTGTTTACACCAGGGGTCTCAAACTAGCGGCCCTCCAGCTGTTGTGAAACTACAAATCCCATGAGGTATTGCAGGGCTGACAGGTACAAGCATGTCTCTCTCAGGCAGAAGCATGATGGGACTGCAACAGCTGGAGGGCCACCAGTTTGAGACCCCTGGTTTACACAGACCTCTCCCCGTTCTTCAGCTCTGTGACCCGATCGCGGGACACCAGCGGCGATCGGGTCCGCTGGTCCCGCGGTCACGGAGCTCAGGACCGGGTGACGAGCGCACCGCTGGCGGCGCGCGCGCGACCCACGGCTGGGCTCTTAAAGGGCCACGTACAGGTACGTGGTTGTGCCCAGCCGTGCCATTCTGCCGACGTATATCGGCGTGAGGCGGTCCTTAAGCGGTTGAAATATACACACTAATCACTTTCAAAACATTAGATATAAATGAACAGCGCCACACCTACTTTTATTTTCTCCTATCAATTACCCTATTGGTCTTCTGAGGGGCATTTCATTTCTTTGGGAATACTTGGTATCGCATAAAATCTGGGGCTCTTGGGTACAATACAACTGGTACAAAAAACTCTGCTGTTGGCCCCATCAATGACACCACTAACCAAAGCCTCTTGAAATACCTGCAGAACGTCTTGTTGGTGCTGATGAACAACTCCATTGGGAATCCTTCCGTACCATTCTACATGTGTAAGAATTTTCGAAACCATTGCTTGTCGATTACTCATTCCCTTGTCAGATGGTTTTATAACCACATCACGTCTTCTTAATTATAAATAGATTGTCTTTGTTGTAACGTCAAATGTCAGATATGCTACACCCTTCTAAAGGAGCCCCATCAGGAAACCGACACATCGGCACCCGTGTGGCACGGCTTCCATCACTCTGCATGACATGATTAAGCCTGGCTACTCATATCCATGGGCGTCCGCAGAACTTTTTTCAGGGGGGGGGGCATAATTTTAAGGTTACCCATGCTCTGACCCTTTTCGAAAATGTCATTATCACGGTCAGAGACTGCCGACGTAGTACAGGAGATGGTCAGAGACTGCAGACATGGCACAAGAGACTGTCAGAGACTGCAGACATGGCACAAGAGACTGTCAGTGACTGCATACATGGCCCAAGAGACTGTAAGAGACTGCAGACATGGCACAAGAGATGACCAGAGACTGTATACATGGCCCAAGAGACTGTCAGAAACTGCATACATGGCTCAAGAGACTATAAGAGACTGCGGACATGGCACAAGAGACTCTAAGAGACTGCATACATGTGGGGGTGACAGAGAGAGACAGGGGGGTGACAGAGAGAGAGAGGGGGTGACAGAAAGAGAGAGAGAGACAGGGGGGTGACAGAAAGAGACATAGGGGGTGACAGAAAGAGACAGGGGGGATGACAGAGAGAGACAGAGGGGGTGACAGATAAAAAGGGGGTGGCAGAGAGAGGGGGTGACAGAAAGAGACAGAGGGGGTGACAGAGAGAAAAGAGTGTGACAGAGAGAGAGACAGAGGGGTAGGGTGACAGAGAGAGCGAGGGGGTGACAGAGAGGGGTAATTAGGGGGCCAGAGAGAGGTACCCCCTAGCCCTGTCTGCAGTCCTTCAAGTGCCCCTATGTCCCAGTGGTGTGTGTAATGCTCAGTACGGTACCGTGCATGCCAGTAGGATGTCCAAGATGGCCAGCAGCTGGCAAGACCCGTTTTCATTCTGGGTGAGGACAGGGCCGCCCGCCAGCGCTAGGATAAAGACCGAGTGGGGAACAAACTCCTGATCCGATCCCTAATTCCAAGGGGGGGCACTTGCCCCCCCCCCTTGCCCCTACCTGCGGACGCCCATGCTCATATCCCCAAGATGGACCGACCACAGAGTCTAGTAATACATTTACTGTACCTCTAGGAATCAACATTTTACATGTGTTTTTAAGAATGGATAGGATACCTCCAGGCATATCCAATTTATTTATTTGCCATACATGTTCCCAGGTGGAGGCTCCCAAATGTTAGAGTTGAGCAGGGGCGGACTGACCATTCGGGCCACTCGGGCACTCAGGGGCTGGTGCAAGGATTTTTGACACCCTAGGCGAAACCTCATTTTGCTGCCCCCATTGGCTCCATCCATGACTCCACTCCCTTTGCCCTGCCCACGTGACAGAAGGCGCCCCTATACAGGAAGCATTGGCTTCCTCCAGCATTGGCTCCAGTGCTGCACCTCTAATTACACTACCGGTTGGACTGAGTTAGTTACTAAGGATGAGCTCCGGCGTGTTCGCACACCCCACGTACAGAGCACGCCAGGAAGTCGGCACTGCGGTGCGCTAATCACAGGCAGTGAGACATTTCCCGATCTCTGCAGCGGCGGATCGGGACAATGTCTCACTGCCTGTGATTAGCGCAGCGCAGTGCCGACTTCCTGGCGGGCTCTGTACGTGGGCTGTGCGAACACGCCGGAGCTCATCCTTATTAGTTACATACTGCAGCATACAGAGCATGCAGACACGGAGGGAAACCAGCAGCTGGGTGCCCCTAGGCAGCAGTGTGCCCATCTTCTGATGGCTCCTCCCAGCAGGAGAATGCACCATGTCACAAAGCTCCAATCATCTCACCACTGGACAACGAGGTCACTGTCCTCCAATGGCCTCCACACTCACCAGATCTCATCCAATAGAGACACTCACCAGATCTCATCCAATAGAGACACTCACCAGATCTCATCCAATAGAGACACTCACCAGATCTCATCCAATAGAGACACTCACCACATCTCATCCAATAGAGACACTCACCACATCTCATCCAATAGAGACACTCACCACATCTCATCCAATAGAGACACTCACCACATCTCATCCAATAGAGACACTCACCAGATCTCATCCAATAGAGACAGTCACCACATCTCATCCAATAGAGACACTCACCACATCTCATCCAATAGAGACACTCACCACATCTCATCCAATAGAGACACTCACCAGATCCCATCCAATAGAGACACACACCACATCTCATCCAATAGAGACACTCACCACATCTCATCCAATAGAGACACTCACCACATCTCATCCAATAGAGACACTCACCACATCTCATCCAATAGAGACACTCACCACATCTCATCCAATAGAGACACTCACCACATCTCATCCAATAGAGACACTCACCACATCTCATCCAATAGAGACACTCACCACATCTCATCCAATAGAGACACTCACCAGATCCCATCCAATAGAGACACTCACCACATCTCATCCAATAGAGACACTCACCACATCTCATCCAATAGAGACACTCACCACATCTCATCCAATAGAGACACTCACCACATCTCATCCAATAGAGACACTCACCGCATCTCATCCAATAGAGACACTCACCACATCTCATCCAATAGAGACACTCACCACATCTCATCCAATAGAGACACTCACCAGATCCCATCCAATAGAGACACTCACCACATCTCATCCAATAGAGACACTCACCACATCTCATCCAATAGAGACACTCACCAGATCTCATCCAATAGAGACACTCACCAGATCTCATCCAATAGAGACACTCACCACATCTCATCCAATAGAGACACTCACCACATCTCATCCAATAGAGACACTCACCACATCTCATCCAATAGAGACACTCACCAGATCTCATCCAATAGAGACACTCACCACATCTCATCCAATAGAGACACTCACCACATCTCATCCAATAGAGACACTCACCACATCTCATCCAATAGAGACACTCACCACATCTCATCCAATAGAGACACTCACCAGATCCCATCCAATAGAGACACTCACCACATCTCATCCAATAGAGACACTCACCACATCTCATCCAATAGAGACACTCACCACATCTCATCCAATAGAGACACTCACCACATCTCATCCAATAGAGACACTCACCACATCTCATCCAATAGAGACACTCACCAGATCCCATCCAATAGAGACACTCACCACATCTCATCCAATAGAGACACTCACCACATCTCATCCAATAGAGACACTCACCACATCTCATCCAATAGAGACACTCACCACATCTCATCCAATAGAGACACTCACCACATCTCATCCAATAGAGACACTCACCACATCTCATCCAATAGAGACACTCACCAGATCCCATCCAATAGAGACACTCACCACATCTCATCCAATAGAGACACTCACCACATCTCATCCAATAGAGACACTCACCAGATCTCATCCAATAGAGACACTCACCAGATCTCATCCAATAGAGACACTCACCACATCTCATCCAATAGAGACACTCACCACATCTCATCCAATAGAGACACTCACCACATCTCATCCAATAGAGACACTCACCAGATCTCATCCAATAGAGACACTCACCACATCTCATCCAATAGAGACACTCACCACATCTCATCCAATAGAGACACTCACCACATCTCATCCAATAGAGACACTCACCACATCTCATCCAATAGAGACACTCACCAGATCCCATCCAATAGAGACACTCACCACATCTCATCCAATAGAGACACTCACCACATCTCATCCAATAGAGACACTCACCACATCTCATCCAATAGAGACACTCACCACATCTCATCCAATAGAGACACTCACCACATCTCATCCAATAGAGACACTCACCAGATCCCATCCAATAGAGACACTCACCACATCTCATCCAATAGAGACACTCACCACATCTCATCCAATAGAGACACTCACCACATCTCATCCAATAGAGACACTCACCACATCTCATCCAATAGAGACACTCACCACATCTCATCCAATAGAGACACTCACCACATCTCATCCAATAGAGACACTCACCACATCTCATCCAATAGAGCACCTTTGGGATGTGGTGAAACAAGAGGTGTGCAGCCGACAAATCTGCAGCAACTGCGTGATGCTATCATGTCACTATGGAATGTTTCCAACACCTTGTCGTATCTATGCCAGAATGAAGGCAGCTCTAAAGGCCAAAGAGGGTCCAAACCGGTACCAGCAAGGTGTACCTTATAAAGTGTCCGGTGAGTGTATATTGCAAATGTATACAACTAAAACCTTTGTTTTCTAACACAGATTGTTAATTACAGTCTATTTTTTTTATGACTAGTTGGGTAAGTATGTTTGGAAAGGGTTGGATCATTTAGAAGTATTTTACGTGGTTATGTTGGATCATCACTCTGGTCCCCGTATTGAGAGGTGTCTTGCTAACACATTGAGGTCTTAGTACCGTATATACTCGAGTATAGGCCGACCCTTCAGTTGCAACCAAGTTTCTGTGAGAGACTTTTGTGCGTTCATCTAAAGTTTCACAACCAAGTCTATGCAGGGCCGTCTTTAATATTGATTGGTCCCTGGGCAAAACTTTTCTTGGGGCCCCTCCATGCAGTTTCGCTCTCCACCTGCTCTGAGACATACAATAAATAGCAGATAGACTCAAAATCAGTTTACTGAATCAGATTAGGCAGCTATTGTGATTGGTTGCCAGAGGTTACAGTGTATCATTACCGCTCACTGACTGGTTGCTAGAGGTTACAGCACACATTACGGCTCACTGATTAGTTGCTAGATGTTACAGCACATGATTTCTGCCTGTTGATTGGTTGCTAGAGATTACTGTGGCTATGACCCCAGGGGGCACGATATACCTATCAATGCCACCGCTATTTACATATGAATGCCGGTAATTTACATGTAAACACAGGGTCTGCAGGTGAGTCATCTGTACACAATACAAGGGCAGAGCTGGGCAGCATTAGTAGCAGCACTTCACACTGAGATATTGGGACACAGCACAGGACTAAAACCTCAAGGGACGAGGGAATTTAAACCAGGATAGTTGGCAAGTATGAGGCAGCTGCTTTGGGCCCCACAACAATGACAGGGCCCAGGGCAGCTGCCCAGTTTGCCCTGCCTTAAAAACGGCCCTGAGTCTGTGGCAGAGACTTTGCTAAGCTGAGATCACTTGTTGGCTGCTAAATCTACAAACAAGGGTTTATCCAACAGTTGAGTTATCCAGCTGCGAGTGGCTACTCCCTGGATCATCTAGAGACATGTATTGAGTGTCAGCAGTTCTAAAGTACCTGAGCTAAACTTCATACCCTTACCCTCTATTCCCAACTGAGAGACTGCGTTTCTGTTTAACGTTACAAGCAAATAAAAATCCTAAAAATGAAATTCCAGTGTCAGTCTCCGCAATTACTGGGTATCAACACTGGGAACCCCTAGACAAGAACGACGAGCTACACGGCGGAGGAGGTAATCGGTAAGCCCAGAAAATCCAGCCACCCCCATGGGGTTATGGCGCTACACTACCATAGAGGTGCGACTAGAGACTGAAAAGAAACGCTTCATACCTTCATTTTTTGCACCCCATATGATACTTTCTATTGTAGACATGTGCAATTCATTTAGTTTTTTTTTAGTTTTTTTCGTTAAAATTCATTATATTCGTTCATTCGTTATCATACAAATGAATGAACGATTCGCTAAAAATTTTAACGAATAACGAATGTTCGAATCAAACGAATCCGAAAAACAACGAAAATCCGAATTAACCAAATTAGAAACAACGAAACTACGAAAGAAGAAAATCCGAAAAACGAAAACAGGAACAACGAAAATCAAAATTCGTACATTCGTAACTTTTTTTTTTTGTTGAATTGTTAATTTTCCGTGTCTCTTACAATGGCGCTGCTTCAACGTGCTTCGAATGGATTGAACGAAAAAATTCGTACATTCGTAACTTTTTCGTTTTTTTTTGTTTTTTTTTTTTTGCGATTCGTAATTTTCCGTGTCTCTTACAATGGCGCTGCTTAACGTGCTTCGAATGGATTGAACGAAAAAATTTGTACATTCGTAACTTTTTTTTTTCGATTCGTAATTTTCCGTGTCTCTTAAAATGTAATAATAGCATACACATTACATAAAATTATGAATTATGCTCCGATTACGAATCTACGAAAACAATTTTACGAAAGTACGAATAAATCAATCTAACGAAAGTAAGAATGTAACTAAATCTACGAACATACGAATGCGTCCGAATTTCGAATAAACTAAAATTAAACTAACGGAAAAACGAATCAACGAAAAAATAACTCTTACGAAAATACGAATCGTTACGAATACGAACACCGACGACTTACGAATTTACGAATCGTTACGAATCAACGGAAACTAAACGAAAATAAACAAATTTTTCTATTGTGCACATGTCTATTCTATTGAATCTACAGTATACGATGGAGAACCTTCTAGATCAATGAGCACATTTGGCACGCCTAGTTGCTTTTAATACATTCTTTATGGTTGTTTGTATCCTGGGTGACTTTGCAATAGAACTCGTGGATGAATGACTTTGCGGTATGTTGATCAACAATAATGCACACCGTATTCAACATTATTAATATTTATGACCTTAACAGTAAAAAATATGAGTCATAAATCTGCACATATGGGTTTGTGCACAAAATATATGCCATGCAGATTTTGTGTTTTTAAAAGATTTTGAATGTTTGTATCTTTGTGCTAAGATTTGATTATTAAAACTATATAAGATTTTTTTGGTATACAAAAGGAACTTCAAGTTACTGTATATGTATTACCTAATGGTGATATAATGGGAAATGTTTATTTTATTGTGCCCAGTTTGGTAAACTAAAAAAACGCTGAGGGTTTAACTTTACTTTCCCGTTACAATGGGATATTCATTATTTTTTTCTTTTATTGGCTGGACTTCTGTTTTCTGCTGCTAGTGTATGTCAAGCCAAAACCTTTTTCTCTAGTTTTGAATGGATGTGGGGAAGGATTAGAACTCCTATTGGGTTTTAACTGCTATCCAGGGGTGCTTACAGAGAATCCCCCTCACTTCCTGTCCTCAGGGTTGCCACCTGTCTGGGATTCACCCGGACAGTCCGGGTTTTGAATCATGCTTTCAGCTGCTGGAGGAAGAGAGACACAATTGTCATCCATTACTAATCCCCCGCCCTGTGTGGGCCCCCTCTGTGCTCGGGCCCCCTACAAGAGGACCAGTGCCCCCCCCCCCCCTTATCATCAGCCCTGATCAGAACAGATAATATTGTGAATTTTAATAGAGCCTCTATTATTCCAAAAATACCCCGATATCAAAAGATAATCAGTTCATGAAAACGTTTTTGAATGACAAGTGAAATCTACTTCCTCTTTATAGAAGATCTCCCAGGAATCAAACAGATCAAGCTGTGTTTTCAATTTGGCATTAGTTTTGAACAAAATAAAAGGAATGTTTGAAACTCGTTTCAGGTTTTATTGCTCTCGATGTCCTAAGAGATTTCCATTTCTGCTCTGTTGACACAACAGGAAGTGAGAGGAACCTTCCCATAGTGAGGGAAATACATTCTTAGTGAGTTGTCATCAGAACAAGAGCACCTATTGGAATATCTTTCCTCTGATCTACTACTGCTGGACGGTGGCAACTCAAAATTTGGGATTTCCAGCCACTTTCAGTCCTAGAGACAGAAGTCATAGAGAAGTTGAATGACCCTAGTGGGGAGACAGACAAACCAATGGCTGAAAAGAGAACAGACAGCGCACTAAAGTTCTGTAGACAAACTCTTTAGTGTTGTATAGGTAATGGTGTATACAGGGATGATCCAACTCCAATCCAAAGAGAAGATTAAAATCATTTTATTTAGTAAAATCAGTGATAGTAGCAACACCTCAGGGCAATCAAGAGGATAAGGGTATTTGACAAAGAAGTTGTTTGCTTTGAAACACGTTTTCCTGTGTGAGAGAAGATTCCTTGCCCTCTCCAGCCTCTGTTTTCATTGCCGAGACCAACCTTGACATCACTTTGCAGCTTGGTGCTGACATTTCATCCGGGTTCCCTCTGTTTTATTTAGTAAAATCACTGATAGTAACAACACCTCGGTGCAATCAAGAGCATACATGGAAGTTCCTGATTCCAACAAGCCTTTGCAGCACAATGGGGGTTATTTACGAAAGGCAAATCCACTTTGCACTTGAAAGTGCACTTGGAAATGCAGTCGCTCTAAATCTGAGGGGGTAGATCTGAAATGAGGGGGAAGCTCTGCTGATTTTATCATCCAATCATGTGCAAGCTAAAATTCTGTTTTGCTTGCATGTCCCCCTCGCATCTACAGTGACTTAACCCCCAATGTGTATTATAGCTCCTAGTGTGATAAAGAGGCTGGGATTGGTGAATACACATACCGATCCATAAGGCACTGGGGATGGACAGGGAGCCGTGAATGTGCAGGAGAAAGGGAAGCACTGATCCGAGATACGTGATGTAGCAGCGGCCGGAATCCAACCAACTTGATGGCTGCTCTGCACACACTGAGCCCCCGTTCACACCTATGCGAATTAGATGCCGCTTACACCGCATCCAATTTCCAGGACATTTCAAAATACATTCATTTTAATGAGGCTGGTTCACATATCTGCGGTGCATTCACACTCCGCATTGCACAAAAAACGGGTGCGTTTTCTAGGCAGTGCAGTCCGGCTCAGGTGCGAATTCAGGCCCATTATCTTCTATGGGAACTCATCTGATTCGCAGATGCATTCCGTTCTGAACACGAATTCTCTCCTTCTCCTCGCTACACCTCCCCCTCTCCCCCCCCTCTCCCTGCTCACTGATCCGCAGCTAAAATGCAGAGGAACTGATTTTTATCTTCGCAGTGAAACCGGAGCTTCAATTCGCACCGCACATGTGTGAACCCGGGAAGAGGGAACCCCGGATGAAATGTCAGCACCAAGCCGCAAAGTGATGTCAAGGTTGGTCTCGGCAATAAAAACAGAGGCTGGAGAGGGCAAGGAATCTTCTCTCACACGTGTTTCAAAGCAAACAACTTCTTTGTCAAATACCCTTATCCTCTTGATTGCCCTGAGGTGTTGCTACTTTTACTGATTTTACTAAATAAAATGGTTTTAATCTTCTCTTTGGACTGGAGTTTGGTCATCCCTGTATGCACAATTAACTATACAACTCTGAAGGGTTTGTCTACAGAACTTTAGTGCGCTGACTCTTCTCTTTTCTCCAAAATAACCTTCCACACACTTCTGTGGATTGCTAGCAGTGTGAAGATGAAGAATTCGCACCAATCGATGTGTTAGCTCCTGGCACCTGTGTTTCTTGTACTAGACATGTGCAATTCATTTCATTTTTTTTCGTTTTCCGTTAATATTCGTTATATTCGTTATATTCGTTCATTCGTTATCGTACGAATCAATGAACGATTCGCTAAAAATTTTAACGAATAACGAATTATCGTATCGAACGAATATGAAAAACAACCAAAATCCGAAATAACCAAATTAGAAACAACGAAACTACGAAAGAAGAAAATCCGAAAAACGAAAACAGGAACAACGAAAATCAAAATGAACGAAAAAATTCGTACATTCGTAACTGTTTTTTTTTTTGATTCGTAATTTTCCATGTCTCTTACAATGGCGCTGCTTAACGTGCTTCGAATGGATTGAACGAAAAAATTCGTACATTCGTAACTTTTTTTTTTTTGCGATTCTGAATTTTCTGTGTCTCTTACAATGGCGCTGCTTAACATGCTTCGAATGGATTGAACGAAAAAATTCGTACATTCGTAACTTTTTTTTTTTTTGCGCTTCTATATTTTCCGTGTCTCTTACAATGGCGCTGCTTAACGTGCTTCGAATGGATTGAACTAAAAAATTCGTACATTCGTAACTTTTTTTTTTTTTTGCGCTTCATAATTTTCCGTGTCTCTTACAATGGCGCTGCTTAACGTGCTTCGAATGGATTGAACGAAAAAATTCGTACATTCGTAACTTTTTTTTTCGATTCGTAATTTTCCGTGTCTCTTACAATGTAATAATAGCATACACATTACATAACATTATGAATTATGCTCCGATTACGAATCTACGAAAACAATGTTACAAAAGTACGAATAAATCAATCTTACGAAAGTACGAATGTAACTAAATCTACGAAAATACGAATGTGTCCGAATTTCGAATAAACGAAAATTAAGAAGAAACGGAAAAACGAATCAACGAAAAAATAACTCTTACGAAAATACGAATCGTTACGAATACGAACACCGGCGACTTACGAAATTACGAATCGTTACGAATCAACGGAAACGAAAAAAACGAAACGAAAAAATAAACAAATTTTTCTATTGTGCACATGTCTATCTTGTACCATAAACCAATGGCTGAGAAGACCATTTAAGGTTCAGTTCACTTCTAGTCCATTCACTTTGTTCTCAATCAAGCCCTAAAGAAGGAGGTGTTTTTTTGGACCCTGGACATGCGTTGGATACTCTCTGGATTGTCCCTCTGCCTTTTATAAAGTTGTATCTCTTTGCAGTGGAGTGGCACTTCAATTTCCATTTTTGTTACATTAAACTACAAGCCAAGGAGAGCGGGGAGATCCTCTGGGGTGTAGAATAGACTTGGGCATGACGAAAAAATTTGTTTTGTTTTCCTTTTTGTTTTGATTTGTTAATCTAGTTATTTCGTTTAGTTCAATTCGGTTGCATCGTTCAATTCGTATTCGGAATTCGTATTTGGAAATTTTCGAATTTACAGATTTTTTCGATTCGAAACGTTCAAATCGATACATTTTTAAATCGGTCGAAACGAAAATGTTATATTGAATTTCGATTTGAATGCAACAAAGTGAACAAACAAAAGAAAAATCTTCATCAAATGATTGCAATGACTCTTTAAATCACCTTTAGCTTAACAAAAACAGCATTATTTTGAAATGGTACTGTAATAACACACACAGTCTTTGATTCCAGCAATATGTGTACAGTGGAACCTTGGATTATGAGCATAATCTGTTCCAGGAGAATGCTTGTAATCCAAAGCACTCTCATATCAAAGTGAGTTTCCCCATAGAAGTCAATGAAAACTAAGATAATTTGTTCTGCATTGACTTCTATTGCATGCAATGCCGCATGTGGCCAGATGTGGGGGGGGCGCCGGAGAGCCTTGGAAATACTCAGGGACAGCTCGGCTGAACTCGGAAAGGCTCGGAAACACTTGGGAACTGAGTATTTCCGAGTGTTTCCGAGTATTTCCAAGTGGTTAGAAAGAGATAACCACCGCTCCAGGACTTTCCTTCTAAGCGAATGCTCCTGCTCCTGTATGGGAGCCCCAGGTGCTGGCTAATAGCACAGAAAATTGGAAATCAGGAAGAACTCCGGACAGCCGCACACCGGGGAAAGATAAAATTCAAAAAGGTTTATTTAAAAGCAGGAATCACATCAATCCAAAGCACGACAAAAAGGGGGTACAGAGCTGACGCGTTTCGCACTATGTCTAGTGCTTACTCATATTTCCAAGTGGTTCAGAGTGTTTCCAAATGGCTCCAAACTGTTCCGAGTGTCACCGGCGCCCCTGCGCCTCTGGCCAAATGCGGTACTGCACACCACATTGGCTTGAATTCTGCTCGTTTTGTGAGACAACACTCGAGTCAGAATTTAAAAAAAAAAGTTGCTCGTCTTTCAAAACGCTTGTTAACTCCGTTACTTGTTAAAGAGGTGTGCCCATCAAAAAAAATTTTTTAAAAGTCAGCAGCTACAAATACTGCAGCTGCTGACTTTTAAGATTTGGACACTTACCTGTCCCAGGGTCCAGCGATGCGGGGGAACGATGCCCCCCCCCCCTCGTTCCCGGCTCCGCTCGCGGCGCCGGCATCCTTACTGTGGGCCCCCGGCTGTGGCACCCACTGCGCATGAGCGAGCGGCGTTGCACATCGTGATACGCCGCACAGTCATCTGGGACCTGTCACGTGTCCCAGATGACTGACTGCCGAGGGGAAGTGATGTTTCTAGCCCGGGCTGAGGAAGAGGCAGATTTTGTGGGACCACCTAGCAACAGGGAGAAATAGGTAAGTAATTTTTTTTTTTTTGTCAGATTTTATGCAAATACACATGATGTTGTAATTTTGGTGGAAACACCACTTTAACCAAGGTTCCACTGTAGTTAGAATTTGACTGGAGTTCAATGTAAAATTTGATTTGAATTTCAGTCCGAATTTCCGTAATTCGGACGAATTTCGTTACGTTATTAGGGAACATTCGGTAAAAAATGTTATATTGTAATTCTGGTATTCAGATATATCCCAATATCAAAAATTAGTCTGAAGATTTATTTCAGAACGAAATGAACCGCACATGTCTAGTGTAGAAGCCATCTGCCCGGGAACCCGAGCACCTCCATCAACATCGGTACTTTAACCACTTGCTGCCCGCCCATTGTCAAATGACGGCGGCAAAGTGGTTGTAAAATCCTGACAGGACGTCATATGAAGTCCTCAGGATTTTGAGCCGATGCGCGCCCCTGGGGGCGCGCATCGCGGCGATCGTTGTTGCGGGGTGTCAGTCTGACACCCCGCAACTACAATCTTGGTAAAGAGTCTCCGACGGAGACTCTTTACCACGTGATCAGCCGTGTCCAATCACGGCTGATCACAGTGTAAATAGGAAAAGCCGGTAATCGGCTTTTCCTCACTCGCGTCTGTCAGACGCGAGTAGAGGAGAGCCGATCGGCTGCTCCTCTGACAGGGGGGGTCTGTGCTGATCGATTATCAGCGCAGCCCCCTGAGGATGCCCACACTGGACCACCAGGGACGCCACCAGACCACCAGGGATGCCCATCAAAAGGTATGCCACCCTAGACCACCAGGGATTACACACAGTGCCCACAATGGATGCCAATCACAGTGCCCACAATGGATGAATGAATGAATAACTTATATAGCGCTACAATGCGAACTGAATCGCCTCAAGGCGCTGTATTCGTGCTTTGTTGTCAACCTTATCAGTGCCCATCAGTGCAGACCTATCAGTGAAGGAGAAAACGTACTTATTTACAAAGTTTTGAAACTGAAACAAAAAAAACATATTTTTTTTCAAAATTTTCGGTCTTTTTTTATTTGTTTAGCAAAAAATAAAAACCTCAGAGGTGATCAAATACCACCAAAAGAAAGCTCTATTTGTGGGAAAAAAATAATAAAAATTTCATTTGGGTACAGTGTTATATGGCCGCGCAATTGTCATTCAAAGTGCGACAGCGCTGAAAGCTCAAAATTGGTCTGGGCAGGAGGGTGTTTAAGTGCCCGGTATTGAAGTGGTTAATACAGCAAAATCAATAAGATAACCTTGCAGGTCCAGCGCAATTTTTCCACTATTCCCAGCAATTAAAGCGTGACAGGGGTTCAACCATTCTCAAGTCCATTTGAAGCTAAAAAACTTTAATAGGATTTTGGTCTACTTTGCATAAAATGTGACAATTAATCCCATAGCATCAGCAGGCCTCTTTTCTAAAGAACCTTCATACCAACAGGAAGTAATCAACGTGTTTATACAGAGCTGCTAAGATCCCTATAGAGTATAATAAATCAAAACAGTTTATAAAAAACTTGACTTTTTAGGCACCAATGTAGTCAAAAAAATAAATATTATAAAATCTAAATTTTCTTACAAAAATCTAATAGGGATATATTATTGTATCATAAAAGTACAGGATGAGAGAGTACTACAATATATCACCAGTTCCACACAATCTTCCTGTTTTCCCACACAAAACGATTATGAATACAACAAGTTAGAAAAGACAATGGATTGCCCAAGGCACCAACATCCTGTTCATATAGTCAAAGAGTAGGAAAAATAAGATGGATTTTTAAGGTGCCAACAATACACTCAATAAAAAATCAGCTTTTATTATTACAATGTGCAAAAAATTGCATGTATAAAATCCATAGGTATACATAATATTATATACAGTATACCTATGGATTTTATTCATGTGATTTTATATATATATATATATATATATATATATATATATATATATTGTAACCTGGGGGACAGGTAGCAGGTACAAAGCTCCCTGGGATGAGCTGTTTATTTAGGCACAGATACCAAATCCACTTGAGGTAGTGAAAACAGTGCTGGGTTTATTGGTTTTAAATACAAGTCCATACACAGGTGCTGCACAGTCTTCCAGAAAACATATCAAAACAGAAATAACAAAACAAAAGTCCTAGCCGTGTCTCGGCTCTAACTATACCATACACCGTCTCTAACTATCAAGCTGAGCAAGCCTACCGCTTGTCAGTTTCTGTAAAGAGTTTTTTTAAAGGGTTTTACCAACCTTTTGGCTCCTCACAAACCATCCCTGTTTGTGTGTCCCAGGCAGAGAGCAAAGGCTGTTTGCTCAGGTGAGCTTAAATTAGCCTGGAGAGGAGGACTAAGATCCGAACTGGATCTTGTATCAGAGACCTCTGAATGTGTATGAGAGGAGCCTGGGAGATGTATAAACCCCGAACAAGACTTCTCCTGGCTCTCTCTGGGACGCTCTGCTACATATCCTCCCCCCTTGTTTCAACCCCAGGGTTGGAACACCTGTGGCCCAACAGGAGTGAACACGGGACAGGGCATCTACATTCCCCATCTCCACACCTGGCCTGTGTTTTACGGTGAAGGAGTAATCCTGTAGAGCCAAAAACCACCGGTTCACCCGTCTATTAGTCTCCTTCTTTTGGGCCATCCATTTCAGGGGAGCATGGTCAGTTATTAAGTCAAACTGACGCCCTAACAAATAGTACCTGAGCGCGTCCACGGCCCACTTTATGGCTAAACATTCCTTTTCAATGACTGCATACTTTTTCTCATGGTCATTGAGCTTTCTGCTTAGGTACACGACAGGGTGTTCTTCCCCATTGTATACCTGTGATAGTACTGCCCCGATACCAACATCAGACGCATCCGTCTGAACCAAAAACTCTCTGGAGAAATCGGGAGAGTACAGTACTGGCTGTGCACACAGAGCCTTCTTCAGGACCTGGAAAGACTCCTCTGCTACTGGGGACCATTTCACCATTACAGAATCTTTCCCTTTCGTAAGGTCTGTCAGAGGGGCAGCTATAGTTGCAAAATTTGGGATAAATCTTCTATAATACCCCGCAATACCAAGAAAGGCCCTGACCTGCTTCTTGTTTGCAGGGCGTGGCCATTCCTGGATGGCTGCTATTTTACTCACTTGAGGTTTTATGACACCACGGCCAATAGTATAGCCCAAATACTTGGCTTCCTCTAGACCAATGGCACATTTTTTTGGATTTGCCGTAAAACCTTCTTTGAAGAGGGAATCAAGAACAGCCTGGACACGAGGCAAGTGAGACTCCCAGTCAGTACTATGTACCACTATGTCATCTAGATAGGCTGCTGCATATCGTCGGTGGAGTTTTAGGGTCCTGTCCATGGCCCTCTGAAATGTTGCGGGGGCATTTTGCAACCCAAAAGGCATTTTTTTATACTGGAAGGAACCGTCTGGGGTCACAAACGCAGTCTTCTCTTTGGCGCTACCAGTTAGGGGTATTTGCCAATACCCTTTTGTCAAGTCCAAAGTGGTAAGATAGCGAGCCTTGCCAAGTCGGTCTATAAGTTCGTCTACTCTGGGCATTGGGTATGTGTCAAACTTTGTCACCGCATTAAGCTTCCTGAAGTCGTTACAGAACCTCCACGTGCCATCCGGTTTTGGGACTAACACGATGGGGCTAGACCAGTCACTATTGGATTCCTCAATGACATCTAGCTCCAACATTTTTTTAACTTCCTTGCTGATGTCCTTTCTCCTCGCTTCAGGAATTCGGTAAGGTTTGAGCTTGACACGTACCCCAGGTTCAGTAACAATATCATGCTGAACTGCTGAAGTCGTGCCAGGTAACTCTGAAAACTTCTCTCTATTCCTTATCAGGAATTCTCTAGTGTCCTGTTTTTGGGAATATGAGAGGGTGTCTGGAATCGTGACCTCAGGGATGAGAGGGGACTCAGTACCCGTAGGCGTTACTGGGAGAGGCCTCGCAGTTAACGCCATTCTATCCTTCCAGGGTTTTAACAGGTTTATATGGTAAACCTGTTCGGGCTTCCTTTTTCCTGGTTGATAAACCTTGTAATTGACCTCCCCAACTCTCTCAATTACTTCAAAGGGACCCTGCCACTTAGCCAGGAACTTGCTCTCAACAGTGGGAACTAACACCAGGACCCTGTCACCAGGTGAGAAAACACGGAGTTGGGCCCCCCTGTTGTATATTCTCTGTTGGGCTGCCTGGGCCTGCAGTAAGTGTTCTTTTACCACTGGCATGATTGCTGCAATCCTCTCCTGCATTTGGGCAATATGCTCAATGACACTTTTATGGGGCGTCTGTTCTCCCTCCCAAGTTTCTTTGGCTATGTCTAAGAGTCCCCGAGGGTGTCTCCCATAAAGCAACTCAAATGGGGAGTACCCCGTAGAGGACTGGGGAACCTCCCTGATGGCAAACATCAAGTATGGTATCAGGAAGTCCCAGTTTTTCCCATCCTTGTCCACAACCTTTTTTAACATGCTCTTTAACGTCTTATTGAAGCGTTCCACTAAGCCATCCGTTTGAGGATGATAAACTGAGGTTCGCAGCTGCGTCACCTTAAATAACTTGCAGAGCTCCCTAGTTATTCGCGACATAAACGGGGTGCCCTGGTCTGTAAGGATTTCTTTCGGGATGCCAACCCGACTGAACACCATAAACAGTTCTTTGGCAATGTTTTTAGCAGACGCGGCGCGTAAGGGAACTGCTTCAGGGTAGCGGGTAGCATAATCCATGATTACGAGGATATGCTGATGACCCCTGGCAGACTTGGGAAGTGGGCCCACAAGGTCCATGGCAATCCTCTCAAAGGGCACTTCAATGATAGGCAAAGGTACTAAAGGACTTCGGAAGTGGGATAGTGGGGCTGACATCTGACACACAGGACAGGATTGACAATAATTCTTAACATCTTTCTGTATCCCGGGCCAGTAAAACCTGCGCAACACCCTTTCAGTCGTTTTTTCAACCCCTAAATGGCCTCCTAGCAAGTGCCCATGGGCAAGTTCTAACACCAGCCGTCTGTATGGCTTAGGGACCACCAACTGTTCAACCACTTCATCATTCATTTTACATACACGATACAGTAAATCCTCATTGCTGCTGAAATAAGGAAAACAGGGCCTGTCCCCGGGTTCGACAGGTACATCATTAATCACTATTACATTTTCCCAGGCCCTGGAAAGGGTATGGTCTTTTCTCTGCTCAGTACCAAAATTTTCCTTATGCACATTAAGGTCATCAAACTCTAACATAGGCTCGGGGTCAGCAGACGGCTGTCCGGCTCTACTGGTAGTAGGGACTTCCTCAGGGTCCTCCAGCTCTCCTGCCATAACCGATAGAGGAAAACCCGGGGAGCCCTGAGAAGAGTCCCCTGAACCCACCTTGTCAGTAGTGGCCAGGAATTCTGGCTCTGCGACTGAGTTGGGTACTGCGACCGGGTTGGGATGATCCCACAGTTCCCAGAACTTAGGGAAGTCCCTACCAATGATGGCCTCATGCACCAAGTGGGGAACAAGTCCAACCGGATGGGTCACTGTACCTAAACCAGTTTTAAACTGAACAGTGGTTACAGGATACTCCCGGGTATTCCCATGTATACAGATCACAGCAACATTTTTAGCATGATAATTCACAGGTTCAATAATTTCAGCTGTAACCAAAGTCACTAGACTTCCAGAGTCCAGCAAGGCTGTAATAGGCTTATCATTCACAGTCATTTGGCACATTGGTTTTCTCATATTTGGCGTTGCAGTGCATGAAACCGCTGCAAACATAGACTGCCTTCTAATAGATAAATCACACTGCATTGGTTCATCTGTCAATGGACAATTTGCCGCAACATGTCCCATTTCTTGGCAACGAAAACACCTGACGTTTCCCCAGTTTGGTTTGCTGACAGGCACCGGCTTCCCTTGTTTGGGAGGCCAAGCTTCAGTCCTGGCACCAAAAATCCTCCCCCCTATTTCCTTGCCATGCTTACCACCCACTTCCCCTGGAACAGTCTTACCGGTTGCCTGGGGAGACCGTGGCTTTGGGCGGAAAGTCCGTGCGGCTGTAGGGGTGGTGACCAGGTTCTTTGCAGCAAAATACCTTTCAACAAGTTCCACCAGGTGGTTTGCCGAATTGGGGTCTCCTTGACTCACCCACTCCTGCAGGGGAATGGGTAGTGACCTCAGAAACTGGTCCATGACCACACGCTCCACTATTTGTGGCCCAGACAGGGACTCCGGCTGTAGCCATTTCCTCACCAGGTGAATTAGGTCGAACATCTGCGATCTTGGGGGCTTCTCGTCTTGGAAGGACCAGCTGTGGACCCGCTGTGCTCGAACTGCCAAAGTGACACCAAGTCGTGCCAGTATTTCCTGTTTGACCTTTTCATAGTCTGCTGCTTCTGCTGACTCCAAATCATAGTAGGCCTTCTGCGATTCCCCAGTAAGCAACGGGGCGACCAGTCCTGCCCACTGGGTTTTAGGCCAACCTTCCCTCTCAGCGGTCCGTTCAAACGTTAGCAGAAAGGCCTCTGGATCATCATCTGTAGTCATCTTGGACAAAAAGCGGGCCACATGGATGGCTGAGGGCTTGTCTCCAATATTATCAATGTTAGCAGGTGACCACTGTGCTATTGTCTCCACAACCTCAGACAAGGTTTTCCTATCTGCTTTTGCATCAGTGGCTAGCTGTTCAAACAGCCTCTGCGATTGCTCCTGTGCGATAGCATTAGCTTGCTGTTGTGCCGCATGGAGTGCAGCGTTTGTTTTCTGCTGTTCAGCGGTTGCTTGCTGTTGTGCAGCGTTTGCTTGCTGTTGTGCAGCGTGGAGTGCAGCGTTTGTTTTCTGCAGTGCAGCGTTTGTTTGCTGTTGCGCAGCGTTGGATATCATCAACTGTTTTAGGATTTCCTCCATGTTTAGTCACTCTAGGTACTGGCCTTTTAAGTAGTAACTTACTACAGCTGCCCGCTGAAATCCACCATATGTAACCTGGGGGACAGGTAGCAGGTACAAAGCTCCCTGGGATGAGCTGTTTATTTAGGCACAGATACCAAATCCACTTGAGGTAGTGAAAACAGTGCTGGGTTTATTGGTTTTAAATACAAGTCCATACACAGGTGCTGCACAGTCTTCCAGAAAACATATCAAAACAGAAATAACAAAACAAAAGTCCTAGCCGTGTCTCGGCTCTAACTATACCATACACCGTCTCTAACTATCAAGCTGAGCAAGCCTACCGCTTGTCAGTTTCTGTAAAGAGTTTTTTTAAAGGGTTTTACCAACCTTTTGGCTCCTCACAAACCATCCCTGGTTGTGTGTCCCAGGCAGAGAGCAAAGGCTGTTTGCTCAGGTGAGCTTAAATTAGCCTGGAGAGGAGGACTAAGATCCGAACTGGATCTTGTATCAGAGACCTCTGAATGTGTATGAGAGGAGCCTGGGAGATGTATAAACCCCGAACAAGACTTCTCCTGGCTCTCTCTGGGACGCTCTGCTACAATATATATATATATATATATATAGGACGAATAAAAGCTTAATGATTTTATATTGAGTGTATTGTTGACATCTTAAAAGTCCAGCTTACTTTTCCTACTCTTTGACTACGAATACAACAACACCTTTGCATTTATTAGAATGGTTACAGTGGTGAGATTGAGTCCAACGCATTTCGTAAATTTCCTCAGGGGCTGGAGCACATGACTAGTATACAATGTATATGGTGAATAAACCAACTTATCAGCCTTTAAAGTAAAAACAATTATAGTCTCTATATCAAGGGAAGACCCCACTGGCATCAGAAAAGCAGTGTAACTAACAAGGACTGTGGGGTTGATTTACTAATACTGGAGAGTGAAAAATCTGGTGCAGCTCTGCAAAGAAACCAATCAGCTTCCGGGATTTATTGTCAAAGCTTAATTGAACAAGCTGAAGTTAGAAGCCGATTGGCTGCCATTCACAGCTGCACCAGATTTTGCACTCTTCAGTTTTAGAAAAATCAACCCCTATTAGTCCAATAGTATAAATGGACTCTTATAGGAATGCCATACCCAGGGTGGCTTTTTTTAAGAATTCTGTAGTAAAAAACATTTGATTTTTATAAATATTGGTGCTTAAAAAGCCCCATTTATTATAAACTCTTTTGACGTATTATTCTTTTCTAAAGAATTGTGTCCTGCTAGGATCCCTAGCTGTGCCCTACCCCTCCACCCAAACTGATGGTGGATGATCCAGTTGGTTTATTCACCATATACAGTATATACTAGTCATGTGCTCCAGCCCCTGAGGAAATTTACGAAATGCGTTGGTCTCAATCTCACAACTGTAACCATTCTAATAAATGCAAAGGTGTTGTTGTATTCATAGTCAGAGTAGGAAAAATAAGATGGAATTTTTCAGGTGCCAACAATACACTCAATAAAAAATGATTAAGCTTTTATTATTACAATATGCATAAAACTGCATGAAAAAAAAAATCCATAGGTATACATAATATTATATACAGTATACCTATGGATTTTATTCATGTGATTTTATTAGGGCTGTTACTGATTAAAATTTTTGTGTTTGATTAATCGATTTTTTTTTTAATTGATTTTTTTTTTAATCGATTGATCAACTAATTTTGATTAATTATAACGCACAGTAAAGTCAGTTCATATAGTGAAATACAATACTTACAACTCCGTCTGATTACTTAGATCTTGAATTTTAAAAGCAGCGGCATCCCCGCTCATCTCACAGGTTTGCTAATCTGGCAGAAGTTCGCTGCTTTTAAAATTCAACATCTAAGCAGTCAGACGGAGTTCTAAGTCCTGTATTTCACTATAGAAAGTGACTTTACTGTTATAAATACGTCTAAAATGCAAAACTCCAGTGGGTTTAACAACATGTGCGCTTTCCCCCTACCTAGTGTATCCTTACTGTGGAGTGTGGGGTGTAGCAAGATGGCGGCGACGGAACGTCACTTCCGTAGCAAACTGCGATGCGTCGCCGAATATGCCGTTACAGAGGCACTTGGGGAAGTGGGGAGCAGCCCGGTGACGTCACGGACGTCACGTCACGGATGTCAGAACTATCTGAAGACCCGGAAGCCGGCAGAGAGGTGAGTACCGATCAAAAGAATTTTGATCGATCAAAAAAATGGACGATAAATCGAGGAATTAATCTTTAAATTCCCCAGCCCTAGATTTTATATGTATAGGAAGAATAAAAGCTTAATGATTTTATATTGAGTGTATTGTTGACACAAAAGTCCAGCTTACTTTTCCTACTCTTTGACTATGAATACAACAACGCCTTTGCATTTATTAGAATGCTTACAGTTGTGAGATTGAGCCCAACGCAGGGTGGCTTTTTCTAAGAATTCTGTAGTAAAAACGTTTGATTTTTATAAATATTGGTGCTTAAAAAGTCCCATTTATTATAAACTCTTTTGATGTATTATTCTTTTCTAAAAAAAAAATTGTGTCCAGGATCCCTAGCTGGGCCCTACCCCTCCACCCAAACTGACGGCGTATGATCCAGCCAACAGTAGTCTGTTTATCTAACAATTAAAGCAATTGAAAGCAACAGCAAATGAGTAGCAAATTACCTGTGAATGGATTAATGGATGATTTATTGCCAAACCCAGTAATGACTTCATTCAATAGGGAAATCGCATAATTGTCTCTTGTTAAGCCCCATCTCAGGCAGCCTTCATACCTGGCATTCCTCTACGTGGCTCATACAGTGGCTCAGAATGGTACAGTTTGGAAGGGTAAAAGATCATCCTTCTAGTTGCAATGTTGGATTAAGTAAAAAAAAAAAATGCCCTTTCCTCCTTGACTGGCATCTGTGATAAGTCACCAGATGGGACAACCTCCTTTATAAAAGTCACCCACTTACCTGCAATGTCACTCAATCAGCTGTGACTATCGGGAGGACTACACTGGACATGTCCATAGGGAGACAGGTAAGTGGGTGGTAATAGACAGTTGCTTTTACTTGTTAGATCTTTGTTATATACAATATTTATTCTATTGACAAAATGCTGCTTCCAACTGCTACAAATTCACAATTAATTCAGGTTGCTCAACCACAAGCTGAGCAGATCTTCTACTTTCTGATACATAACATTACTGCTAAGTCGTTTTCAGTACTACAGTAAAACATTGGATTGCGAGCATAATTCGTTCCATAAACATGCTTGTAATCCAAAGCGCTTGTATATCAAAACAAGTTTCCTCATAAGAAATAATGGAAACTCAAATGATTCGTTCCACAACCATTTATTCAGAGGTCCTTCAGTTTATAGTCCATATAAAAAGATTCTAGCAATGTGATGGGTTGTGTAACCATAAAATGTCCATCCACACATGGAAGCCTCCACAAGGGGATTAGAAGCAAAATCCAGCAGGAGCCCCAGAGTATAAAAGAGAAGAGAGGCGCCTCTAAGTGTAGGAATATGTTGCTAAATGTTGTACCTTCATTAAATGTATACATATTGCTACATCTATGCCGCGTACACACAAGCAGATTTTCCGTCGGAAGGAATTCCGCTCAAGCTTGTCTTGCATACACACGGTCACACAAAAGTTCGCTGAACTTTCGACCGCCAAGAACGCAGTGAAGTACAACACTACGACGAGCCAAGAAAATTAAGTTCAATGCTTCCGAGCATGCGTCTACTGTATTTATCGGTGTATAACACGCACCGGCGTATAACACGCACCCCAAGTTTAGGAGGGCATTTTAAGGAAAAAAAGTTTTAGGAGGGAAGTTTAGGGAAAAAAAAAACTTACATTTAAGCGTCATTTGCAGCTTGCCCAGCGTCATTTGCAGCTTGCCCAGCGTCATTTGCAGCTTGCCCAGTGTCATTTGCAGCTTGCCCAGCGTCATTTGCAGCTTGCCCAGTGTCATTTGCAGCTTGCCCAGTGTCATTTGCAGCTTGCCCAGTGTCATTTGCAGCTTGCCAGCGTCATTTGCAGCTTGCCCAGCGCCATTTGCAGCCTGCCCAGTGTCATTTGCAGCTTGCCCAGTGTCATTTGCAGCTTGCCCAGCGTCATTTGCAGCCTGCCCAGCGTCATTTGCAGCTTGCCCAGCGTCATTTGCAGCCTGCCCAGTGTCATTTGCAGCCTTGCCCAGTGTCATTTGCAGCTTGCCCAGTGTCATTTGCAGCTTGCCCAGCGTCATTTGCAGCTTGCCCAGCGTCATTTTCAGCGCCGAAAAAGACCGAAGCGACGCCAAAAAAGAATGAAGCAATGCCAAAAAAGATCGAGCCGACTGTTCGGCTCCGCTCGCAGTCCCGCAGTCCCGCCTGCCTGCTGTTTCGGGAGCGAGCGCAGGGAGGCGGGACTCGATTTTTTTTGTCACTTTTTTGGGGGGGATCGGCGTATAACGCGCACCCACGACTTTTCCCCGATTTTAAGGGGGAAAAAGTGCGTGTTATATGCCGATAAATACAGTAATTGTTTCTGAGCATGCGTAGGAATTTTGCGGGTCGGAAATGGTACAGACGATCGGAATTTCCAATCAAAACTTTTTCCGACTGAAAAATTGAGAACCTGCTCTCAATCTTTTGCTGGCAGGAATTACAGGTAATATAGGCTTACCTGTAGGTGCAAGTTGTAATGGAGGGTATACAAGCGCTTTAAGCAATAAGCAACTTCTGCCTCTCAGATGAGTAACCGCTGACACCAATGATCTTTATACATATCTATAGCAACCCTCATTCTGACCACGACACTAATGTACTGTCATCGCCATCTTTAATATTGATTGGACCCTGGGCAAGAATTTTCTAAGGCCCCCCCTCATGCAATTTCACTCTCCACCTGCTCTGAGACATACAATAAATAGCAGCTAGACTTAAAATCAGTTTACTGTATCAGATCAGGCAGCGATTGTGATTGGTTGCCAGAAGTTACAGCATATCATTACCACTTACTGACTGGTTGCTAGAGGTTACAGCACACATTAGAGGTTACAGCGCATGATTTCTGCTTGTTGATTGATTGCTACAGATTACTGTACAGTAATACTGCTCACTGATTTGTTTCTAGAGGTTACAGCACATCATCTCCCCACTGCAGAGGGGCATAATATACATATGAATGCCGCCTTTATTTACATATAAATGCCGCCGGCCTCAGTTATTTACGTAAAAATGCTGCCGATATTTGCATATGAATGCCGGTTATTTACATGTAAACACAGGGTCTGCAGGTGAGTTATCTGTACACAACAATAGGGCGGAGCTGGGCAGCATTAGTAGCAGCACTTCACACTGGGATATCAGGACACAGTACAGGACTAAAACTTCAAGGGACAAGGGAATTTGAACTGGGGTAGTTGGCAAGTATGAGGCAGCTGCTTTGGGCCCCACAACAATGACAGGGCCCAGGGCAGCTGCCCCTTTTTGCCCTGCCTTAAAGACGGCCCTGTGTACTGTACTTTGAACTGTAGATATCATCAGCAGGAGTTCCCTCAGGCAAGGTTCAGATCTGTGCAGGTGATTACCACTGCGAGAATGCACCTGCTGCCACAGCTCCAACCACCCGCACAGAAAAACGCAGGAAAGGTGTGTGGGTGCCATTAATGCTAATAGCATGTCGCATGCACTGGAAATCGCACTGCACTTGAAGTTCCCGCGCAGACTGTGATTTTCTGAAATGCAGCAGGGACCTTTTCCCTGCCTTCGAGGAGGCATAGCCATCCATTCAAATGAATGGGCTGCTGTGCCTGCCCAAAGTGCGGCCCACAGAGCCACTCAGCTGTGAACCTAACATAAGACCAGAAAGGAATTTAACTACCTGAGATCCGCGCTATAGCCGAATGACGGCTACAGCACGGATCTAATGTGCCGGGACGACGTCTATTGACGTCGTCCCGGCCACGAGCTGCCTGCGCGCCCCCTGAAGGGCGTGCGCGGCGCGCTCTGTGATCAGCGAGTCTGTGAGACTCGCTGGATCACAGATCCGAGTAAGGAGTCGATCCCGACCCCTTACCACGTGATCAGCTGTCAGCCAATGACAGCTGATCATGTGACAATAACAGAGCCGGTAATCAGCTTTTTTTCCTCCTCGCGCTGGAAAAAAAAAAGCCGATCACCGGCGGCAGTTAGAGGGACATCAGTCCCTCTCACTGCAATGTGTCCAATACATGGTGCCCACTATTGCCTAATTAAAGTGCCGCCTACCAGTGCCCACAGTGCCATCTGTCAGTGCCATCTGTCAGTGCCCACAGTACCATCTGTCAGTGCCCACAGTGCCATCTGTCAGTGCCCACAGTGCCAGTGCTGCACATCAGTGTCACCTACCAGTGCTCATTAGTGTCACCTACCAGTGCTCATCAGTGTCACCTACCAGTGCTCATCAGTGTCCCCTACCAGTGCCCATCAGTGCCACCTATCAGTGCCCATCAGTGCCATCCATCAGTGCCACCCATCAGTGCCATCTATCAGTGCCCATCAGTGTCATCCATCAGTGCCCATCGGTGCCACCCATCCGTGCCACCCATCCATGCCACCCATCCGTGCCACCCATCCATGCCACCCATGCCATCTTTGCTGTCCCCATCAGTACCGACTTATCTGTCCCCACCAGTGCAGAATATTAGTGCCCACCAGTGCAGTTTATCAGTGCCCACCAGTGCAGTCTATCAGTGCCCACCAGTGCAGCCTATCAGTGCCCACCAGTGCAGTCTATCAGTGCCCACCAGTGCAGTCTATCAGTGCCCACCAGTGCAGCCTATCAGTGCCCACCTGTGCCGCCTCATCAGCGCATATCAATGAAGCAGAAAAATTACCTGTTTGCAAAATTTTATAACAAACTATTAAACATGATTTTTTTTTTTTCCATCTTTTTTTGTTTGTTTAGAAAAAAATAAAAACCCAGCTGTGATTAAATACCACCAAAAGAAAGCTCTATTTGTGGGGAAAAAATGATAAAAATTTAATTTGGGTACAGTGTAGCACGACCGCGCAATTGTCATTCAAAGTACGTCAGCGCCGAAAGCTGAAAATTGGTCTGGTCACGAGGGGGGTTTAAGTGCAAAGTAATCAGGTGGTTAAAGGGTTCCTCCATGTTAGAAAGGTTGAGAATGGCTGCTGTAGATGTCTGCTACCCATTCATATATATTAATATGTCCAGATACAGTATACCATCTGGTTACCTTAAATAGCCTTGATTGAGATTATTTCCTAAGGTGTCTGTCAAACAAATATTGAGTATAATAAGAAACGTATGCAGGATTGTGAAAGTTGCTTCTACGCATGAGACATGTATTGTATCCCACGAAGAGGAAATATCTAATCGGCCGTAAAACTGGATATTATTTTGGCAGGTGATACTTAACATTCTACCGGAACTCATCAGGAGGAAACGCACAGCAGATTTGTGATGACCTCTATGAGCCTCTTTATGAGGGTGTGTTAAGAAAACAGATCTGTCAATGGAGCACAAGCTGAGTCACAAACAACATTCATTCACACTTATCAGTCACAGAGAAAGTCCTGCATAATATTTGTATTTGTTCTCTACAATCTGATGGAGCTCATATAGAAACCAGAACAAGTAGATGGAGCAATTGTCCACACCGACCATTAGGACGCCATCTTTCATTTACTGGGGGAATTTCCTTTGTCAAATGGGGAAAAAAAAGTTGTTGGCTCCAAGCCAGCCAAGACAGGAGAGTAATCTTGGTCATTATAAAATTAGTACTAGTTAGTCAACATTCAAATAGATTTATTCTGTAAAGTTGGTGACCTTTAACCACTTTCAGCCCCGGACCATTTTGCTGGCTTAAGACCACACCACTTTTTGCGATTCGGCACTGCGCCGCTTTAACTGACAATTGCGCGGTCGTGCGGCGTGGCTCCCAAACAAAATTGACGCCTTTTTTTCCCCACAAATAGAGCTTTCTTTTGGTGGTATTTGATCGCCCCTGCGGTTTTTATTTTTTGCGCTATAAACAAAAATAGAGCGACAATTTTGAAAAAAACACATTATTTTTAACTTTTTGCTATAATAAATATCCCCCAAAAATATATAAAAAAACATTTTTTTTCCTCAGTTTAGGCCGATACGTATTCTTCTACATATTTTTGGTAAAAAAAAAAAAACGCAATAAGCGTATATTGATTGGTTTGCGCAAAAGTAATAGTGTCTACAAAATAGGGGATAGATTTATAGCATTTTTATTTTCATTTTATTTTTTACTAGTAATGGCGGCGATCTGCGATTTTTATCGTGACTGCGATATTGCGGCGGACATATCGGACACTTTTGACACATTTTTGGGACCATTCACATTTATACAGCGATCCGTGCTATAAAAATGCATTGATTACTGTATAAATGTGACTGGCAGGGAAGGGGTTAACACTAGGGGGTGATCATAATATATTCCCTATGGGAGTGATTCTAACTGTGGGGGGGAGGGGACTGACTGGGGGAGGTGACCGTTCGGTGTCCCTATGTACAAGGGACACACCATCGGTCTCCTCTCCTCTGACAGCACGTGGATCTGTGTGTTTACGTACACAGATCCACGTCCTGCTCAGTTACTGGGCAATCGCGGGTGCCCGGCGTACATCGTGGCCGCCGGGCACGCGCATCGGGTCCCCAGCGATGCTACGCCCCCTAGTGGCCGCAAAGGAAATGCAGTCATATGTCGGCGGCCCGGAACAACAGATGTTTCTTGCCGCCGTCATATGACAGTGGGTGCTCAGGAAGAGGTTAAAAACTTTTAGTAGCAAAAAAAAATTCAATCGTGTAACTACTCACTTACAAGCTGCCGTCCTTTAGATGTTAACTCTGTTTAACTTTAAAAAAGTACACAAATATCGTTTTTGTTGTTAATTTCTGCTTATCAACCAAAATTTCAGAGTATCAAGATTCATTCTTGCTTTAGTAAAGTACCAGAAGCCACCTAATGGTCCACTTATATCCAGAAAATGAGGAAATGGAACCTAATTGTGACAACTGTTCTTTATCCTTCCTTCACTCTCTCATGAGTCACAACCTTGGAACAAAACATACATATCAGAAGCCAGGTCACTAAGGATAAAGGAAGTATAAAGAAGATGACAGCCTCGAAATGTGCACGTTCACAAACACGTCATAATCGACAATCCACACATGTCCAAGCTGACTGGTCCCTTTAAAAATGGGCATATTTATCCAGTTATGTACCTTAGGCATGCTGAGTACACCCAAAACAACGTCACCAAAGTACACAGGGCATAGAGTGCTGTGAAAAAGTATTTGCCCCCTTCCTGATTTTTATTTTATTTTTTTTGCATATTTGTCACACTTAAATGATTCAGATCATCGAACAAAATTTTAATATTAAAGAGTAAATACAAAATGCAGTTTTTAAATGATTATTTCATTTATTTAGCGAAAAAAGCTGCCCAAATCTGCCTGGCCCTATGTGAAAAAAAGTAATTGCCCCTCCTTGCTAAATCATGAACGAACTGTGATAACCAAAAAGACGTTTCACCAAAAGTGGACTAAGGCGTTACCACCATCCCATACATAAATATGTAAAAAGAGGTCCCCCCAAAGAGGATTGGGACTTTGAAGGCACCTGAATATAGTGTAGAGGGTCAGCCTGGGGCAGGGTTAAGAAGGGGTTAATCGAAGAGGGCAGGTACTTCCCCTTCAGACCTGCTTATATTCAGGTGTGCTGAAAATGTCAGAAAGGAGCTGTTTGTGTAGGAGAGAGAGACACAGAAGCACGCTGTGTGGAAGTGTTCATTGCTGGACGGTGTACCTGCTGGGTGAGCGTATAAAAAAACGCATAAAGACTGTAGCTCTTTTTGGAGCCATGAACTGTGAGCTGTACCTATGTGCACATCCGTTTGATAAGACAAGTCTGTCTGGCCTTATGTCTACTTTTTGTTTGCTGTTTTGCTGAATAAAAGCCATTTTTATTTTACTGGACTGTCTCTGAGCCAGCTCTTCACCCCCTGATCCCCTACAATTGGTGGAGAATGCGGGCATACTGCCATAAGCCCTCAGGTGTGGCAAATGCAGTTTTTTCTTTAGCCTCTGGGGAAAGGCGGGATCTGCCAGTATCCCTTGGTCAAGTCAAGAGTGGTGATGTACCGGGCCGGTCCTAATCTCTCGATTAACTCATCGACCCGGGGCATGGGATACGCGTCTGGCTTGGAGACTTCGTTTAACTTGCGAAAGTCATTGCAGAACCGCCAGGTTCCATTCGGCTTGGGTACAAGGACTATAGGGCTGGACCAACAGCGAACCTCACGGAGTTCTCCCTGTCGGTTCCCTGGAAGCTTAGGTCCTGATGTGCTCCTGGTAGTTGTATTATCCCTCCGAGCAGCCACTATGCGACCACCGGGAAGCACACTGGTGCTGGAACGCACTTCTTTGAAACGGGCCAGCTCTCTTGTGACAGAGGGACTCTCGTGGAACTTTTCCGCACAACTGTAGCGCTCAACAGCTGTAGCCATCTCATCCAGGGACTGAGGCTCGGACTGAGCCAACCATCGGTGGAGCTCCCTGGGTAGTGCATGCAGGAAACGATCGAGTGCGACTCTTTCCACAATCTGAGGGGGTGTCTTTTCCTCAGGTTTCAGCCAATCTTGAAACAAGTGCATCAGGTGGTAGAGCTGCGCACGGGCAGGCTTAGCCTTGTCAAAGCGCCAGCCATGGACTCGGTTCGCCTTTAAAGTGACAGTCACTCCCATCCTTGCTAGGATTTCTGCTTTCAGGAGCTTATAATCACGTGCGGATTCAGGGGCCAAGTCACAGTACGCTTGTTGGGGGTCTGCGGTCAGGAAAGGAGCCAGTACATCTGCCCAGTCTTTATCAGGCAGACCTTCCCTTGCTGCAACCCGCTCAAACATAGCTAAGTATGCTTCCACATTATCTAAGGCCGTCATCTTTTGCAGGGTCCGCTGCACTGCCTTCCGGGGGTTACTCTTTACAGCGGGGTCACCTTTCATCATTTCAACCTGCTGGGTCACCGCCGTTTGTAATCCCGCGATCTGTTCACTCAGTAAGCGATTTGTTTCCTGTTGTACAGCGACTGTCTGCACCAGGATCTGCTCCTGCCGAGCCTGTGCTTGTACCAGGGCCTGCTGGGCCTCCTGATGGCGGGCCTGCGCTTGTGTATTCGCCAGTACCAGCTGCTTAACCACATCCTCCATGGCTTGTTCAGAAGTTTTCACTGTCTGTGCGGCTTTAACCCAGGACATGGGATTAGACTGGACCCCTCAAACATGCCCAATGCACGCTCCACCAATTGTAGGGGATCAGGGGGTGAAGAGCTAGCTCAGAGACAGTCCAGTAAAATAAAAATGGCTTTTATTCAGCAAAACAGCAAACAAAAAGTAGACATAAGGCCAGACAGACTTGTCTTATCAAACGGATGTGCACATAGGTACAGCTCACAGTTCATGGCTCCATAAAGAGCTACAGTCTTTATGCGTTTTTTTATACGCTCACCCAGCAGGTACACCGTCCGGCAATGAACACTTCCACACAGCGTGCTTCTGTGTCTCTCTCTCCTACACAAACAGCTCCTCTCTGACATTTTCAGCACACCTGAATATAAGCAGGTCTGAATGGGGGAAGTACCTGCCCTCTTCGATTAACCCCTTCCTAACCCTGCCCCAGGCTGACCCTCTACAATAGGTACAAAAAACTAATTTATGGTAACATGATTTATTAAATATTATAATAAAAAGTCAATGTATGCATGACACTACAATTGACTAATTAAGAACACTAAATATACAGTAAGTACAAAATGACACTGATGTAGTCTCCTAAAATAGAGATTAAGCCCGACGTGTTTCAGGATCTTGTCCTTTCTTCAGGGGCATTCCCTTGTGGAGAACAGTGTGCATCTATAATAAAAACATATATTAACGTTGAGAAACATAGAAACAGAGGGGATATAGTGAGCATCGTTGAGGGCAGGGAAGCAATCACCAAGCCACCCACCACCCAGGAGAAAAAACAAGGAAGAGAGGCGCCTCTGGGTGCAGTCTGTAAAGCAGTTTTTTATTCTGTGCAGTACACAACAGTAAAAGCACTCACATTTTGGTAGGTAAGTGTAGGCATATAAGATATCCTGTACGGGTGGTATCGATCACTGGGGCTGGATCTGTGAGGTGGTTCCTGGTCCTTCCGTGATGGTAAAACTTCGTCCGACCGACCGAGGTGAATGGGTGGCCAAAACGAGGCTTGAGGCTCAGAGCAGAGATCCAGGCGCAACAGTGATGACGTCACAGCGTGCAACGCGTTTCCTGAGCTGGCAGGCTGTGGGTCACGCGACGTCCGCGCTCCTTTATCAAGTCAGGTGGAAACATTCTTTTCTTGAAGATAAAGATGTTTTATATCTATATTTTATTTTCCGGCAGGATTCTATGAGCTGTGTCGGGGTGAGAAGAGGTCTCAGCAGGAGCAGTAGAATGGCAGGGGGGTTCCGCCTTCTGCTCTTCACAGGTAAGAAATCAGGTTATGTGTTCTTCTAATGATACTTACATTGTAATTACCATATCGATTCATTGACCATTCTCTGTTGTTCTGTCATCTACAGCAGGGGTCTCCAAACTTTATGAACAAAGGACTGACCAGTTTACTGTCCTTTAGACTTTGAGGGGGCCAGACTTTGGTCAGTGGGAATATTGCCCCATTGTTGGTATTAGGGGAAGAAATCGTTCTCCATCATTAGTGTCTTCTGGTAGGAATAGTGGCTCATCATTGGTGTCAGTAGGAGGAATCGTGCCCCATTGTTGGCATCAGTGGGAGGAATAGTGTCTCATTGTTGGGGTTAGTGATAGGAATAGTGACCTATTGTTTGCGGTCAGTGATAGGAATAGTGCCCTATTGTTGGGGTCAGAGATAGGAATAGTACCCTATTGTTGGTATCAGTAACAGGAATTGTGCCCCATTGTTGGCATCAGTGGGAGGAATAGTGCCCTATTGTTGGGGTCAGTGATAGGAATAATGCCCTATTGTTGGGGTCAGTGATAGGAATAGTGCCCTATTGTTGGGGTCAGTGATAGGAATAGTGCCCTATTGTTGGGGTCAGTGATAGGAATAGTACCCTATTGTTGGTATCAGTAACAGGAATTATGCCCCATTGTTGGCATCAGTGGGAGGAATAGTGCCCTATTGTTGGGGTCAGTGATAGGAATAGTGCCCTATTGTTGGGGTCAGTGATAAGAATAGTGCCCTATTGTTGGGGTCAGTGATAGGAATAGTGCCCTATTGTTGGGGTCAGTGATAGGAATAGTGCCCTATTGTTGGCGTCAGTGATAGGAATAGTGCCCTATTGTTGGGGTCAGTGTTAGGAATAGTGCCCTATTGTTGGCGTCAGTGATAGGAATAGTGCCCTATTGTTGGGGTCAGTGTTAGGAATAGTGCCCTATTGTTGGTATCAGTAACAGGAATTATGCCCCATTGTTGGTGTAGAAGGAATAGTGCCTTGGGTGGGAGGAAGAGTGTCCCAAGGGCCTGATGAAGGCAATCAAAGGGCCACACCAGCCCCTGGGCCGCAGTTTGGAGACCACTGATCTACAGAATAGTTTCATTTATAAAGCACATTTGCTGCTCACTTTGAGACACGGGTTTGCCCCATCTAGTTACATTCTGCACCTTTCATCCAAAATGTGGATTTCCTGCTCACTTTGAAATCTATGTCTTATGCCGCGTACACACGTGCGGACTTTTGCCGACGGACTTAGTCCAGCGGACAATCCCGCCGGACTTTCCAGCTGGGTCCGCTGGACTTTCCGAGTGCCCCCCCCCCCCCCTCCTGAGCCGTACCAGGCCCTCAACATGGGGGGTGCCCTGGGGAAAGGGGGGCCGTGCGGCCCCCCACCCCAAAGCACCTTGTCCCCATGTTGATGAGGACAAGGGCCTCTTCCCGACAACCCTGGCCGTTGGTTGTCGGGGTCTGTGGGCGGGGGCTTATCGGAATCTGAGAGCCCCCTTTTATAAGGGGGCCCTCAGATCCCGGCCCCCCACCCTATGTGAATGAGTATGGGGTACGATGTACCCCTACCCATTCACCTAAGGTGTAAAATGTAAAGTAAAAAAAACACACACACTTTTGAAAAAATAGTTTATTGCACTGCTCCGGGGGTCTTCTTCCGTCTTGGGGGTCTTCTCGCCGGACTCCCCCGCCATTTACCAAGCTCTTTTACCGAGCGGGGGAAGTCCGGCTACCTTCTTCGTCGTCGCCGCCGTCGTCTGGGGGTCTCGATCCGCCTTTGGGGGTCTTCCGGGATCTCTTCTGTTCTTGCGGCGGTCGTCGTCTTCCGCGCCGCCGGCGCCGCCTTCTTCTTCTTCTTGTCCTTCTTCTTGTTCTTCTTCCGATGTTGACCCGACGCTCTCTCTGCCCGGAATGCCTGTGCCGCGCTGCGCTGGGACTTATATAGGGGCATGGGGACAGGGTCACATGTTCATGTCACATGGTGACCCCGCCCCCTTGCGATGTCACAGTCCCAGCATCCTCCGGGACTGTGACAACACAAGGGGGCGGGGTCACCATGTGACATGAACATGTGACCCTGTCCCCATGCCCCTATATAAGTCCCAGTGCAGCGCGGCACAGGCATTCCAGGCAGAGAGAGCGTCGGGTCAACATCGGAAGAAGAAGAAGAACAAGAAGAAGGACAAGAAGAAGGAGAAGGCGCCGGCGGCGCGGAAGACGACGACCGCCGCAAGAACAGAAGAGACCCCCGGAAGACCCCCGAAGGCGGATCGAGACCCCCAGACGACGGCGGCGACGACGAAGAAGTTAGCCGGACTCCTCCGCTCATGAAAGAGCTAGGTAAAAGAGCAGAAGAGAGCGGAGGAGTCCGGCGAGAAGACCCCCAAGACGGAAGAAGACCCCCGGAGCAGTGCAATAAAATATTTTTTCAAAAGTGTGGGTGTTTTTGTACTTTACATTTTACACCTTAGGTGAATGGGTAGGGGTACATCGTACCCCATACTCATTCACATAGGGTGGGGGGCCGGTATCTGGGGGCCCCCTTATTAAAGAGTGCTCCCAGATGCCGATAAGCCCCCGCCCGCAGACCCCGACAACCAACGGCCAGGGTTGTCGGGAAGAGGCCCTTGTCCTCATCAACATGGGGACAAGGTGCTTTGGGGTGGGGGGGCCGCACGGCCCCCCTTTCCCCAGGGCACCCCCCATGTTGAGGGCACGCGGCCTGGTACGGCTCAGGAGGGGGGGGCGCTCGTTCGTCCCCACCCCTTTCCTGGCCTGCCAGGCTGCGTGCTCGGATGAGGGTCTGACATGGATTTGGGGGGAACCCCCACGCCGTTTTTTCGGCGTGGGGAGTCCCTTTAAATCCATGCCAGCTTACGGAGCCAGCGCGGCGGCATTTACTGCCTACGCTAGCTACGTAACCTGAAGTCACGTGCTAAATGAACGGACTTGCCGATGAGCGGCAAGTCCGTTCATTTTCAAAAGTCCCGCGGACTAGCCTACTAACGGCGGGATTGTCCGCCGGACTGCCAAGTCCAGCGGATAATTTTAAAACCAAACTTAAAACTTTGGCGCCAAAAAGTCCGCCTGACTTTGGTGCCAAAAAGTCCGCCGGCGCCTACACACGAGGGGATTATCCGCGGGATTGTCCCTTCGTGTGTACGCGGCCTTAGGAGCATTCACTGTATTTATGATAAAGACAATGTTCTATTTCCTTGCATCACCTGACTTTAAACATTGTCTGTTTTGAAAAAGGGTATTAATTGTATTGATTAGTGTGCAAATAAGCACTTTATGGTACAGTTTATGGGTCTACAACACAAAGTTAGGTCAACAAACCAAAGACCTCAGTATATTACTATAACATCACCATGGACGTGTGGAATAGAACAGAACCAAGTAGGAGTGTTACCAACCTTAAGAAATTGGACAGGTTCACCCTGGACGATACTAAGTGTAGCGCCCCCCCTGGGTCTACTGGGAGCAAAGAGGTACCTCCAGATACAGGGAGCGAGCTTACATTCACCCCAGGGCTAAGTCCATGGCTATAATGGGAAGTTAGTACAGAATTTAGGCGCCAGTCACTTTAGGTATTTTTCAATGCTTTAATGAGAACTTGAGAAAATTAATAGGAGAGGGGTTTAGGGGAGGTTTCAGATACACTTTTTTAGCAGATCAAAACAGCTTTCTTTTAGCAGATCTTGAAAACATGGGTAGGTCTCTCACACAAACTTAGCAGCCAGCAGAACTCCTGGATAACTCTCTCTCACAGATTTAGCAGCCAGGAGCTAGTTACCTTGATTAGATTGTAGAACAGTTTGACAGTACCTGAACCTTTAAGCCAACCCGGCGGTACTGTAAGGGTAGTTTAGATATAGGTGCGTCCTACAAACGAGTCACCAGGCCCTTCATGCAGCCTTCATCCTGGCTCTCTCCAGCAAGGGTCCTTCCCTGGATCTCCTCAGCTTGGCTTCTTCCACACAGGCAAGACAGCCTAAGGACCGCCTCAGGGTTAGTAGGCCCCAGACAGGCTTCTGGGCCTACTTGCAGAATACGCAGCAGCACATCCTCGGGCCAGGAGGCCCCCAAGGTAACGATTGACTAGAGAACATGACATCTGTAGGAACCCCCTACTGGGCTGTTTCCGGAAAAAGAATATTCGTTACATAGCTCAACCTAGTTGTAATTCTTATACTGTCCTGTGGTACCAGTGACACCTACTGGCAACATTGGGAAATGCACAATTCAGCCAAGTTTAGAACAGAACCAAATGTACAATCAAATCTGAGCTGTTTACAGCTCAGCCAAAAAATAAATTTACACTATAGCCCCAATTTTAGGAACAGGGGGCTACATAAGCTAAGCAGGGCAATAACTTCTCCGCAGGATGTGGAAACCTTGCAAGAAGAGCTGAACAAATGAATGGGGTGGGCAACTACATGGCAAATGAGGTTTAATTTGGAAAAATGTAAAATAATGCATTTGGGTGGCAAAAATATGAATGCAATCTATACACTGGGGGGAGAACCTCTGGGGGAATCTAGAATGGAAAAGGACCTGGAGGTCCTAGTAGATGATAGGCTCAGCAATGGCATGCAATGCTGAGCTGCTGCTAACAAAGCAAACGGAATATTGGCATTAAAATGGGATTAATTCCAGAGATAAAGCAATAATTCTCCCGCTCTACAAGACTCTGGTCCGGCCGCACCTGGAGTACGCTGTCCAGTTCTGGGCACCAGTCCTCAGGAAGGATGTACTGGAAATGGAGCGAGTACAAAGAAGGGCAACAAAGCTAATAAAGGGTCTGTAGGATATTAGTTATGAGGAAAGGTTGGGAGCACTGAACTTATTCTCTCTGGAGAAGAGACGCTTGAGAGGGGATATGATTTCAATATACAAATACCGGACTGGTGACCCCACAATAGGGAGAAAACTTTTTTGCGGAAGGGAGTTTAATAAGAGACGTGGCCACTCATTAAATTAGAAGAAAAGATGTTTAACCTTAAACTACATAGAGGGTTCTTTACTGTAAGAGTGGCAAGGATGTGGAATTCCCTTCCACAGGCGGTGGTCTCAGCGGGGAGCATCGATAGTTTCAAAAAACGATTAGATAATCACCTGAACGACCGCAACATACAGGGATATACAATGTAATACTGACATATAATCACACACATAGGTTGGACTTGATGGACTTGTGTCTTTTTTCAACCTCACCTACTATGTAACTATGTAACTATTTTATTTGCCAATCTTTTTTTAAACCCTTGCCAGCCTCATAGGCATCTCCAATTTTCTTTCTTAGGGCCTTGTAGAGCCCTGTTGATCTTGTCATGATGACATCAAGCACATAAATTAGCTCTTAGTGAAAGCACCACACAGTGCACACACAAAAACACTGGCTAGGCACACATTTAACCCTTTGATTGTCCCTGATGTTTAACCCCTTCCCAGCCAGTGTCATTAGTACAGTGACAGTGCACATTGTTAGCACTGATCACTGTATTAGTGTCACTGGTTCCCACAAAGTGTCAAAAGTGTAAGTTAGAGTCAGATTGTCTGCTGCAATATCGCAGTCCTGCTATAAGTCGCTGATTGCTGCCATTACTAGTATAAAAAATAAAAAAAAATTCCAGTATATATATATATATATATATATATATATATATATATATATATATATATATACACATACACCATAGTTTGTAGACACTATAACTTTTGCTCAAATCAATCAATATACTCTTATAGGGATTTTTTTTGTTTACCAAAAATATGTAGCAGAATACATATTGGCCTAAATTGAAGAAGAAACTCAATTTTTTTTTATTGTTTTATGGGATATGTTATATAGCAGAAAGTAAAAAAAATTATGTTTTTTTTTTTTCTACATTGTCCGTCTTTTTTTGTTTAAATCACAAAAAAAAAACCCAGAGCTTTATTATTAGGGGGCAAAAAATGACATAAATGTAATTTATGTACAGCGTTGCATGATGGCGCAATTGTTAGTTAACCACTTCAGCCCCGAACCATTTTGCTGTCAAAAGACCAGGCCCCTTTTTGCGATCCGGCACTGCGTCGCTTTAACTGACAATTGCGCAGTCGTGCGACGTGGCTCCCAAACAAAAATTGGCGTCCTTTTTTTCCCCACAAATAGAGCTTTCTTTTGGTGGTATTTGATCACCTCTGCGGTTTTTATTTTTTGCGCTATAAACAAAAAAAGAGCGACAATTTTGAAAAAAACACATTATTTTTTACTTTTTGCTATAATAAATATCCCCAAAAAATATATAAAAAATAAATTTTTTTTCCTCAGTTTAGGCCGATACATATTCTTCTACTTTTTTTTGGTAAAAAAAAACGCAATAAGCATTTATTAATTGGTTTGCGCAAAAGTTATCCCGTCTACAAAATAGGGGATAGTTTTATGGCATTTTTATTAATAATTTTTTTGTTTACTAGTAATGGTGGCCATCAGCGATTTTTATCGTGACTGCGACATTATGGCGGACACATCGGACACTTTTGGCTACTATTTTGGGACCATTCACATTTATACAGCGCCTACAAATAAAGATACTATATATAAATGTGAATGGTCCCAAAATAGTAGCCAAAAGTGTCCGATGTGTCCGCCATAATGTCGCAGTCACGATAAAAATCGCTGATCGCCGCCATTACTAGTAAACAAAAAAATTATTAATAAAAATGCATTGATTACTGTGTAAATGTGACTGGCAGTGAAGGGGTTAACCACTAGGTGGAGCTGTAGGGGTTAAGTGTGTCCTAGGGAGTGATTCTAACTGTGGGGGGGAGGGGCTGTGTGTGACACGTCACTGATCACCGCTCCCGATTACAGGGAGCTGTGATCAGTGTTCTGTCACTAGGCAGAGCGGGGAGATGCTGTGTTTACATCAGCATCTCCCCGTTCTTCAGCTCCGTGGGACAATCGCGGGTATCCCCGCAGACATCACACTCTGCGAGCCGCTTCTTAAAGGGCAATGTACAGGTACGTTAATATGCCTGTACGTGCCCTTCTGCCGACGTATATCGGCATGAGCCAGTCGGCAAGGGGTTAAAGTAACACAGTACCATATAGCAAAAAATTGCCTGATCATGAAGGGGGGGGAATCTTCCGGAGGTCATGTGATTAAATAAGATAAATCCAACCTGCATATCTCCCTATGGAGGTTCTAATTATTGGTTGGCACCAAATCTAAAGCACTGGATTCCAGTTTCATGGATTAAAGTGGTAGAAAATTCAGGGGAGTACCATATATACTCGAGTATAAGCCGACCCGAATATAAGCCAAGGCACCTAATTTTACCACAAAAAACTGGGAAAACTTATTGACTCGAGTATAAGCCTAGGGTGAGAAATGCGCAGCTACTGTAAGTGGAAAAGAGGGTCAACAATGCCCATTTGCAGCCTCACTGTGCCCATTTGCAGCCTCACTGTGCCCATTTGCAGCCATAGGTCCCACGAACCTCAAACTCAGTAGTTAAAGTATGGTGCCCCCTAAAAAAAAATTTTTTAAAAGTCAGCAGCTACAAATACTGCAGCTGCTGACTTTTAATAATCGGAAACCTACCTGTCCCAGGGTCCAGCGATGCGGGGGAACGAAGCCCCCCCCCCCTCGTTCCCCGCTCCGCTCGCGGCGCCGGCATTCTTACTTCACAGCCGGGCACCCACTGCGCATGATACGACGCTAAGTCATCTGGAACACGTGACAGGTCCCAGATGACTGTGCAGCGCCAAGGGGAAGTGATGTCAGTGCCCGGGCACAGAAGGTGGCAGACTTCGAGGGACCCCCTAGCAACAGGCAAAAAAAAAATGTTCCAATTATTTTTTTTTTATGATTTTTAAGCAATTTTTCTTTTTTGGGTGGCAACACCACTTTAAGGGTTCCTAGAGGCCCCTTAGCTGCGGTCTCTGAACCCAAAGGGTCCCGAAATGACATTGCTGCAGATGGACACAGTTGACTGACTTTGGGGCCCGTATCTCGGGGCCACTTGGTGCTAGGAATGTTTTTTTTTTAGCACCAAGTGGCCCCGAAATACGGGGCCCCAAAGTCGGTTCGGAAAATGTCAAGCACTTTTCTGCAGCAGAGAATGCCATTTTCCGAACTGACTTTGGGGCCCCGTATCTCGGGGGGCCACTTGGTGCTAGGATATGTTGTAGTGTTGGTTCCAATTGGTTTGCACACCAAATTTGGGGTTCCCAGCACCAAGTGGCCCCCGAGATACGGGTCCCCAAAGTCTGTTTGGAAAATGTCATTCTCTGCTTGACTCGAATATAAGGGGGGGCACTTTCAGCACAAAAAAATGTGCTGAAAAACTCGGCTTATACTCGAGTATATACGGTACTATTATAAAGAATACATAGACATGCGCACAACAAAAAAATTTGTTTATTTTTGTTTCGTTTTTTTCGTTTACGTTGATTCGTAACGATTCGTAAATTCGTAAGAGTTATTTTTCGTTGATTTGTTTTTTCGTTAGTTTAATTTTCGTTTATTCGAAATTCGGACGCATTCGTATTTATTCGTAACATTCGTAGATTCGTAATCGGAGCATAATTCATAATTTTATGTGATGTGTATGCTATTATTACATTTTAAGAGACACGGAAAATTACGAATCGAAAAAAAAAGTTACGAATGTACGAATTTTTTCGTTCAATCCATTCGAAGCACGTTAAGCAGCGCCATTGTAAGGGACGCGGAAAATTACGAATCGAAAAAAAAAAAAAAAGTTACGAATTTACGATTTTTTTCGTTCAATCCATTCGAGGCACGTTAAGCAGCGCCATTGTAAGGGACACGGAAAATTACCAATTCAACAAAAAAAAAAAAGTTACGAATGTACAAATTTTTTCGTTCATTTTCGTTGTTCCTGTTTTCCGGATTTTCTTCATTCGTACATTCGTTGTTTCTAATTTGTTTTTTTCGGACTTTCGTTGTTTTTCGGATTCGTTCGATTCGAACTATTCGTTATTTGTTAAAATTTTTAGCGAATCATTCGTCGTACCAAAACGAACGAACGAAAATAACGAAAAAAAACGAATAACGAAACGAATTGCACATGTCTAGAATACAACGTGGCAATTTTATGTGTCATTTGTTCAAGTATAGTATCTTTATTTGTGTGAATCAAGTCTCTAATGTTTCGCTGGTTGAATATGGCGGAAAAGTCAACAATTTCAATTGGATGCATTTACCTTTTTTACATGACTGTAGATGTTAAAGTTTCTATGAGAATTTAATGAAATATCAATTATTTGTTTTTTCATTCAGGGCTTATATTGGTTACAAACTGCCAGTCTACAGGTGAGGTATTGCTTTGCGCATTTGAAATGTATAATGAAAAAAAAAAAAAAGGAAAAACACCCACAGGCCAATCACATACAACTTTCATACTCAGGATGTCCAAGAAATTCAAACAAATAGTTGATGGGAATAACATTATGATAAAGAAAAAACATATATAAGTGCATCTAACCCTAAGAACATTATTAGCTGAGAACTATAGGAAAATAGGACATTATACATGCACATGAACTTTAATGGCATCCCAGTCTTATGCCCCGTACACACGGTCGGATATTCCGATGGAAAAAGTCTGATCGGATTATATTGCCGGAAAATCTGATCGTGTGTGGGCTCTAGCAGGTTTTTTCCGTAGGAATTTTGCGCATCAGAATGGCTACAGACGGTCGGAATTTCCGATAGGAACTTTTTCCGTTGGAAAAATAGAGAACCTGCTCTCAATCTTTTGCTGGCGGAAATGCCGCCAGCAAAAGTCCGATGGAGCATACACAGTCGGAATTTCCGACCAAAAGCTCTCATCGGACTTTTGCTGGCGGAATTTCCGATCGTGTGTATGGGGCATTAGGAGTTAATTACGGCTAATTAGAGTAAATTAAAGCGGGAGTAAAACTTTTTTTTTTTAACATACCTGTAAGGCAAAAGGCATAATGAGCTAGTATGCACCGCATACTAGCTCATTATGAAATACTTACCTTAGAACGAGGCGTCCGTGACTCACCTGGTCCACGCCGAGGTAGCTGACATGTTGCCTCGGCGTGTCTTCCGGGTATCGTGACTCCAGCGCTGTGAGTGGCTGGAGCAGCAATGTCGTCACTCCCGCGCATGCGCACGGGAGACTTCTTCCCGGCAGGGTCCGGATTCTGCCGGCCTTTCAGCCGAGAATCCCCCATGCGCATGCGCCGCTGCATTCAGCGGCGCATTGCACGGGGAATATCTCCTAAACCGTACAGGTTTAGGAGATATTTTTTTTACCTACAGATAAGCCTCATTATAGGCTTACCTGTAGGTAAAAGTCCAATTTTAGACTTTACAATAAGAGTGATCCCACATAAGAGTGATCCCACATTTCCTTACACTGACTGTCCTCTTGCTGCATACACATGGAGCGGAGCTCTGCTTCTGAGATTTAATAGGATCCTATACCAATAAATGAAAAAGTTTGTTACCCCAACACTTCATATTCCTGATCTGTATATGCTGTACCATGTACCTGTATGAGGAAGTCTCCTGTTCTTTTTGTATTGCTTCCTTTATGTGAAATCCCTGGTGTTCCTGCTAGTCCCTCTGCTTTCCTAGTAAAATCTGACCACACTAAGCAGGAGGGCACACCATGGTCCATTCTCTAGCTATGCTGGGAACTTAGCCTTAGCCTCCAATTACCAGTCTTGTCCTGACACCCCCCCCCCCCCCCCCTGCTACACAGCCATTCACTGGGATGATCAATGTTCTGCTACTTATTCTCCCCCCAGCTCTTATGCAGCTGAGAACAGAGGAAATGTGATCACTGGTATTTATATATTTTTTTTAGATCTATATACAAATGTTTTGCCTTTCATTTCTAATTTAAACTGAATGGGTTGTTTTATAAGGTGATCGTTTACAATCACTTTAAGGCCTGTATAATCCTTGTCCTTCTTCTGTCCTTGTTACAAAGGACCGGATGCAAGCCGAGATTCTATACATTGTTATTGCAAATCCACGACAAGTTGCCTCGCCTGAGTGAAGTACTCTGTGGATACCTAATAGAGTCATTTGAAGTACTCTGTGGATACCTAATAGAGTCATCTGTAAATCAAGGGGGTGTACATGTCTTCTAGCACTAAAAGTCTGTGTGGCAGGACTGGTCAGTGTTGTGTTTAGGGGCATCTGATTAGTGTGCATAAAGAGGACCTGTCACGAATGATTCCTATTACAAGGGATATTTACATTCCTTGTGATAGGAATAAAAGTGATCAAAAAAAAAAAATGTTGTAAAAGAAAGTAATAAAAAAAAAAATAAAGTAAAATAAAAAAAAATGAAGTAAAAAAAAAATTTTTTAAATGCCCCTGTCCCCGGTAACTCGCGCTCAGATGCGAACGCACATGTTAGTCCCGCCTTAGCCGCCTACATATGTAAACGCTGTTTAAACCACACATGTGAGGTATCGCCGCGTGAGTTGGAGCGCGAGCAACAATTCTAGCACTAATGCTAAACATGTAACCTGTAAAAAAATTTAAAGCGTTGCCTATGGAGATTTTTTAAGTACTGAAGTTTGGCGCCATTCTATTAGTGTGCACAATTTTAAACCGTGACATGTTGGGTATCTATTTACTCGGCGTAACATAATTATTCACATTATATAAAAAATTGGGCTAACTTTACTGTTTTGTTATTTTTTAAATCATGAAACTTGTTTTTTTTTTCCAAAAAAAAACATGTTTGAAATATTGTTGTGCAAATACCGTGCTAGATAAAAAGTTGCAATGACAGCCATTTTATTCCCTAGGGTGTCTGCTAAAAAATATATATATATTTTGGGGGTTCTGAGTAATTTTCTAGCAAAAAAATTATGATTTTTACATGTAGGAGAGAAGTACCAGAATAGGCCCGGTATTGAAATAGCTAGAGACCAGAGCTGTGGACAGAATTTGTTAGGGATTAGAGGGGCAACAGTGCAGGGAATTCGTACATTTGTAAATTAGAAAATTAGGAAATTTGGAAATTCAAAATGAGAAAATCCGAAAATTAGAAAATCTGAAATAGTAACTAACTATGAAATTATGTATAGGTATTGTAATTTCCTTTCAAATTTGGCAGTTAGTGAACGTAACAAATACGAATTTTTCTAAAGTTACGAATTATGCGAAATAACGAATGCCGCATCTAAACAAATGGAACGGAACAAATTAATTACAAATAATAATAATAAAAAAGTTTTTATTATTATTAATTGTTATTTATTATTATTAAATCATTATGTTCCATTCGTTTAGATGCGGCATTTGTTATTTTGGATAATTTGTAACTTGGTATAAATTTGTATTTGTTATGTTCACAAACAGCTACATTTGAAAGGAAATTACAATACCTATAAATTTAATAGTTAGTAATAGTTAAGTTATTATTATGTAATTATTATTTCAGATTTCCGAATTTACAAATTTACGAATTTACAAATTTTACGAATGTACGAATGTATGAATTTACAAATTTTAGAATATACGGATATGTTACGTTCACTAACAGCTAAATTTGAAAGGAAATTACAATACCTATAAATTTAATAGTTAGTAATAGTTAAGTTATATTAGGTAATTATTATTTCAGATTTCCGAATTTCCGAATTTACAAATTTCCGAATTTAAAAATGTACGGATTTAAGAAATGCACGAATGTACAAATTTAAGAGTTTACAAATTTACGAATTTACGAATGTACGAATTTACGAATGTATGAATTTACAAATTTTCGAATATTTGAATTTACGAATATATTCTGAAAAATTTGTTAAACAGGTTTGTCAGAATTCATTAAAAAACGAATTCGGAAACAAACCGAATTGCACATGTCTAATCAGCAACTAGACATGTGCACAACAAAAAAAATTGTTTATCTTCGTTTCGTTTTTTTCGTTTCCGAAAAAAAATTTGTTTTTATTTTTAGTTTTGTTTTTTCATTTCCGTTGATTCGTAACGATTCGTACATTCGTAAGTCGTCGGTGATCGTATTCGTAACGATTCGTAACATTCGTAAGAGTTATTTTTTCGTTAAATTTTCGGACGCATTCTTATTTATTCGTACATTCGTAACATCGTAGATTCGTAATCGGAGCATAATTCATAATTTTATGTAATGTGTATGCTATTATTACATTTTAATAATTTACTAATCGAAAAAAAAAAGTTACGAATCGTAAAAAAAAAGTTACGAATTTACGAATTTTTTTGTTCAATCCATTTGAAGCACGTTAAGCAGCGACCATTGTAAGAGACACGGAAAATTACCAATTCAACAAAAAAAAAAAGCTTACGAATGTACGAATTTTTTTGTTCGTTTTTCGGATTTTCTTCAATTAGTACATTCGTTGTTTCTAATTTTTTTTCGGATTTTCGTTGTTTTTCAGATTCGTTCGATTCGAATGATTCGCTCATCGGATTCATACGATTCGAACGATTCGTTATTCGGATCCGTACGGTTCGAATGATTCGTTCATTCGTACGAAAACGAACGAACGAAAATAACGAAAAAAGAACGAAAAGAAATTCACATGTCTATCAGCAACCTCTGTAATCCCAATAATACATTACTGGATATTTTCTATCTTCATATGCACACAAAAGTTCTATATTTGAATTGCCCATAGCAGCTCTATGGACTTTTGTTATAGCACTGGGCCTTACCCAGAACCCGGCACAATCCCCACTCCCTTTTATAATAACATTGGGTTAACTTACCTGAAGCCATGTACAATGACACCAATGCAATCAGACATCGTCTTACGAATAAGTCTGAACGTCTGCAAAGAGAATATATATATATATAATTACTGATATCTATATGTCTTGTCAAAAAGAAGACCCAGTATTTATACAGTAGGTCAGGAAATTTTCAGTAGAGAAAGGGAAAGCTAGAACTTCTATCACATTTTTGCTTGTGTATTGCCCCATACACACGAGCGGAATTTCCATCAGAAAAATCTTGGATGGTTTTTCCGACGGAATTCCACTCAAGCTTGTCTTGCCTACACACGGTCACACAAAACTTTCGACCGTCAAGAACGCGTGATGTACTACACTACGACGAGCCGAGAACATGAAGTTCAATGCTTCCGAGCATGCGTCAAATTGTTTTCGAGCATGCGTAGCAACTTTGCGCGTCGGAATTTGTACAGACGATCGGAATTTCCGATCAGAACTTTTTCCGACCGAAAAAATTGAGCACCTGCTCTCAATCTTTTGGTGGCGGGAATTCCACCAGCAAAAGTCAGATGGAGCGCCCCCTTCATTTACTAAGCTCTAGAGGAACTGCAATTGCAAAATTCACAGTCTATTTTCCTTTAGTAAATCAACCGCAGTGATAGACCCAATTTTTGGTAAAATATAAAAGATGGGGTTGCATCGAGTAATACCAAACACGTCAAACCCTAGAATTGCGTATGCCTGTGAAATCGCAAAATGCTAAATCCTCAGAATTGGCACTTTAACCTCTAGAGATCCGCGCTATAGCCGAATGACGGCTACAGTGCAGACCTGCTTTGCGGGGACTACGTACATAGTTGTATGTACAAATAATTTTTTTAACAAATTTTAACTAATTCGTTAATTCCGAAATTTCCAAATTTCCAAATTTCGAATTTCCAAATTTAAAATTTCGAATTTCCAAATTTAAAATTTCCGAATTTCCGAATTTCCAAAAATTCGTAAATTTGAAATTCAAAAAAATTCGTAAATTTGGAAATTCAAAAAAATTCGTAAATTTCTGAATTTCCAAAAATTCGTAAATTTGAAAATTCAAAAAATTCGTAAATTTGAAATTCAAAAAATTTCGTAAATTTGAAATTCAGAAAATTTCAGAGATTTGAAATTCCGAAAATTTCGAAAATTTTAAGTTCCGAAAATTTCGGAAATGTGAAATTCCGAAAAAATTTCGGAAATTTGAAATTCCGAAAAAATTTCGGAAATTTGAAATTCCGAAAAAATTTCGGAAGTTCAGAAATTTGGAATTCAGAAATGTGAAGTTTTGGAAATTGGAAAATTTCGGAAATATGAAATTTCGGAAGTTCGAGAATTCAAAATTTCGGAAGTTTGGAAATTCAAAATTTCGGAAGTTCTGGAATTCAAAATTTCGGAAGTTTGGGAATTCAAAATTGCGGAAGTTCGGAAATTCAAAATTTTTGAAATTTTAAAATTCTTAATTAGGAAATTAGGCAATTAGGAAATTAGGAATTTCGGAAAGTCTAAAATTCTAAAATTTGGAAATTTAAAAATCCGAAAATAAGAATGAAAATCTGAAAATTCTAAAGAATGAAATTCCAAAAATTCAAAAACCCCAAAATCTGAAATAATAACTAACTAATAATAACTATTAAATTACAGGTATTTGGATTTCCTTTCAAATTTGGCTGTTTGTGAACGAGTACAAATGTATTCAAAGTTAGAAATTATCTAAAATAACGAATGCCGTATCTAAAAGAATGGAATGTAACGATCTAATAATAATAAATAACAATAATAATACTAAAACCTTTTTATTTATTATTTTATTATTATAAATTTGTTCCATTTCATTTGTTTAGATGAGGCATTGGTTATTTCGGATAATTCGTAACTTCAGATAAATTTTGTAACGTAACGTTCACAAACAGCCAAATTTCAAACGAAATTCCAACACCTATAATTTAATTTCAATATTTTTATTGAGTTTATCAGATACAAGTAAAGTCGTGAGAATACATTTATGTAAATACATGTAGCAGTAGTATCTTGATGTTATATAACAACAACGGAACTTATAACAGACAAAAAGGATATAAACATAATAAGCTATTCATCACTGTATTTCAAAATAGGAGCGAAAATCAGTTTTGTGAAATAAGGGGAAGTTACCAACTAAGCTCATAACACGCTTCTTTGTCTATTGATCTAAGGGTATTGTAGTTTATACCATTTAGTCCAGGTTTCCCATTTTCTTGAGGCTTGTGAAAGGCGGTTTTGTGAACTAGCGTACATTAATTCGAACGTGGCATGGGTGTTAGTAGTCGTCACTACTTCAGATATGGCTGGAGCTGGGTGTTTTTTCCAGTGAGTGACGGGTCAGTACTAGTCTTGCACTCATAAGTATATGTGTTAGTACCGTCCTATGTTCCCCTGGTATGGAGTCAACGGACAGGGAGAGTAGAGCCAACGTGTTGATAGTGTGGCCCAAGACTTGGTTAATAATATTAAAGACTGCTCTCCAGTAATGTTTAATAACCGGGCATGCCCATAAAATGTGATATAAGGTTCCCACCTCACCACATTGTCGCCAGCATAAGGCGGAGTGGCGAGGTGTGAACTGCGCGATTCTATGTGGTGTTAAGTACCAGCGAAGTGAGATCTTGTGGGTTAGTTCCCACAAGTTAACACTCTTGGTTGATGTGTAGTTTACCTTAAAAGTTTTTTGCCACTGTTCTGATGTGAAAGTCTGGCCTAAGTCAGTTTCCCATTGATATATTGCCGGGGTTTTATTGAACACTTCCTTGTTATTCAGCATTCTGTAAAATAATGTGATGCCCTTGGTTTTGGTAGATGGGATTCTATAGTATTGATTCAGGTTCCATGGGAGAGATAGTGACGTGTGAGGGTTAGTATGTAAGAAGTGGGCAATTCTGAGGTATGTGAACAAGTCGTGTGGGAGCAAGTCGTACTCTATTTGCAGAGATCTAAAGGTTTTGGGGGTTGGTCCAATCATCAAGTCTTCAATTTCATTTATCCCTTTTGTCGCCCATTCGTCGATATTTAGGTCTGGAATAGGGATTTTTAGGCTTTGTAGTGGGATTGGGATATTGGTCAATTTCGTTTGTTGGAAGGTATGTTTTGTCAGGAATTCCCAGGCTCGTAAGGAAGCTACTATAGTTGGGGATAGAAGGGTGTCCTTCAAGTGGACATGTTGTCTTTGGAGGAGTGCATGGTAGAGGTCGTGGTGTTGTATTTGGGCTTCCTCTGTTTCTGTCCATCTATTGGTCGTGCTGGTGGGGAACCATGCTTTTAGCTGGGTAAGGATCGTGGCTAAGTGATAGTCTCTCAGGTTGACCCAACACCTATAATTTAATAGTTAGTTATTATGAGTTAGTTATTATTTCGAATTTTAGAATTATTGTATTTTTTTTATTTTTGCATTTCTGAATTTTCAAATTCTGAATTTTTTTTTTTATTTTTTTTTTTTTTTTTTCCCCCCAAATCCAAAAAGCCCGGACAAACCCCAGAAAACAAAATACCCCCGAAAAAAAACGAAAAGGGAGGGGGAAGAAGCTTTATGTCGATAGGTGTTGAGATTATGAATAGGATTTAGTAGGAAACTTCTTTTCCGCGTCTGGAGTTGAGAATATTTACATACCTTCCCACTGCATAACTTTAGAGCTACTCCGCAGGTAATGACCTGCTACCCAACGCAGTCACCTCCCATTCAATCCAACGGATAATCAACCAAAAACCTCCCCCCCCCCCCAAACCACCGACGAGTCCCCCACGAAAAAAAAAAAACCCCCGAAAACCAACCGCCCAGATAACAAACACCCCCCAAATAACATTAAAAACCCAACATACCATAAAAAAACCAACCCCCAAATAAAATCAAAACAACTAAAAACAAAAAAAAATAAAAAAAAACGCCACAAACCCCCCCCAAAAAATAACAAAGTTGCAGGAGGGAAATTTGGCAGTAGAAGAGACCATGATAATGTTTATATCCCCCCCCCAACCTAACCCCCTGGTGCTCGCTGAATCCATTGGTGGACTGACGGAATTTTGTTATATACTGTGCCGCTGCCCCTGCATATGGCGCCGACCATTGATCCAATATCTCTAGCTACACAATAAGTAGATCTCAACCGAACTTGAAGATATGTGCCCCTTTAAGACAATGCTAAGCACATTTATATCCACATGGGGCAACAGGTGTCGAAACTCATAACAAACCTAACCAAAAACCCCCCCCACCCCACAAATTAAACCACCCGACTGCAAAGAAAACATAGGCCGATATTAGGTAGCAAAAGTCAAGAGGGATTAATCGAACTTATCGCTCAAATAACCCCCCAACAACCAAAACCAACCAAAGAACACATAAACAAAACAAACTAACGCACAAACGCTCCAAAGAAAAAAAAAAACACGAAACCCCCCTCGAAAACCACACTACAAATCAACTCAGCAAGTATAGATAGGCAGTGGTTGAGAAGAGGCTGGAAAAGTGACAATTGGTCTATTTATTTAGATTACTATAAGTTTTTTTACGCACCCACCAACGCAAGAAAGGACAACACAAATAACCCCCCGCCACCCCCACACCAACCCGATCGTAAAACATCGAATAACCCACCCAAACTTTCCGCAGTATGGACGAGTAACCAGATTTGTTGACTCCCTCTCGTTAGAGTTTCGCGTTAGTACCCACGAGCGCCTCACAGCGACATCAGCAAGAACCCCCACATTAGTAACATATGACGAAAATCTGATCGATTTTGGATCTCGACTCTATAACCCGCGGCAAATCTTTCCCGCTCCCACCCTAAGAGCTTCACGTATATGTATTTTGTTCCACCGTAAGCACTAGAGGGAATCCTTCCCCCCCCTAGAAAACGTCAATACCCCCAAAACCCAAAGATCCCTACCACAATTACAAAACCCCCACCCCCAACCCCCCACCCCCACCAAAGACCTTTTTTAACAAACACAACACATCACTGAACAAAAATTTGAAAGATCTACATCAGTACGTAAATTAGGAACACTAGTTTTGCAAATGTTAGGAGTGAAAGGTAGTAAATTTGGCCAATAGAACGATCAACCAGTAACGATAGAGGACAGGTAGCTTCAAATTTGATAACATGTTAACGTGAAGCTTGGAACATTTCACACCCCGAAATGAGCCGAACATAACTGCGTCCGCCCACCACCCCCACAAACCCCCCCCAACCCCCCACCCCAAAACCCCCCCCCATAAGGACAAATGAGGGAACCAAATGCCGCGCGATAGAGATGTGAAGGTGGAGTGATGGAGAGGTAGGATCCAATTAACCCAACCCCCTACCATCAAACTATCCCCACACATCCAAACCACCCCAACTCCCAAATTCAAAATCTTCCCCAAATCCCCATATCCCCAATCCCTAAATGTCCCAAATCCCCATTCCCAAAGGCCAAATCCCCAAATTCCAATCCCACAGTCCCTATATGTTCCCAATCCCCAACCGTTCCCACCAAATCATCCATAATTTCCTCCAAACCAAATGAACTTTTCTCGGCTCGCCGTAGTGTTGGACGTCACTGCGTTCTTGATGGTCGAAAGTTCAGCGAACTTTTGTGTGACCGTGTGTATGCAAGCCAAGCTTGAGCGGAATTCCGACGGAAAAAATTCAACCTGGAGAAGGACTTCGGAGTCTTCAGGAACACAGCTCAGGGCACAAGGTAAGAATTGCAGAAAGAGTTGCATTTCTTTTTTTATAACACATGGGCTACTCATATGTGTCTGAATAGTTACTAGAGATGCTTTAAAAATGAAAATGTCTCAATTCCAGTAAAGTTTCCCTTTAAAAATTCCAATTTGTGGGTGTCAAGAAACTTCGAACTAAACCTATTCTAAACTAAAGTTCTAAACTTCTAATAATATTTAGAACAATAACAATAGTTCTTATACTCACATAATTCCTGATCGTTTCACTGAGTTGCTTGTATTTTTCAGATGAAGAATTTTTATAATCTGGTATAAATTTCAGATTCATTCTTATAATAAAGAAATAACTGACAGTTTCTTGTTTAGCAGCTGTTGGAGTTGCTGCTGCTCTATCTGTTGGTACTGCAGTTGTAGTTGATGCGGCTGTAGCGGTGGTTGCTGTAGTTGTTGGTACTGCAGTTGTCAGTGCTGCTGTAGTTATAATCGGTGCCGTTGTAGTGGGTGCTGCTGTAGTTGATGGTGGTGCTGCTGTAGTTATAATCGGTGCCGTTGTAGTGGGTGCTGCTGTAGTTGATGGTGCTGCAGCTGCAGTTGGTGCTACTGTAGTTATAAGCGGAGCATTTGTTGTTGTGGGTGATGTGGTTGTCGGTGCTGCTGTAGTTGGAACTGGTGGAGTCATAGATGGTACTACTGTAGTTTTATCTTGAATAGTTGTCATCAATTCGGCTGTAGTTTTAGCTGGTGCAGATGTCGTTTGTGCTGTTGAAGTCTTGGATGCTGCAGTTGTTGTCAGTGCTGCCGCAGCAGGTGACGCTGTAGCAGTGAGTACTGCAGTGTTAGTCATTGCTGCAGTGATTGTAGCCGGTGCAATGGTAGTGGCAGCTGCAGCAGTTGTTGTCAATGTTGCTCTAGCTGTCAGCACTGCAGTTGTAGCTAAGACAGTTGTAGTTAATGCCGAGGTTGTAGTCGGCGCAGCTGCAGTTGTTGCTGCAAGAGTTGTAGTTTGTGCTACTGTAGCTGTTGTAGTTGTTGTTAGCCATTTTGAAGTTGTAGGTGGTGCAGCTTTAGTTGTGGGTGCTGCAGTTGTCAATGCGGCTCTAGTTGTAGCTGGGGGACTCATCCTTGTAGCTGCCACTTTTGTAACCGTAGCTGGTGTAGCTGTAGTAAATGCTGCTGAAGTTGTGGGTGCTGCAGTTGTTTTAAGCGCTGCTGTTGTTGATGCTGCCATTGTAGTTGGTGTAGCTGTAGTTGTGGGTTCCGCCGCTGTCAGTGCTTTTGCAGTGGTTGCTTCTGTAGTAGTGGGTACTGCAGTGGTGGCTGCGGTTTCTGAAGTTGTAGTCAGTGCAGCTGTAGTTGTAGCTGCAGCCTTTGTAGTCAATATTATTGTAGTTGTGGGAGTTGAGGGTGTTGGTGCTGCAGTTTCTATTGGTGCTGCTGTGGTTCTATGTGATACAGTTGTACTTAATGCTGCAGTTGTAGTTGGCATAGTTGTGGCGGCATCAACTTCTGCTGCTGTAGTTTTGGGTGCCACGGTTGTAGCTGCCACTGCTGTTGTTAGTGTATTTTTAGTTGGCGATGCTGTTGTTGTAGATGGTGCCATTGTAGTCATCTCCGATGCTTTTGTGGATGTTGCAGACATGGCTGCTGCAGTTGCAGTTGTTGGTGCTTTAGTCGTCACTAGTGCAGTTGTAGTTTTTGCCTCTGTAGTTTTACCAGGTGCAGTTGTAGTCAGTGCTGCTCTAGTTGTAGCTGATGCAGTCACAGTTGGTGTTGCCAAAGTTGTTGTCAGTGGTGATGTTGCTGTAGCTGGCATCTGTGGTGCCGATGTAGCTGATTTTGCAGCTGTAGTTGGTACAGTTGCAGTTGTGGCTGCATCAGGTGTTGCCGATGCTGCTTTTGATATTGGTATTGCAATTGCAGTTGACGCTACTGTGGTTATGCCTGCTGCAGTTGTAGTTTGTACTGTTGTAGTTGTAGGTGGGGCAGATGTAGTTGGTACTGTTTTAGTTGTGGGTGGAGCAGGTGATGCTAATAGTGCTGTAGTTGTGGGTGCTGCCACTGTTGCTGCCGCATTTGCAGTGGGCGCTGCTGTAATTGTGCTTTGTGCAGTAGTAGTTTCTGCTGCAGCTGTAGTTGGTACAACTGTAGTTCTGGCTACATCAGTTGTTGTTGATGCTGCTGCAGTAGTTGGCGCTGCAGTTTTAGTTAATGCTACTGTGCTTGCTGTAGTTGTTACTGTTACAGTTGTAGTCATTGCTGCAGTTATCTTTGGTGCTGCTGTTGTTATGGTTGGTGCAGTTGTCACCACTACTGAAGATATTGGTGCTGCAGATGTAATCAGTGCTGCTGTAGTATCACCTGGTGTATTTGCAGCTGGTGCTGCAGTAGTTGTTGCTGGTACAGTTGCAGTTAGTGCTTTGGTTGCATTTGGTGCAGTTGTAGCTGTAGCGGCATCAGTTGTTGATTTAACCGAAATTGGCGCTGCAGTTGTAGTTGGGGCATTTGTATTAGTAGCTGGTGTTGTTTCAGTTGTGGATGGTACAGTTGTCAGTACTACTGAAGTTGCAGGTGCTACAGTTGTTAGTGCTGCTGTAGTTGCACTTGGTGTAGTTGTAGCTGGTGCGGTTGGTCCTGATGTTGTTTTGTGTACTGAAGTTGTAGTCAGTACTGTAGTCATAGGTGGTACTTCTGTCGTTATGGGTACTGCAGTTGTAGATGGTTCAGCTGTACTTGTGGGTGCTGTTGTAGTCAGTACTGCTGTAGTTATAGGTAGGGCCATTGTAGTTGGTACTATTTTAGTTGTGGGTGGAGCAGGTGATGATAATCCTGCTGTAGTTGTGGGTGCTGTTGTAGTCAATACTACTGTAGCAAGTGCAGTTGCTGTGGGTGCCAAGGTGGTATTCAGATCTGCTGTCGCTTTTTGTTCTGCAGTTGTTGTCTGTATTGTTGTAGTTGTATCTGGTGCAGTTGTATTTGGTTTTATTGTAGTTGTGGGAGCTGAGGGTGTTAGTGTTGCAGTTTCAATTGGTGCTGCTGTAGTTGCATGTGCTTCAGTTGGACTTGGTGCTGCAGTTGTAGTTGGTACTGCTGTAGTTGTACCTGGTGTTATTTTAATTGGTGATGCTGTCATTGTAGATTCTGCAGTTTTCAGTGATTCTGCGGTTGTAGATGGTGTCCTTGTAGTTGATTCAGATGTATTTGTGGATGTTGCAGATATGGCTGCTGCAGCTGTTGCTGCTCTAGTTGTACTTGGTACAGTTGTAGTCAGTACAGCTATAGTTGTTGCGGCAGGTGTTGTAGTGGGTGCTACTGTAGCTGTTGTCAGTGCTGCAGTAGTTGTTGCTGGTACAGTTGCAGTTAGTGCTTTTGTTGCATTTGGTGCAGTTGTAGCTGTAGCGGCATTAGTTATTGATTTAACTGAAATTGGCGCTGCAGTTGTAGTTGGGGCATTTGCATTAGTAGCTGTTGTTGTTTCAGTTGTGGATGGTATAGTTGTCAGTACTACTGAAGTTGCGGGTGCTACATTAGTTGTCAGTGCTGCTGTAGTTGCACTTGGTGCAGTTGTAGCTTTTGCTGTTGTAGCTGGTGCAGTTGGTGCTGATGTTGTTTTGTGTACTGAAATTGTAGTCAGTACTGTAGTCATAGTTGGTACTTCTGTCGTTATGGGTACTGCAGTTGTAGCTGGTTCAGCTGTACTCATAGGGGCTTTTGTAGTCGGTACTGCTGTTGTTATAGGTAGGGCCGTTGTAGTTGGTACTGTTTTAGTTGTGGGTGGAGCAGGTGATGATAATCCTGCTGTAGTTGTGGATGCTGTTGTAGTCAGTACTGTGGGTGCCAAGGTGGTATTCAGATCTGCTGTTGCTTTTTGTTCTGCAGTTGTTGTCTGTATTGGTGTAGTTGTAGCTGGTGCAGTTGTATTTGTTTTTTTTGTAATTGTGGGAGCTGAGGGTGTTAGTGTTGCAGTTTCAATTGGTGCTGCTGTAGTTGCATGTGCTTCAGTTGGACTTGGTGCTGCAGTTGTAGTTGGTACTGCTGTAGTTGTGCCTGATGTTATTTTGATTGGTGATGCTGTCATGGTAGATTCTGCAGTTTTCAGTGATGCTGC